>OX637333.1:27536597-28044584 GCA_951799405.1 Agapetus fuscipes
GTTCAGTTCTTTTTTATCAAAATTAACATTAGTAAGGTTTACAAATCTGTCATAGAAAGGAGTTTCCTCCTTATGACTGATGTTTTTGTACTTAGGTTGTTGTACTTCCTGTAACCTTTTAAGTTTATTGTCCAAATACTGTTTTTTATCATATCCAAATCTTGTAACATAGTCATATATCTCGTTATCTAGTGTATCCCATTCTAATGGATGTAATAGTTCAACTAGATCCAAATGTAAGATTTTTATATAAGTTCTTAAAATATCTCAGTGAAATCTAAATGGACGATTGGGAAAAAAAGCTTTTCAATTCAGGAAATTTGTTATTAGAACATGTTTTTTAAATATTTTAGGTATGTAGACGATATACTATGTATTTGGAAGGGAACAAGTAGACAACTCAGTCTTTTCTTAAATTTTATAAATTCAATCGACAGTAACATACAATTTACCATGGAAATAGAACATAATAACTCAATTAATTACTTAGATCTTAACCTTAGTATTATTAATAATAAATTTAAATTCAGTATATATCGCAAACCTACTTATACAGATACCATCATTCATGCTACATCAAACCATCCAATGGCACATAAAATGTCAGTATTCAACAGCATGTTACATAGATTATTGAATGTCCCATTGGAGAAAAATGAGTATGATAAGGAACTCATTATCATAAAATTAATAGCCACTAACAATGGTTACGGCGAGAATACAATTGATAAATTATTAAATAAAAAACTAAAAGGTAAGATGTATAACGAATATATTTATCCTAAAATACAGACACCACATAATAAGGATTACAAGAAAATATTGTATCTCGGGAACTTAAACCATAAAATAAACAATATTATTAGGCATAAAGTTAAAAGTGCTCACTACACTAATAACAATCTGGGTAATATAATATTCAACAATAAGGATAAATTGGGAAAATTTAGCAGGAGTAGTGTGTACCAGCTTAACTGCAACGACTGTCAAGCCATATACATCGGTGAGACAGGCAGGGCCATCACAACCAGATTAAAGGAGCATGCCAGAGCATTCAGGGGTCTGTCGGGATACTCGGAGATGGCGGACCATTGTATCGAGAATGGCCACACGTTTGACACGGCCAATACATTGGTCCTACACTCTGAGTGTTTTGGTAGACGTCTGATGGCTTTTGAGGCACTTCAGATCCACAGACACAGAGAAGTGGTCGTGAATATCCAGATCCCTCCTGTCTCCCCGCTGCTTATGTGCGAGGACAAGACCATCTGATTACATTGTTTATTATGTCCTTGTGTAGGATGACACTGGTTTACTGGTTTTGCTGTTTGATTTTTCGAGATGACTGGTGTAGTGGTGCATTTGTCTTTGTTTCTTGTTTTTAATTGTTTTATTTGTTACTTTTTAGCTTTTTAATTTTATCCTTCTGATGTTTTTTGATCTATTTTTGATAATTTTGACCGTTTTAGCCTCCAACTTTGATTTATACTTATTTCAATCTATCCTTTATCTTGTATACATAATGTCTCACCAAATGACGTTTAATATTCATTCTTATTCTTTCATAATTGCCATAAAACTAATTTAAAGTTAACAGAATTTTTACTGAATATTTTACCTACCAAACTGAATTTTATACCTTTTGACCAATTTTATTTTATTTATTTTATTTTATTATTAAAATGGACTTATAATTAATTAATTAGTTATTACCTAATAGATCTTCTCTTACTTGTTTAATTTATTTAATTATTTCATTAATTTAAAATCTTACTGTATGTGTTTTACCTACCTGACATCATTTGTACCTATTGACAAAATTTCATAAAATAAAATTAATTTCTGTAATCAAATCATACCTGATGATGACCTTCTAGGTCGAAAACGTTCGTAATTTTGTTTTAAAGATTTTAATCTTTTAAATAAAGTCTATAGTGAAAATAAACAGTGTTTTGCTTGAAAAAATTTCATCCAAAAAAATAATTAATAATAAGTAATATAGAAAGCGTCCACCCTTACACAGGTGCAAAAATTAACATTCAGGCAAATATTTTTTACAGAAATAAGGCATGCTTTTACACAAACTTAATGTGAAACATCTAATCGGATGCATTCATTGTAATCGTGTTAAACCATAAATTTACATTGTTTTAAATAAAATGCATCGTGCATTGTTATTTAGGCAGAAATGTGCGTTTCACAATGGCTCCCGGCCATTGGTAATTTGCACTAAAGCGACCATTAAAGTTTAGCCAAGACCGCCCTGTTCCTTCCTTACTGCGCGCTTAGGAACAAATTGCCGGAAAGGTGTTGGGAATCTAATTATTGCTTTAGGTGTAGAAAATGAATTATAATTCAATGAATTTAAAATCGACATCCTCTCATTTAAGTCACTTTATTTTAATAGTCTTTCATAAATCTTGGTAGATGCTCCAACCATCGAACTCTCATTTAGTTGCATGACAACCTACGTAGGTACCTACTACAAAAACATTTTGTTATGTACTTCTATAATCTAAGTTGCAAAGATATATTGACATTCAAGGCTTATATTCAATGCATGCCAACAGGCAGACATGTGTAAGGTCGCACTGACACATGCTGTGTGTGCACTTACAAAAAAAACCTCACATGAACATAAGCCTTGCAACTCCTGCCGCCCTTCCCTAAAACCGGGATGGGATAATCAAAAGGGAACCAAGTTTTTACAGAGGGTTTATGGGAGACAGCCTCATACCATCCAATTAAACAGTTAACTTAATTAATAAAAGTAGTGTGAAAGGAAAAAGAGGTAAGGGACGACCGAGAAAAGTAAGGAGTGATCAGATTGTGGAGATTGTGAAAGAATGGGATGTACAAAGCGAGCATTAAAGAAGAAAATGCATGAAAAAGGTGATGGATATGAATGAATTGAAAGAAGTATGTGAGGATAGGAAAAAATGGAGGCCGCTCTGCAGAGGCTCTGGCCACCCCTAGCGGAATGGCGACAGAGTTGCAGTTACAGTTTCACACATTTTTACTACGCCACTGGGTTGTAAAACTAACCTATATTAAAAAAAATTAGGGTAGATTAACGAAACTTCATGAGCAGGCAGTAAAAAATGGCAAGAAAAACTAAAACAAACGGATATCTATCAAAAATGGATGCGTAACAAGGAAAATACGGCGCTTTGTAAATAAGAACAAGACTTTTAATTTATATTCGTCACCATCCATCAACGGTGTACCCAGGATTAAGACTAAGGGGGACAAGTTTTAAAAATTGAAGATAACCTAAACACAACTTTATTTTATGCTATAAAGTCAAGTGCAGTCCACCGTTCAGCTTGTTTTGATTATGAACATAAGCCTTGCAACTCTTGCCGTCCTTCCCTGAAACAGGGGTGACATTGGCAAAGTGAACCAATTTTTTTATAGTATGGGTGGTCAGCCGCATAACAACCTATAAGTCAATTATTAAAATGGTTGTTTCAGTAATCGTAATAAATTCCAGCAACAAGATTTAACAACGACTAAGGTATTTTTTTTAACCTACAGGGGGGGGGGGGGGCACCTTCCTGGGTACGCCCATGCCATCGATAGATCTTTTCTTCCTTAAATAAGATGAAAATTAGGTTCGATAGAAGTTTGATATTACTACACGTCGATAGTTTTGATATCAAAATTTGCTTTCGCTGCTGCGTTTTATCAATAGTTCGCCATGATAAAAACGTTAGTTATGTGGTAGGTAAAAAATAATATTACGTCGGTACGTCGGTAGGTATAATATTATGGCTGCCCACTTATCATTGAATAATGCTGCACTATTTACCAACATATTGAGCAACACGACGTGTCATTTTATCGTGATGGGCGTTGAACGCTGCAAGCGACAAATAAAATCCTTCCATCTTAACTTGACGTACTAAAATCTCATCTAAAAATATAACCGCATTGCCCCGAGAAAAGTTATTCGATACAAATGCATTCGCATATTATAAAATACCGATAAATAATGATACTTCATTGTGACGTATTGATGCGTATTTACTTGTCAAATTTAGGTGGCCGCGATTAGAAATCACGAGTGCAAGGGCCATGTTATGACAATTCAACAAAAATAGTTACAGATTAAAACGCTGCATGTGGCTCTGACGTTGCATTTAATAGACAAAATCAGGTTATAATGTGATTGCGTTGGTCCACGCAAGGTCATCCATGACAGTTGCCGAATAAAGATTTAAAAAATATTCGGCCAACGAATAAAAATTGAATTTGAACATTACTGGACATTGAGTTTCAAAATTACAATATGACGGTTTATATTATCGATTACTCACGTCTGCGAACCTCTCCTAGCCATCGTATTTTCGCTGCAACTCGCTCTGGATTATTTATTTTAATTAATATTGCATAACGTTTTAGTTTTCCACATTGCTACGGGCACTTTCAATAAATCGGAACAATAAAAAATGTACATTTTCCGAATCTTTTCGACGAAAAATGAAAATACATAACACCGTACGGTATTCTTCTATTTCGCTCTTTCGAACGTGGATTTGGTGGTAAAAAGAAAGAGACAGCGAACTTGCTCCAAAGTGAAACGGAAAACGTTTATTTTTGTCGCGGCGAGTAGAGAACTCTAGTGGAAATATATTGTACTATACTAGCCGTGATTCAAACGTAGATAAATACAGTCTTTTTTTTTTTTAAGGAATCCTGTGCGGGAGACTCCCTAGATTCTAAAGACTCTAGGGGTCTATGACACTTGTTGTAGTGCCGCAGAGGTGTACGAGCTTGGTCGTCGCTACAAAGCGCCAATACTCAAGCAAGACCCAGTTGCTGTAAGGCTGGACGGACCTTTGGTGACCGGTCATTGGTAAAGGTTTATGAATTTTTCAACCCAGCAAATCTAAATAGTAAAGATTATGATGCATTCCCACAACCTGAAACAGATTAGTTCGTGCTTTAGTCGAGGAACAAAATATATTATAATATAGTCTAGGAACTTACACAAAAATATTTGAAGGAGAGAAAATTAAAAAAAGGCACGTAATACTAAACAATGCACATACGCCCATCTCAACGGATAAAATCAACTGCTCCAAGGAAGAATAAAGTAACTCCAAAATTTAGGTTTTTGACTTATTTCCATTACTGAAGGTAACAAATTATTATCTTCATTCCAAGATAACAGCCGTGTCTCTATCTCTTTTAAATTCGTTAATAAATTAATGTAAAAAATAGTTTATGCATTGGACTCCATGGATTAAATATTATTCAATTGGCTTTCCTGCAAAACTATATTTTTGACGTAGTGCTGTCTTCCTTGAAGCAGTCGAAATCATGTCAGTCAAAAATGATAAAGCCAGGTCATTGATAGTTTTATATTCTGCAAAGCTTTTGTAAATATGAGGCCATAGTTTTTTCAATCCATACAGCTCCAGCCATTTTGAAAAAAAGTGCCCGATCGTTTTTTACAGAAATTAAAATTACTTTAAGTAAAAAAATATTAAACAAAAATATTTTTAATTGCACCAATATTAAATTTAAAGCTCTAGCCACCAACATTGCAAGTCAACCGCAAGTAAAATGGAAGCCGCGATAGAGGAAAACTTTGGAAAGGATGGTGGATCCAATTTTTGAAAAATCAAAGATAGTTAGAAACAACAAAAGAAGAGCATGCATGAAAAAAAGTTATGTGTGCCAACATGTTCTTTCTTCTGTACATGCAAAGAATGTTTTCTTTATTTCAAGTCCTCGAGGATTGTTTTTTAGAAGGGACTCTGAACATTTTTGAATAGGGTATTTGCAATAGTGAGGAATATGATAAAAAGTATCTTGTTTCGATAGATTTCGAAAAATCAAATAATAATATGTTGATTTGAAGCCGAAAATATTTTTTTTCGATTTTATATTTACAAAAGAAAATATAGAAATTTGGACATGTTTTTAAACGGATATGAGATCTGCTTCTTCTATTTCTGGTGCTGTGACGTCATATGTTGACGTCACTTTCTTTTATTGACATTCCATACTCTGTTGACATGTGTTGTTGACAACAGAAACAAATGAAAACAACAGAAACAAATGAAATGTTTTTAAAGAAACACACAAACTTCTTTAAAAAACAACAGCCTCAACGGTGTAAACATGTAAAAGCGATGTTTGAATGACATGAATATGAGGGCTGTCAGTTGATACGGCGATGTTTACAAGACCGTGACGTCACGCGAGAAAATTTCATCTAGTAGCGTTTTGGCGCGAAAATTTAAAAATCGATTTTAAAATGCTTATAACTTTGCTAAAAATACAACTAAAATTAAAATTCAACAAGTTTTGGGCTAATAAAGCATAAACGAATTTAAATCACGAAAAAAATAAAAATGTGAAAATACCCTATTTGGATCTTTTTCTCGGCGAGCAAACATTAGTCTTCTCTTTAGCAACCTGACCGCATTTAAATCTAAATCTAAGTTGCAAAGATAATATGTATCATTTGGGATTCATATTAAATGCATTCCCACAAGCAGACACGAATAATTTCGCGCTCACACATGCCGCATGTGGACCTGCAATATAAAAACCCAATCTGAAATGAACATAAGCCCTGCAACTCTTGTCAACCTTCCTTGAAACAGGGGTGACATTGGCAAAGTGAATAATTTTTTACAGTATGGGTGGTCAGCCGCATACCAACCCATAAGTCAAGGAATAAGACGACAATATATTATCTATGCCAATTCATGTGTGGATCTCATTCATTTCGTAAACCAACAAGCGTAAGTTTTTTTAAATTAAAAATCATTGAGTTAGCTGTGACCTGCTTATTTTGTAAGAATGGACTTATGCAATTTTTATTTTCTTTCGTTTCACATTTTTGCCTACAGCGCTCTCTGTTGACGAAAAACAAAACTAAAACAATGGCGGCAAAATTTATAAGTTTGACGTTTATCAACAATTTGACAGCTGTGATAAAATCCATTCAACCATCACCATTATATTAATTTCAATGAATTATCGTGACTTATAAATTACATACATGTTTCCTAAACATAATATTTGATTTTATTATAAATTTAAGCTTGTAAAATGAAGTTTAGAGGGGTTATGATTGATACAATTCCTATGAGAGAGTTTACGAGTGAGTACTTTTTTTTTCGTTTCCAATATCGTGCAAATGTTCAGATGTTTACATTGAGGTAAATGGATGTTTATGAAGGATAGACACATTGTCGGAAGATAAAATCACCGTCTTTAAGATGTCGTCATACCGATGGATTTTCAAAATATGATAAATAGGCCATAAATGCCGAGGTTCTTTCCTGTATGAATACTGGAGCTGAACTTCTGATGGCTGTCAAAAGAAACAAATATCTTTGTTTCGTAAACGTAATAAGAAATGAGAAGTATTGGATCCTGAATTTCATCAACGTTATGGCCAAATAGTCTATAGGTTACTTGGATTAGCGAAATAAATACAACCCTCATATGTTTCCTGACGGATCCCTTGAAGATAACTTTGACCCTGGTTCAGTAGATGTCTATAATCTATAATGTATAGTCTAAGTCGCAAAGATATACTGACATTTAAAATTCATATGAAATGAATGCCCACAAACAGGCATGTGCAAGCTTGCGCTTACAAATGCTGCATGTGTACTTACAAATTAAAATCCAAACCTCAAATGAACTTTGCTGACCTTTCCTGAAACAAAGGTGACATTGGCAAAGTGAAACATTTTTTACAGTGTGGGTGGTCAGCCTCATACCAACCAATAAGAATAATTTATCAATTAATAGCTGGTCAGGTAAAAATAGGCAGTTAAATTGCATTAGTCAACGACGTTACCATGTTGAAAGCACCGGTTCCCATAGATCACCGAAGTAAAGCAACATTGGGCGCGGATAGTTCTTGGATGGGTTACCGCTCAGGTACACCGCGTGTCGTTGGCATCTTGGACCGGTCCGTAGTCCAGTGGCAGCACTTCGGACTCTTAAATGGAAGGTTGTGGATTCGGATCCCGGCGGAGCACAAAAAATATACCATTTATATTTCGAATGTGCTCTTCCCTGAGTTGAAAAATTCATAAACCTTTACCAAAGACCGGTCACTGAAAGATCCATCCAACCTTAAAACAACTGGGTCTTGCTTGAGAATTGGCGCTTTCTACAGCGACGACCAAGCTTGCAGAGGGCTCTTGAGGTGTGATACACACAAAAACAGCGCTCACCAAATAAATCATCCTAATATTATTATTACTCTTTAAGGATTTCTTTAAATAAGAATCAAGGATAAATTGAGTGACCCCTGGCTCCAGGTCGAAGGAAAACATCTTGGTTGAAGAATCTGAGGCAGTATTTTGGCAGATGCACAATATCCCTCATTTGCGCAGCAGTATCAAATATTCAAGGTGCTATGACGCTCCCCAGTCATAACTATTATTTGTAAATAACTTCTAGAAGAGGAATGCAATAGTTTCAGATTTTTTTTATTTTGGAACTTTTTTCTTGGCTAGCAGACGTCAGCAAGACTGTCAGTCTTGCTTCGTCTTCACTCTACTTCACCCACACTCATCACAATCAGCTTCAATATCTACATTGTTTATTTTTTGTATATCGTTACACTTAATATCTAATAATGTCAACGACGTTACCATGTTGAAAGCACCGGTTCCCATAGATCACCGAAGTTAAGCAACATTGGGGGCGGACAACGCTTGGATGGGTAACCGCTCAGGTACACCGCGTGTCGTTAGCATCTTGGACCGGTCCGTAGTCCGTAGTGGCAACACTTCGGACTCGTAAATGGAAGGTTGTGGATTCGGATCCCGGCGGAGCACAAAAATATACCATTTATATTTCGAATGTGCTCTTCGCCGGGTTGAAAAAATCATAGACCTTTACCAAAGACCGGGCACTAAAAGGTCCATCCAACCTTACAACAACTGGGTCTTGCTTGAGAATTGGCGCTTTCTACAGCGACGACCAAGCTCGCAGAGGGCTCTTGAGGTGTGATACTCACAAAAACAGCGCTCACCAAATAAATCATCCTAATATTATTATTTATTATTATTAATGTGTATTTGTAGACGTGGTGACTGCTTTATCCAAGATCTCCAAGGACTGCATCCTGAGGTTATCCAGCAATAACGTGTATTTCATAGTTTCTGAAGACAACTGCAATCCGCTGACTCCCAAAGTGTGGTGCGAGCTGGATCAGGCCTCTTTCTTCTCAGAATATCATATGGAAGGCGTGGACGACAAACATAAAGATATTTATTTGGGATTCAGCACAGGTTTGTAATCATTCTTTATATTGTTACGTTTTACGGGTTCTAAATCTAAATCTAAGTTGCAAAGGTATGTATCATTTGAGATTCATATTAAATGCATTCCCACAAGCAGACACACATAATTTCGCGCTCACACATGCCGTATGTGGACCTACAATATAAAAATTCCAATCTCAAATGAACATAAGCCCTGTAACTCTTGCCAAGCTTCCCTGAAACAGGGATGAAACATCAGTTCTGACTCAACTCTCCACTTTATATTTTACGTATCTCAAAGAATTGTAACATTCCATTTCATATTTTTGTTTAAATTTACTAATATAAATTTTTTTTCAGGAAACCTTGCAAGATCTCTAGTGGCCTTAAAGCAATCTGCAAAGAGTATAAAAATCAAACTAACAAATAAACAGTGTCCTTGTTTAACGCTAGAAATAGAAATGGTAATAGAAGTCTACAGTACCTAACTGAATACAACAAAATAAATAAAGCACCATCTGTGTATTTCACTTGAAACCTTTTTTGAAATTTCAGCCATCTTTGAACCTAATGAATACAAGACAGGTAACGCATGATATTCCTGTGACAGTTATCCCTAGGAGATCTTGGGGGACGTATAGTGAACCTGTGATCAGAGACTATAATGTAAGTAACACACTTATCTCACTAAGCATAGCTAGGTTTTGTTTCCCACAGAGGGTGTCAAATTTCCCATTACATGTTTTTTTCTTAACCAAATTTTAGTATCAGCAAAGCTTACTCAGCTTTCATAATATTTTTATTTTTCATATTTAAAAAAAAAATGTAAAGAATACAATTCACTGGAACCTATTTTGCCTCCCCAGAAACAGGTATTAACATTATCAATCAATAATTCATTATTTAATATTTTAATGAACTATTAATTAATAATTACCCAATGACAGGACACGGTGGGGTTCGAACCTGCGTTTCTTTCAATAACGCAAATTCGAGTGCCGCTGTCTTATCCCCTTGATAGTTTCATCAAGATCATCTTCATCATTTCACTTACACGCCGAAGTAGCCCATCTTAGACATGGGCGAAACGTCCGGAAGCTCCAGCTCCCACAGACCACGGCAACAGATCCCGGAAAGCAACTCTCCAGCATCATCAGCCGGCCGTGTAAGCCTAAAACTCCTACTAAAAACTTTGTCTATTCATTATTGTTTTTTTTAGATCACCATAGAGATGCCAGCACTAAAACAGCTGCGCTCCACAATAGATCGCATGAGAAACATGTCGTCCGAACTCATAGTGAAAGCCAATCCTGCTGGACAGTTGGTATTGCAGATAAAAACTGACCTGGCAACAGTGTCATCTAGGTATTTGAATTTAAACGTGGAACACACTTCAGGTGAGATTATATTATTTCACAATGACACTTTTTCCGATCCTTGACTTATAGGTTGGTATGAAGTTGACCACACATACTGTAAAAAATGTTAAATGGGTCACTTTTCCAATGTCAGAGCACAAAAAATATAACATTTATACAGTAGAGCCTCGATAATCCGTACTCAGGCTAATCCGAACGTCGCTATAATCCGAACTGCATACCCCACCCCACTTCCTCGCCTTCGCCTCGCTGCTATGTTGTTTATTAATTAGTCTGCAGTTACGACTGCCACGTTGCGCGTCCATTCCACGTTTTTCTGCTCTGTACTCGTGCGCGGCGTGTTTTTTGAGGTTATAAAGATGGTTCCAACACCAAAACGCAAACATAAAACTTTGACTATAGCCGAAAAGTACACCATACTAGACAGTTTAAAGGACGGAGTGTCGGCAACTTCTCTTGCTTGTAAGTATGGCGTTGGAAAATCAACAATTACAGACCTCAAGAAAAATGAGCAAAAATTGAGATCTTTTATAGCTAAAACTGAGAAAGGACCAGGGTTCAGAAAAACTCTAAAATTACCAGAGAATCCAGTGCTAGAAGAAGCACTGTTCACATGGTTTTTAGAACAAAGACGACGCCACATTCCATTGTCTGGTGAGGTTGTAATCGAAAAAGCGAGATTCTTCCATAAAAAACTAACAGGTTTGGATTTTTCTGCAAGTAGAGGATGGCTTGATAATTTTAAAAAACGTCATGGCATACGTCAGCTGAAAGTGTCAGGTGAGAAAGTCTCTAGCAATACGGAAGCTGTTCAACCATTCCAAGAAAAATTCCTAAACGAGATAAAAGAAAAGAACCTTTGCCCTGAACAAATTTACAATGCCGACGAATCAGGATTGTTTTGGAAGGTTCTGCCGGACAAAACTTTAGCCTCTTCTGCTGAAACTAGCGCTCCTGGGTCGAAAGTGTCTAAAGAGCGAATAACTTTTATGCCTTGCGCAAACTCTACAGGGAATCACAAATTACCATTGCTAGTTGTGGGGAAGGCAAAAAAGCCAAGATCTTTTGGATCTGTAAAATTACCAGTGCATTATGAAGGGCAGAGGCGTGCTTGGGTAACCAGAGATATTTTTCTCGAGTGGTTTAGAGGCCATTTTGTTCCTGAAGTCAAACGCCATTTAAAAAAAATGGGACTGCCACAAAAAGCATTGCTACTCTTAGACAATGCCCCTGGACATCCAAATGCTGAAGATTTGACAACAGAAGACGGCAACTTCTCTGTACTGTACATGCCTCCAAATTGTACGCCTTTGATCCAACCTATGGATCAAAACGTAATCCAAAATGTCAAGATAAATTTATGATCAAAATTTATGTTGAAAGCACCGGTTCCCATAGATCACCGAAGTTAAGCAACATTGGGCGTGGTCAGTGCTTGGATGGGTAACCGCTCAGGTACACCGCGTGTCGTTGGCATCTTGGACCGGTCCGTAGTCCGTAGTGGTAACACTTCGGACTCGTAAATGGAAGGTTGTGGATTCGGATCCCGGCGGAGCACAAAAATATACCATTTATATTTCGAATGTGCTCTTCACTGGGTTGAAAAATTCATAAACCTTTACCAATGACCGGTCACCAAAGGTCCATCCAGCCTTACAGCAACTGGGTCTTGCTTGAGTATTGGCGCTTGGTAGCGACGACCAAGCTCGTACACCTCTGCGGCACTACAACAAGTGTCATAGACCCCTAGAGTCTTTAGAATCTAGGGAGTCTCCCGCACAGGGTTTCTTAAAAAAAAAAAAAAAAAGATAAATTACAAAAAGAAACTCCTGATTCAAATATTCGTGCAGCAAGAAGCCGATGAGGCTTTAACCTTGCATGATGTTATAAAAAGCGTCACAATTAAAGACGCCATTTTTTCGCTAGCGCAATGTTGGGATCATGTATCATCGTCTCTTATCGAAAAATCTTGGAAGCCTCTTTGGCCTGAAAAAATAAATTCAACAGAAGATAGATCAGAAGAAAATGATGACTTCGACGTAGAAGACGATCTCCCGCTCAGTCTTTTACGTAATCGTGGTTATACAGAAGAAACCATTTCCACTTTCTTGTCCATGAGTGAAGAGGAGAATTGCACAGATCCTATAACTGATGATGAGATCATAACCCAAATAACGCAAGAGAATGACGAGTCTTTAGCTGAAGATTATTTTGCTTCAAATGTCAAGAAAATTACTCATTCACAAGCCATATCATCTTTGAACACTTGCTTGGAGTGGGCTGAAGAAAATGACCTGTCCTTATCGGAAAAGATGATGCTACGTAACTTGAGGGACAAAGCTTTTTTCTGGTCCATCAACAGGACTCGCCAAACTAAAATAGATCAGTTTATGACTAAATAGACAATTTACACCTTACGTATTTTATGGTACCTAATTATTATGTAAATGTACGGTAAGCAACGAGCCGGGCTTTTTATTTGCATTACGACTGTAGTCCTTACGCTGCTTGTAATAAGAGCGTTCCCAAGGTCAATATGTAAAGCCCAGCTCGTTGCTTACTGTACCTCTTAAACTATGTATATAATTAAACACTATTTTAAGAATAAAAATGTTTTTTTTTCTCCTTACATACTATAATCCGAACGCTTCGTGAGTCCAAACAGGGGTTAGTTTTTGCTAGTTCGGATTATCAAGGCTCTACTGTATTTCCAAATATGCTCTTCGCTGGGTTGAAAAAAATCATAAAGCCTTTACCAAAGACCGGTCACTAAACGTCCATCCAGCCTTACAGCAACTGGGTCTTGATTGAGTAGTGGCGCTTTGTAGCGACGACCAAGCACGTTCACCTCTGCGGCACTACAACATGTGTCATAGACCTCTAGAGTCTCTAGTATCTAGAGTCTCCCGCACAGGATTTCTTAAAAAAAAAAAAATTTCACCCCTGTTTCAGGGAAGGTCTGCAACAGTTGCAGGGCTTATGTTCATTTGAGATTGGGTTTTTATGTTAAAAGTCAGATTGGTAAAATTGTGAAAGAATGGGATATACAAAGTGAATGTAAGAGAAGGAAAGGCATGAGAAAGGTGATGGATCTGAATGAACATGAAAGAGGTATGCAAGCATAGGAAAAATGGAGGCAAATCTGCAGAGGCTCAGGCCACCCCTAGCAGAATGCCGACAGAGTTACAGTTACAGCCTGCACAAAACATGAAAAAACTTGTGGTGTCACACTGCCAGGTTGCTAGACAAAGGCAAACTTATAATATCTCATTGGTTACTAAAGAACTTTTTTACGTAGACGTGTAAAGTTTGCTTACCGGAAAAGAATCAAATTTGGAACACCCGTCTAAGAAAAAATTCCGATCCATTACTTACTAATAAAAAATTATACAGTGCTTTAAAACATTTATTAATTTTCACAGATGAAAACAAGAGTCAGGATGATGACGATGATGATGGTGACGAGGAGTTTGTGGTGTGCAGGATAGACATCAAGAAGTTCTCCATGTTCCTGAGCGCGGACCAGATGAGCTACTCGCGCGTGCTGTGCTCTATGGCACACAAGAAAGCCGTCAACCTCTTCATACAGAACGAGGGGATCATGACGTTCCAGTGCTTCATACCTGCTATATGCTACTAAACATTTCTATTATAATTACATCTTGTATAATGAACAAATATATTTTAATTCTTATAAAGATCCATTATTCAAAAGTGCCTGGTTTGAATAAATAATGTGAGTTTCATTTATGTGTCAAAATTCCCTCCATTTTTTTTTTCATGCTGCCAACTGCTATTTCAAATTTAGAATTGAATACCATAGACTATTGATATCTAAATTTATATATAGGTAAAATTGAATAAGTGCTGATTCACTGATTTGAGAAATTGTGGACAAAACATTTTATTGGGGGTAACGTCTCATAGTAAGTGAATTAATTATAAGGACGTGCTCATGACAAACTAAGGTCTTAACTACAGGACTTCCACACATTTTTAGAGTTTTAGAAAATAAGAAGAAATTACATCTATCTGAGAAACCCACGTTAGCTTAATATACCACTTAATCAGCTTTAAAATGTCATTTATTTGATAGAAATATTTATTGGAGTTGGACAAAAAAGCAGGGAAAAAATTGTGATGTCACCTTGTTGGTTTGCTAGGAAAATATGTAACCAATATTTTGTTACTGGTCGCTAAGGACCTTTAGGCATTTGTCTATTAAGAAAATTATATTTTGCCAACTGTGTGCTGAGTCAATTGAAGCTTAAAAATAACATAATTTATCTGTTTCATTCAATAAAGTGCTCGATTGGGACTCGTTTGTCCAAAATCTTCTGTATTTGAAAACAAACAATCTCACCCAAAAGCACAAAAAATGCAAACAAATATACACCACCCAGAAGCATGTAAATCTTATAAAAGAAATACAGATTGATGGTATTATCCTTGCCGCTCGCATTGTCCAACAGAAAAAACGTCTTGTATTCATCCGCCATAAATTTTTCCAATATCCCGGCTTCAACCATTTGAACAACCTTTTTTTGAACGCTGATTGAAAAGTTGTTCACATTGTTAATCAGGAAATTGACGGGATATGTCGCTACAGGTTTCGGAATGTAATAATGCATGATATGAGGGTATTTCTTTAAGATTTTTCTGGTAAAACTGTAATCTACAAGCATAGCAAAATTTTCTCCGCTCTCTATCAAGTGGGCGATGTGTTTTGTGAAAGATTTGACCGGGTATGCTTCATGTTGATATCCAAAAAATGCTGTATGCTTTCTTTTCATTTTCCCGATGACCTGAGAATGCAATGTCAGCGTAATTCTTAGAAAACGTCAACAGGGGAATATTTGACGCAAGTAATTCTTCTTGAGTTTGTAAATTGTGAAGAGAAGGCACCGTCAAATAATCTAGAACTTTGACATAATAGCACAATGTGAAAACTGATGAAGAGATAGTCCAGGAAATGAAGATGCATCGTAAGAATGTCTTGCTTGGCGTTTTGCTTACAGAAACAGACAGCAGAATAGACCAAGCCTTCATGAATGTGTTTAAAACTGCGTCCACCTGATCAGATAATTTTTTGGAGTGCTGTACACTTATTTTCAATATTATCAAGATTAAGAAAACGATGAGCACAGCTAAAATGACATGGGAAATAGTGCTAAGAGACATGTATTGTATTTTGTTGTTAATCACCATCCATACTATTTTATCAGTACTGAGAAAGTTCAGAGCTTCTGCAGGTATTTGATGCATATAGTTCTCTTCCCCCAGCCAATGGATATCGTTAAAAATAAACCGATTAGCGGAATCATCAGACTCCATTGGATTCTTCAAGTTGTCATTTCCATCCAGCATGTAAGCTCCGATGTCGTTATTAAAAGATATTATTTTAATTGCGAAATTCAATTCTTTGCTCAATTCATCCATGAGATTGTAGAAGTAGTGAGATTTTATGTATTCAAGTTGCTTTCTTGCGCCATCTTTCATGCTATGGTAATTAACAAAAACAATTCCTATCTTGCATGTTCCCGAATTGTTAAACGGTTTCTCTTTGTTGAACATTTTATGCGAAGTTTTAGACATGTATCCATATTTGTAATCGTGCAGGACTCCGCAATGATCAATGTTCTTTTGGATTATGCGGATGTCAGTTGGGCGACTTATGATAAAGACAGTCTTGGAATTTATCTCCACATGTATTTTCATTTTACTCGGAGAAATCACAACCAGCGTTTGCATTTGGCTCCGTAAAATCTGCGGAATCCATAGAGGTTGTAACTTTTCAATATTGTCAAAAATCAAGACAATATTAGATTTCCTAAAGACGTTGCTCATCAAAGTATTCTGTTGAAATAAATCCAGGAAATGTTCAAAATCAAAAGAATAGATTAGGTTGCCCGGAGGAATATTAAGTTCTTTTGTGAATGCCGCCTCATTTGTCTTGGACAAATTTAACTCCTTGGATGAACACAGCACCAAAATCAGTGGATTGTTTCCAAATGTATTAATGTGAGAATTCAGAAGCATCTGCTCTTTGGCGAATGGTTTCACTTCTGGGAGAATTAAATTCATATCTCCCGCAGCCAACACAACCAGAAGATTAATTAAAGATATCTTCAAAAAGTTCTCCATTTTTCACGAGAAGTTGTAAAACAATGGGTGCAAATCGCTATGAAGCTTTTATATGAAACTTGCACAAATGACTGAAATGCATTAAGTAGTACCTGTGTAAACATTACAAAAAGGATGGAAATGGATGTAATTTGTTGTAAGTACAATTCTTACTTAATACTGATAAAATTTGTTTGCTTTTGATAGTGAATGGAAATACCATTATATGTAGGATGTGTAGAAATGACACATTGATTTAAAACAAGCAAATTAAAAAAAATATGCACCTGCAATTTCACAAAAACCTGAAAAAACATTTTATTATTTTAAATATTTATTCTTTCAGGTTCTAAAGCAACTTAGTTTTCCACTAGCTTATCAAAGAATGTTTTAGCAAAACAAATTAAAAACAGATATTTTACAAAACGTTACCTGGAGAACTTGAATATAATATTGTTATGTAAATATAAATATTGAAATAAGTATGGGTTATAAGAATCCTCATAAGTATTGGTGGGTAAGATCGATAATTGTGTATAAGTGTAGAATTCTCTAGGCTAAGTAAGTATTTGTTATAATTATAGGAATTCTGTCTTGCATTGTGTGGGTAGGAATCATAGAATAAAATACGTGCAGCATGGAGAAATAATAATTACTATGCCTTTCTGGAATTGTCTAGCAACTATAGGATCTAGACTATACTGCTTTAGAGAGTATAAAAGGGTGCAATTGGCCTGCAGGACCAGCAGTATCATACGAGACTTATAAACACATAGAACTAACTTGATCAGTGAGCAGAAACCAAGTGGAATAGTCGAGAAAGCTTTGTGAAAATAAATTAAGTAAAAGTGTAAAATAAATAACTGTATAAGAAGACCTGTGTATTTTAATTTGAAAGACTTTTGAACCCTAATTTCGTAACAATATTTTTTTTTGTTGACGTCAATAATGAATGTTCAGCTTTGCTCATTATACACCAAGTATGCCTCGCAAAGTACTGGTTATGAAATTTTAATGAAATGCCTAGTAAAAAAAATCTCCAGTAAACGGTCCCTAAAAAATCCACAAGAAATACAGTCTTCGTCATCTTGCAGAGTAAGATTGAGGGGAGAAGATCTCCGGGACGCCACAGGATATCGTGGCTGAAAAACCTGGGACAATGGTCCAACAAAAGCATTAAGTCCCTGTTTTGAGCCTAGGCATCCAAGGTCAAAATAGCCATGATGATCGCTGATCTTTGATGGAAGTGACACGAAAAGAAGACGAAAAAATCCATTTTATTTTTGAAATGGACATATTTTGAGTTAAAATACTGTATTTCTTTTCCTAGTAAAGAAAACTGAGAATTTAGGCTTTGTAGTTTCTTCCTTCAACATTATAATATAACCTTGTTTTGTTCTAAAAATAAATTAACACAGAAGAAATGTAATGGAAATTTATTTTACAACAAAATATGACTAAGTACAATTTAAAATTACATTTGTAATACCATTTTATGCTAGTGCTGTATTCTTTTCCAAAAACAGTTTGACTGAAAACAGAAAATGACATTCTCTGTGTTTCCGTATATATTAATTTGTCATTTTTGATAAAGATCCTAGCTTGCAGTCTTCCATTCTATATGACTCACTGTATAAAAAGGGTTGAAAAAGTATTAGGTAGGATTACTGAAGGCATTTTGATGTTAAGAAAATTCCACAGCAAAAGGGTTAACCCTTGAACTGCGGGTGACGTGCATAGGCGTCAAGTGTAAACTTGCATACAGTGCGGCTGTCAATCATAGACGTCATCCAACTTTGAACTTATCCTTGACATCTGTGTTTAAGAATTCGAAAGTCTGCAAGTGGAAATAGGTGCTAAATCTTTGTGATTTTTGTTCTTGAATAACTAATACATGTGACTGTTCACATAGTTTGAAGTGTCGTCAATCAATAAATGTTTTAAAAAACGTCCTTGAAAAAGTATTCCATACTGGGGGTTTTCAGATAGCCAGAATATTCCTAAGCCAAAAAGGTTAAAGATCAATAGACACGGCACAAATTTGAAAACAGATTTTTTACTGTCACTACAGTGACCACCCATACTGTAAAAAATGGTTCACTTTGCCAATGTCACCCCTGTTTCAGAGAAGGACGGCAAGAGTTGCAGAGCTTATGTTCATTTGAGATTGGGTTTTTATATTGTAGGTCCACATGCGGCATGTGTTAGCGCGAAATTATACATGTCTGCTTGTGGGAATGCATTTAATATAAATCTTAAATGATATATATCTTTGCAGCTTAGATTAGATTAGATTAGACTACATGACAATAGTAATACCAAAAAAACAACCTTCTATGTGATCTCACAATTTTCTTGTTTATGGAATTTGTTCCAAGTCCATATCTCATGGTTTCCATCGCAAAAAAATAAATTTGATGTTGAATAAGAGTTTTAGGCTTACACGGCCGGCTGATGATGCTGGAGTGATTGTTGCCGTGGTCTGTGGGAGCTGGAGCTTCCGGACGTTTCGCACATTTCTGGCGAATGTCCGGAAGCTCTAGCTCCCACAGACCACGGCAACAGATCCCGGAAAACATCGCTCCAGCAAATTTAATGTTGTTATCACAACTGGCTTCTAACAAAGCATTATCAAAATTTCCAATATATTTTCCTAGACCTTTGAATGGAATACAGCACTAGCATTAGACAATAGTAAACACAGAGTATTTCAGTTATTGTAGGTAAGGTGCAGGGACCTCTCGTAGTCCTTCTTGAGCGTGCTGTGCGTGGCTGACAGCTGATCCAGCTTGGAGGAGATCTGCAGGGTGGAGGAGTCTATCCACTGGATGGTGGACATGTGGGCGTTCAGGATCCTGGCTATCTGGACAATCTGCAGAGAAGAATGACATATTTGAGATCAGAATAGTAGAAATATACACACGGATCAAACTGAAGATGGTGAAAATCGGAACAAACGTCGCCATCTTGTAAAACGTCACTTTTGATAGTTCCCATGTGAAGTCAGTTGAATTGCTAAAATTTAAGTATATTTTTGAAGAAAAAAAAATTGAAACCCATTGATTTTTATCAGTTTGAAGGCCGTAAAGTCATAACAGTGCCCTCGTTTCACTGTCATCTAAATTCAGTTTAAGCCGTGTACATCTATACCTGCATCTCACTGTGTAGCGAATAATAACGAAATGTGGGCTCCAAAGCTACGAAAGACTAACAGGGCTATTCTTAGACATTTTAGTCGTTGGTTGAGCCCACGCTTTGACAAACTAATGGTGCCTGCGCGGGAAATTTTATCAGTATGGTCATTCTTACCTACCGAATTTTGTAATATTTGTAAGAAAACAAATCAGCTGTTCACTTGCGGCCATCTTGGATTGACCGGTCTTCATACAAATGCATCATTAGTTTGTCAAAGCGTGGGCTCAACCGACGACTAAAATGTCTAAGAATAGCCTTGTTAGGGTTGTAATTATTATTTTTTAAATTGATTTGTGAAGAGGAATGCAATTCACCAACCAAATATGCAGAAGTAGGTATTGAGATTATTAAGTAATAATTCATTTTATTTATTTTGAATGAATTATTAATTAATCATAATTCACTGACATCTGTTAAACCAAGGTCGAAGTTAAACCACTTTTGATGACACGACGCAGGTGGGATTTGAACCGGCGTTAGTGCCAACAATGCCTCTCCGAGCGCCAACGCCTTATCACCTCGACCATCCCAGCGACTTATTAGTGAGGCTTTTATTCAATTATTTAATAGGTAATAAAAATACCAAGATCATACTAACAGGATCGTTCTTATCTTGGCTTCTGTTGGACTCATTCAGGTAATCAATGATCTCCTTCAAGTCTTCTGACATCTGCTTCAGCTGGGCGTCTGTGTTTATCGACAGCTGATATCTGGAAGAAATAAACCACAATCAACATTAATAATAATTACCTGTTTCAGGGAATGTCAGCAAGAGTTGCAGGGCTTATGTTCATTTGAGGTTTGGATTTTATTTGTAAGTACACAATCAGCATTTGTAAGCGCGAACTACACGTGTTTGTTTGTGGGCATACATCTGAGAGCTTTGAATGAATATATCCTTGCAACTTAGATTATAGATTATAGAACATTAGCCTGGAACTCAAATTTCTGTTTTAGATTCAAATAAATGAGTCTGGTGGCTTAAAAGCAAGGTGCATATTTAATGCAATATTATATATAAGTGCAAATTAAACGAAAAAACGCCTTAAATGTTAACATATCTTTGCAGCTTAGATTATAGATTATTAAAGACATCCTGAAGAGACCATGCCTCGAGAATGGACTCGTTGACGATAACTGAAATAGTAACATACTATCAACCACATTTGTCTCAGTCCTGTCAAACGTTGCAGTTGTGTAGTCATACAAATCATGTTTTTATGTGGCAAATTTGATGTTTTCTTGCTTTGTCCATTTTGTGTTTTGTCACCAAATTATAACACATGCCATAATGTCTTAAAATAATGACTCTTTCCACCGAATACTAACATGTGTTCACTCTCTAGGTCCTGTATGGGCACGGCATCCTTCTCCACCTGCGCCAGGAGCTCCTCCATCTCCCTCTGCTGGCCCGTGATGAAGTCCAGCTCGTGCTCCAGGGTCTGCTGCTTGGTTAGGTGTGTGAGAGGATGAATACAAACATGTGTTCTCTCTCTGGGTCCTGTATGGGCACGGCATCCTTCTCCACCTGCGCCAGGAGCTCCTCCATCTCCCTCTGCTGGCCCGTGATGAAGTCCAGCTCGTGCTCCAGGGTCTGCTGCTTGGTGAGGTGTGTGAGAGGATGAATAATAACATGTGTTCTCTCTCTGGGTCCTGTATGGGCACGGCATCCTTCTCCACCTGCGCCAGGAGCTCCTCCATCTCCCTCTGCTGGCCCGTGATGAAGTCCAGCTCGTGCTCCAGGGTCTGCTGCTTGGTTAGGTGTGTGAGAGGATGAATACAAACATGTGTTCTCTCTCTGGGTCCTGTATGGGCACGGCATCCTTCTCCACCTGCGCCAGGAGCTCCTCCATCTCCCTCTGCTGGCCCGTGATGAAGTCCAGCTCGTGCTCCAGGGTCTGCTGCTTGGTTAGGTGTGTGAGAGGATGAATACAAACATGTGTTCTCTCTCTGGGTCCTGTATGGGCACGGCATCCTTCTCCACCTGCGCCAGGAGCTCCTCCATCTCCCTCTGCTGGCCCGTGATGAAGTCCAGCTCATGCTCTAGGGTCTGCTGCTCGCTGCGTACGTTCTGCAGGGTCTCATTCAGCGTCACTATCTGCAACCAGACACATACACAAGTAAAGAGCAAGTAAAGTGATTTAACCCTTCAACTGCGGGTGACACGCATAGGCGTCAAGTGTAAACTTGCATACAGTGCGCGGCTGTCAATCATAGACGTCATCCAACTTTGAACTTATTCCTGACATATATACTTAGAGACATAATAACTAATACATGTGACTGTTCACATAGTTTGAAGTGTCGTCAATCAATAAAAATATGCTTCAAAAAGTATTCCGTATTGGGGGTATTCATAAAGCCAGAATATTCAGATCTTCAGATCCTCTCAAAGAGGTACTGGATATAGAAGTATCCAGTACCTCTTTGATGAAGTAAGAGAGCAAGCAGATGTAGCAACAACCGTGACTTGACATAGATAAAATTGTATGGCGATTCGGGACCAATTTTTTTTATAGGTAAGGCGGCCAGCCTCACGCTAACCACTTGTGTTGAAGTGGGGGTTTCCCAGCTCCCCAGGAGGCTGGTTCTCATTTCTTTTGAAGGCTGAGAAAACCTTGCCGGCATTTTATTTTGGGTTTTTCCAATAAACACCGAGACGGGAAATCATTTCTGCCATCCTAGGAAGATCGAGTCCTTGCTCTCGGCATGGAATACAAGCATTCTACTAACTGACCTATTGACCGGATATTTTACGAGCTTGGTCATCGCTGCAAAGCGCCAACTCTCAAGCAATACCCAGTTGCTGGACTGGATGGACCTTTGGTGACCGGTCTTTGGTAAAGGTAATGAATATTTCAACCCAGCGAAGAGCATATTTGGAAATATACATGGTATATTTTTTGTGCTCCGCTGGGATTCCAACCCACAACTTTGTATTTACGAGTTTGAAGCGTTATTACTAGACTACGAACCAGTCACCTTTACTTACATAGCTGTTATCGTCCAAAACGAAAGCCAGAACCTTAAAAATGGCAGAAAAAGATGTTGTCACCTTGTCTCCATTGGCGATGAGTAGCTTGTCCCACGCGTTGACTTGTGTCGCCTGGTTCATGAACAGTTTCTCCTGCTCTTCCAGCTCCAAGCTCCATTTGTTGATGTTCTCCTCCAGCTCACCAAAGTTCATGGAAGTTATGGTGGAGGGAGCGGCCTGGGCGGTGGTGAGGGAACTGAAATGCCATTGACAATAAAAATGTGAAAGAGCTCAGCAAAATCTATAAAATAAAGATGAAAACAAATACAAGAAAACAGATGTGCAAACAATGGTTTTCATTGCAAAACCATTTAATCTTGAAGTTAAAACAAAACATAAAATGCGTCAAATGACATTTAAGTAATTTTCATAATGGGTTAAACCTTGCAACTCCTGCCCCGGTTCAGGGAACGGCGGCAGGAGTTGCAAGGTTTATGTCCATGTGAGGTTTTCTTTATTTGTATGCACACATGCAGAATGTGTAGGCGCGAACCTACATGTGCCTGTCTGTAGGCATGCATTTCATATGAGCCTTAAATGTTAACATATCCTTGCAGCTTATCTAATCTAATCTAATCTAATCTAAGTTGCAAAGATATGTTACATTGGAGATTCACATTACATGCATTCTCACAACCAGACACGTACAAGTTCGCGCTTGCACATGCCTCATGTGAACCTACAACATAAAAACCAAATCTCAAATGGACATACACCCTGCAACTCTTGCCGTCCTTCCCTGAGACAGGGGTGACATTGGCAAAGTGAACCATTTTTACAGCATGGGTGGTCAGCCGCATACCAACCTATAAGTCAAGGAACACACACACACGACAAATTACATTTTATACATCACTAAATAATAATATCCAAATACAAAATATCCATTTACAAATAAAAAACAAATTCCAATTTTACAAACCCTAGCCGCCAACATTACAGATCAACCGCCATTTCTTTCTGTCCTTACATACTTCTTTCATTTCCTCCAGAGTCATAATTTTCTTCATACAGGCTCTTCTTTTATTATGACTCTGGATTAGACAGCTAGATAGACAGCTTAGATTATAGATTATTGATAGATAGTTACATTATTATTTTTAATTGTTTGGGATACCTATCAACCTGGTCGAGGAGATAAGACGTTGGCACTCAAATTTGCATTATTGAAATAATCTTAAATTCAAACTCTAACTGCCCCTTGTCCTATCGACAATAACTTTGACCCTGGTTCAACAGATGTCATTGTGTAATTGTTACTTAATAATTCATTAAAATATTAAATAATGGTTTATTAATTGATAATATTGATACCTATTTTTGGCCAGTCAAAATGGGTTGGTGAATTGCGTTCCTCTTCACAAGTAAAAACGCAACTGAAAACAAGTATATTAAAAAAACAAAAAAACAGTGCTGGCTGATAGGGGCAGGGAGGTACACCAGCAATGTAAGAACGGGCATTGCCATGAATCAGGACTTGGAAACTAGCAAAGTTTACCTGGATTGTGTGGTTTTTGCAGCAGTGGATGTGGCTGCAGTGCTGGCTGGTAGGGGCAGGGAGAACCCTGCAGCCGAGGTGGTGGCCGCGCCAGAGGCAGCCGGAGCTGCTGCTGTGGAAGTCAGGGAGAGAGGCGGTGCTGCAGAGGAGGCTGGCGGAACCAGAGAGCCCAGGTTCAGAGCCGGCGCTGCGAAAAATACAACAAACTGATCAACCAATCTTATGATTAAAAAAGTATAAAACATTTTTATATAGACTGGTCCGTAGTCTAGTAAAAACGCTTTGGACTCTTAAATGGAAGGTTGTGGGTTCGAATCCTGGCGGAGCACAACAAAATATACCATTTATATTTTCATAAACATGGTTGAAAAATTCATATACCTTTACCATAGGCCGGTCACCAAAGGTTCATCCAGCCCTACAGCAACTGGGTCTTGCTTGAGAATTGGCGCTTTGTAGCAACGACCCAGCTCGTAAAGAGTCCGGTCAATATCTCAGTTGGTAGAATGCTTGCAAGGTTGCAGGCCGTTAAATGCCTTACTCCTGTAGCCAATTATTAGCCCTGTCTATCCTTACCTACTCACCTTGTAACAATAAAACTGTGTAAGTACTTCAGTGCTTGTTAATTCTTGAATGTGAAGAGACGTGTCTGGTCTTTTCGGTTGCAACACAAGTCCTGCGCGGTCAACAGGGAGAAACAATTAAAAGATTCTTCAGGAGTGAGGCGAGTCCTCTCATAATATTATTCCAGACTCATATCCTTGTTCCCTGATGGTCGGTCTGCCTGTGTTCAGTTTGCTCAAGATATTAAATCTAGAAGCAACACTCAATCTCCTTTCCCCTCTTGCATATGGTGGAGTCAAACTTGGCTCCACCAATCCAATTGCGCGTCTAGTGAAGTCACCGCCATTATAAAAGTCTGCTAACACTTATTTTATTAACCCTCCTACCTTCAGGTTACTTTCCTAGAAATAGGCAAAATAAAATCAAGAATCGAAATCACAATGTACATAGGTATCCCTGACTTTTGAAGAGTATGAATGAAAAATTACAACGTCAAACAAACAACCGAACTTGTCTAGACTTGTAATGACGTGACTTTGGAACTCAGGCGGACGCCAGGCAGTTCGTAGTTTTCAAATATATTATTTTTCTCAAGTGCGTACACATTACGGGATGTAGGAGAATGGTACACTCAAAGTTTGCGTATCACGTTCATTCATATGCATAGGGTGGTTAAGTGATTCTAGTTGCTTACCTGCAGTCTGTGGTTTAGGTGCTGCCAGACCAGTAGCTGCCGTGGTGACCACTGCACTCGCTGCAGGAGTCGCCGTAGACCCCGCTTGGAATCCCCCAAAGGCTGGAGCAGCTGTCGAAGCCGCTGGAGCAGAGCTCCCACCGGAGAAACCTCCAAAAGACGGGGCAGCCCCCGAAGTAGGAGCTGTACTCTGAAGTCCTCCGAATGTTGGCGCCGTTAAAGCGCTCGCTGTACTTTGCAATCCACCAAAAGAGGGGGCAGCGGTCGAAGCCCCAGCTGAATTTTGAAGCCCTCCAAACGTTGGAGCTGATGACGCATTCGGAGCTGACGTAGCGCTTTGGAGTCCTCCAAAAGTGGGCGCAGCGGCAGGAGCACTAGCAGTAATTTGTTGAGATCCAAAAGCAGGAGGAGCCGAAGTATTTGGAGCAGACGAGGCATTTGGAGCAGCAGTAGAAGTTTGTGGACTTCCAAAGGTGGGGATAGTCAAAGCGGGAGCAGATGTTGTGCTTTGAAAGCCCCCGAAAGCTGGAGCTGGTGCGCTGGAAGCTGGAGCTGTAGAAGGTAGAGAGAAGCCTCCCAAGGTGGATGCTTGTGCTGTCCCGGGATACGCAGGAGCTGGCATGGAGGTCGCTGGTTGGGGAGGTTTATTTTGAGAAGATAAGGCCTGGAAAATAAAGAAATCATTCGATCTGCACTTTGGGATATGAAGTAGGTAATAGAGTTGACGGGAATATATCGGTCTGAAGTCTAGTGGTTCACACTTTGGACTTGTGATTGGAAGGTAGAGGGTTCAATTCCCCGCGGAGAAATAAAATCATTTTTCAAAAATGTTCTTCCCTGGATTGAAAAATTAATCTGCCTTAACCAAAAACTTGTCACCACAGATCCATCCAGCCTTACAGACACTGGGTTTTGCTTGAGCATTGGCGCTTCCTATGATTACTTGACGTTTGATTCACACAAAAATAGCACTCACCAAATAAACCATCCTCATTTATATTGTAATGCAAAATGTCTGAAAGCTCCAGCTTAGATAGATAACGACAACAGATCCAGTCGTGAAAGCCTGAAACTGTATGAAATGAAAAGTTTACCGGTGAATTGCCAAATGAGAAGCCTCCGAGTCCCGTAGCAGGTAGCGCTGATGTGGCAGCAGCAGCAGAAGAGGCAGCGGGGCTGGCAGCACTCTGGCCAAAGGTCAGCCCACCGCTGGGAGTGGCCACAGGAGTGGTGAGGGGGGCAGCGGGGGAGCTGCCAAATGACAACGCGGAACTGCCAACTGCAGGGACAGGTGCAACAAGGTTTAATGCTAAACACATTTTCGTCTATAAAACAAGAATTATTATTACAATAATACGGAAAAGAATTATTACTACATACATTTCAGATCAAATTCAAGGAACTGATTTTTAAACTAGAATATACTAAGATGACCGGTGCGTAGTCCAGTGGTAACACTTCGGACTCGTAAATGGAAGGTTGTGGGTTTGAATCCCGGCGGAGCACAAAAATATACCATCTATATTTTCAAATGAGCTCTTCGCTGGGTCATAGTACGCACCCGGCAACGCTACCACCTTTCTAGAAATATTTTTACATTCGCCGGAGTTTTTTTGCACAGATGGAACAGCAACTGTGAAGTTCTTTGTTCGCTTTCTTACTAATGACCATTTTTGTAAGTAGGTTGAAACAAATATATAATGTCTATTTTCGTTAAAATAATTTCTAGTCTACAGATATCATGATATTTCACCATCAGACTTACCAGGTGCCGCAGAACTCCCTGCAGTATTAGTCTGTCCAAAGTTTAAGCTGATAGCTGGAGCGGCTGCCGGCTGACTCTGTCCAAAAGCTGACGCCCCACTCGTAGCGGCCGCAGCCCCTCCAAAACTGAGCCCAGCGCCTGTCTGACCAAGCCCTGTACTCGCTGCAGGCTTGTTGAAGGAGAACAGGTTGGTAGCGGGAGGATTGGCAGCCGCTGGTTGTGTGGAGGTCTGTCCGAAGTTTAGGGTGGGCTGCTGGGAGGTGGTCGGAGTGTTGAAGCTGAATGCGGGTGGTTGGCCGGCTTGCGGAGAGGTGAAGTTGAAGGAGCTGAGGCCAGAAGTGGCCGGCTGTGATGATGCAGCTGCGGGTGGTGTAGATCCTGTACAATAAGGTATTAAGTTATAATATTACTAATTATATAATAAGTATACATCATATCGCCACCTTCAAGGTAAAACTGAATAAGTGCTGATGCACTGATTTGAAAAATCGTGGATAAACATTTTATTGGGTGTAACTTCTCATAGAAAGTCAACTAATTATAAGGAAGTCTATCTATAATCTAGGTTATAGATTATAGATAGACTTCCTTAACTTCACTTTGGTGTAACTTCTCATAGAAAGTGAACTAATTATAAGGAAGTGCTCATGAAAAACTTCTAAACTACAGGATTGTCTCACTTGTGCAGTGTTTTCTCTAGAAAATAGGAGAAAGGGTGCATTTATCTGAGAAACCCATATCACTTATTCAGTTTGACCTTTAAGGTATTGATAGACAATATAGAGTACAAAAAACTACAACTAAAATAAGGTTTATCCCTTGTTCTGTAAGTCCATTCGGGGTGTAAAAAAAATGCAACTAAGTTGCACATATAGTCCAACTTGGAGGACAATACTAACCGTTTACGGGGACCGGCCTTGCGCCAGCTCCCGAGGGACTGCTTCTTATTTCTTGTGAAAGTAAGTAAAGTAAGCCTCGCCAGTATTTTATTTTGAGTTTGAAATATACATAGAAACGGGAAATCATTTCCGAAATTAATGGCAGGGATAACAACCTAGCCCTTTGGCATGGAACGCAAGCGTCCTACCAAGTGAGCTATCAACTGTACGTCAACACAAATATCCCAGTAAATATGAGCTCTAAGAAACAGCGAATTAAGCTAATGTTCCCGCATTGCACCATCAGTATGCGTTTCCAATGCCTGATTTGCTTACCAAATCCTCCAAACGTACTCCCAGAGGCTGGTTTGGCGCCTCCAAATGAAAATGCACCAGAGGGAGAAGTTGCACCAAGTCCGAAACCTGTTTGCGCGGCTGGCTGACCAATGGCGGACGCTGAAGGAGCTCCTCCAAACGAAAAACTAGGAGCGGCACCTGTAAAGAGACAAAAATGAGTAAAAACCACTCAGGAAAGACTTATAGCGGCTAACCACCCATACTGTGAAAAAATGGTTCACTTTGCCAATGTCCCCCCTGTCTCAGGGAAGGACGGCAAGAGTTGCAGGGCTTATGTTCATTTGAGATGGGTTCTTATAATGCAGGTCCACATGCGGCATGTGTTAGCGCGAAATTATACATGTCTGCTTGTGGGAATGCATTTAATATAAATCTTAAATGGTATATATCCTTGCAGCTTAGATTAGTAAGTGAAATGGGAAAAAATGTTGGTTATGTCGCACCTGTGGCTGGAGACGAAGCCCCAAACGCCAGTCCTTCCGTTTTCGGAGTTCCAAAATTGAAACTCATATTCAAAGATAATTCCAATTTCAAATTAACACAAATAGTAGAAAGCACGCAATTTTAAAGTAGTGAAATGACAACTGTCAAACGAACGCGTGGTTAACGGATCATTTCATTGAAAATGCGGATCAATGATTCGGTTCATTTATAATTTTTGGGAAAAATAGATGGCAGCATTCATTGCACATACTGGCGCTTCTACACTCGACGGGAATTTGCCATAAAGAAATAGAAAACAAAAGTGAAATTGGCCTGACAAAAAAATGTAAACACGAAACAAATACTATATTATTTAGATTTTGGGCAGTAACTTTGTGAAAGCACATTTTAATTAATTTTTTAAAAAGTTTTTTAAAAAATAAAACTCAAGTGAATAGGGTATTTTCACATTTTTCTTTTTTTTGTGATTTAAATTCTTTTATGCTTTATTAGCCCAAAACTTCTTGAATTCTAATTTTAGTTGTATTTTTAGCAAAGTTATAAGCATTTTAAAATCGATCTTTGAATTTTCGCGCCAAAACGCTACTAGATGAAGTTTTCTCGCGTGACGTCACGGTCTTGTAAACATCGCCGTATCAACTGACAGCCCTCACATTAATGTCATTCAAGCATCGCTTTTTCATGTTTACATCATTGCGGATGTGTTTTTTCAAGAAGTTTGTGTGTTTCTTTAAGAACAAATCATTTGTTTTTGTTGTTTTCATTTGTTTCTGTTGTCAACAACACATGTTAACAGAGTATGGAATGTCAATAAAAGAACGTGACGTCAACATATGACGTCACATTACCCGAAATACAAGAAGCAGATCTCACATCCGTTTAAAAACTTGTCCAAAAACCTATATTTTCTTTTTTAAATATAAAATCGAAAAAAAATATTTTCGGCTTCAAATCAACATATTATTATTAGATTTTTCGAAATCTATCAAAATAATATACTTTTTATCATATTCCTCACTATTGCAAATACCCTATTGTAACAAAGTTAAAAAAGTATTTTAATTAACGAAACAAATACCCTTACTTGTCGAAAAAGTCTGGTGTAAAAGAAAAAGAGAACATGAAGTAGTTGAGAGGATTGTAAAAATAAACCTGAAAAACAATTCTTCGATTTGAATTCTCAAGTGATTTTATAAACATCAATCAACGTTGGAAAACTAATAACCGAATAGAAAAACACGTAAGCATGATTTTCTTACATTTAGGGAATATTCATTTATTGTAGTCGTTTACAGTACTATTCAGGACGTAGACGCTAACTTCACGGTGCTAGCTAAGCTATCTATCAAAATAAAAATTGAACACGGCGAAAAGCAAAACTGAGTGATGCGAAGCACAAATGTCGCTGTAAAAACGTCAAATAAGTTGACAATCGCGGTCACACTTTATTGTCGGTGCATTTAAGCGATGGCCAATCACAAAACCGGCCAGCCAATGAGGAAAAAAACGCAAGTTTCGTTTGTTATTCGGGACGAAGAGGAGAGGCGGCACAAAGCTGGCGTCAGCTCGCTGCAGCTGGACCCGGCGCAGGGGAGGCTGTACTCCGCGGGCAGGGACAGCATCATCAGGGTCTGGCACACGTCTGCCAACGCCCAGGACAGGTATATCCAGAGCATGGAGCATCACACGGACTGGGTAAACGACATAGTTCTGTGCTGCGGGGGAAAGAACTTGATCAGCGCTTCCAGCGATACCACGGTGAAGGTGTGGAACGCCCACAAAGGGTTCTGCATGTCCACCTTGCGGACACACAAAGACTATGTCCGAACTTTGGCGTACGCTAAGGATAAAGAGCAGGTGGCCTCTGCTGGGCTGGATCGCGCAATATTCCTCTGGGACGTCAACACTTTGACTGCGTTGACAGCGAGCAACAACACGGTGACAACGTCGAGCTTGAGCGGAAACCAAGAGTCCATTTATAGCCTGGCCATGAACCCGTCGGGAACTGTGATAGTCAGCGGGTCTACTGAGAAAATCCTGCGCGTTTGGGATCCCAGATCTTGCACTAAACTGATGACTCTGAAAGGCCACACGGATAATGTTAAAGCGCTTGTTGTAAGCTCAGATGGAAGCCAGTGCATCTCGGGAAGTTCAGATGGAACCATGAAGCTTTGGTCTCTACCGCAGCAGAGATGCATACAGACTTACCGGGTACACACGGAAGCAGTCTGGGCCCTGCTGGCCACCGACAGCTTCACTTATATCATATCCGGAGGCAGAGACAAGCAAGTCATCATGACTGAAGTGAGAAATCCCGATAACTACGTGGTGGTATGCGAGGAGTTGGCGCCTATTCTAAAGCTGTGCTTTACAGCGGATCACCAAGGAGTGTGGGTGGCGACCTCAGATTCTGACATTCGCTGTTGGCGATTACCTCCCGCTAACTCTTTGAGTTCGGAAGCGTCGGGCTTCCCACAATATCACGTCAGTACAGGAGGATACATCGCTCAAATACAAGGAGGAGCTGCCATACGTGATTACACGGTTCTAAATGACAAGCGGCACATATTAACTAAAGACACCGACAACAAAGTGACGCTCTACGATGTTTTGAAAGCGACAAAAGTCGAAGAACTAGGTGAAGTTGATTACGAAGAAGAAATTAAAAAGAGATATAAAATGATTTATGTTCCAAATTGGTTTAATGTTGATTTGAAAACTGGCATGTTGACTATCCATCTGGGACAGGATGAAGTGGACTGTCTCGGAGCTTGGGTCAGCGCCAAAGAAGCTGGATTGACTTCAGACAGAGATCAGAAAGTCAACTATGGGAACTTGTTGCTTCAAGCTTTGCTGGAACACTGGAACCATCCTCAGAGAGTGATAAACAACCCGGATAACGGCTCCAAAATGATTGGAGCTAATTATTTCTCTGTTCCGTTGCATACACCCTTGATTTTCAGTGAGGTTGGCGGCAGAACCTTGTATAGATTGGCCGTGGGAGACGCAGGAGGAGAGACTGAGGGGGTTTTGTTGAATGAGACCGTTCCCCCGTGGGTTGTGGATGTTGCCATTGAGCTGGCGACACCAAAGCTTGTGAAATTGCCATTTTACCTTCTGCCACATTCCAGTTGTCAGACTAAACAAGATAGACAAAAAAAGGTATGTCTTACGTATTTTTAATCAAATATGTAGATTGAGAAATAGTTGTAACAGCCCCGTGAAATTCACAGGCTTGATGCCAAGAGTAGTTGAAATCTAATCCTTCAACATGATGGTAAATATTTAATTTTGACAGTCCGTAGCATGCCCTTCACTACTTTGACAATGGCGGTTATTTAAAAATTCTGGGCTTACACTCATCCCTGTTCGGACAGGAAGTGAGCAGGGCAGGGAGCAAGGCATAATGTAAGCATGGTCCTCCCATTGCTCCTGCTCATGCTACTCGCACTGCCTACTGATCTGCGCAAGTATTAAACATTGCGTAAACTCCCCTCAATCGCATAAATAGAAAATGTATGGAAGATCAACAGCAGAGAGGGAATGATTAAGTAGTCATCCATTTATACAATCAAGGGAAGTTACAAAAACATTTTATCTGACTTTGAATACCATATTTGGTGTTATTCTAAAACAGCAAAGCCATGGATGATGATCCATGGCTTTGCAGCGTACAGTGAAATTTTCATACAAAAAATTAATGATCGATACTAACCTTTTAATACTTTCCCAGGATCGCCTCATCGCCAATGATTTCATCCAGTGTCGCAAGGTGTCGGAGCACGTGTCTGAGAAGATCCTGGGGGGGGCGGAGGGGGGCTCGGGGGGCAGCACTGGGGGAGTGTCGGGGGGCGGGGCCGCAGCCTCAGGGATCAGACCCACAGCCAACGGAGACAGCCCAGTGGAGCCTCCCGAGGATAAGATAGAACTGCTGTGCTGCGATCAGGTAATACCAACACGATCCACAAATTTTACCTGTATAAAATATCTCATTTTAAATACCTCAGTGATAGAGGGGACCCTTGAGGTGTGACATGCACAAAAAACGGCCCTCTTTTTATCATTTTATAAAATTAATGAGTATGTATAAAAAATTAAAACCACAGTTTTATTTTTACAAGTTGAGCATTTATCTCTCCTCAAGTACTTTTGACTTGCTTAGGGGCCGTCCATAAATTACGTCATCGATTTTGGCCGATTTTCGACCCCCCCCCCCCCCCCTTACAATCATCCTATAGTCATTATCTAATGCCCCTCCCCCCCCTCCTGCTGTAATAATGAATGAGCTTAATATTTAATAATGTTATATTACTTATATACTATTTTGTAGAAATTGGTATTTGACGTCACTTTTGGTACTCGTACATCATTTGCCATCATCCGCAGACCAGACTCCCCCCCCCTCAATGCGAATGACGTAATATATGGACAGCCCCTTACGTCATTTTCAAGAGGACACTGTCACAAAATTGACAAGACAAAAACCATAGAGAAATGAGTAGGATGAGTAACGACATCTTTGCTGGTTTTTGAATTGTATTAATTATGTTTTTGTACCAATCTAAATCATGTATAAACTGTTGGTTTGCTGTAAAAATAAAATAAATAAAGAGGTAGGTACAAGTAGGGAATAACAAAGGGTAGCGGCAGGAATCTAAACATTGACCAAACTATGTATAAGAATTACAATTTTTATGTTTATGAGTTTACAAAGTCTCAAGGGCAATTAGTTATCTGCACTTGCATCCGGAATGGAGAACCTTAACACCGTTTTTATTAAATGAATGGTCATTATCGATGCAGTGGTCTGCCATCTCCGAATAACCAGACAAGCCCCTTAATGCCCTTTTTACCTAACATTGATAGACCTAGAGGTTTGCCCAACACACACAGAGTTGCAGTCATTACATTATGTACAATGTACACCACCAACATCTATGCATTCATCTTATCTTTGTAAACAGTGTCGAAATCATTTCTGACACCGTTGTCGGAGATCGAATTGTGCACCAACTAAGCTATCATCCAGACTACTTTTAAAAAAAATAAGTGATGTGATTTCAGAGGTTAAAATAGATGTTTAACCTTTTCGCTTCTGAATATTCTGGCTATATGAATACGCTCAGTACGGAATACTTTTTTAATTTAAGCACACATGGGAACGTTGTCATGACGAAAAGATCCTTAACCAACCAGAGACAGGTCGTAAGTCCTGTGACTCCCATCTCATCCTGACTCCGTGCGGCGGGCCTGAGTTTGGGTCTTGGATTGTAAAAAACTAAAGACCTGACTCGGTGAGACCGTGGATGCTCAGTTATTTCACAAGTTAAAAACATTTATTTATTTCCTACCTTCATTGATTAACTGAATTCCTAACTATGTAAACAGTTATTCAAGAACAAATATCACAAAGGCTTAGCTCATGTTTCCACTTGCAGACTTTTGAATTCTTGAACGCAGATGTCTGGGATAAGTTCAAAGTTGGATGACGTCTATGATTGACAGCCGCACTGTGTGCAAGTTTACACTTGACGCTTATGCGTGTCACCCGCAGTTGACTGATGTGATTGCATTACGTTTTCAGGTTCTCGAGCCGAGCATGGATCTCCGGACGGTGAGGCATTTCATCTGGAAGTCCAACGCAGACGTCATCCTCCATTACAGAACCCTCAAGTAACATCTGGTCTAATGCCAGCACGGCGCAGTGTGAAGGAAACCAAGGTTATCGCGAGGATGCGGGGGAATCATGTAGGAAGGTGGAGAACACGGATTAGTTCTCTTGTGATGAGTAATGTGACGTGACGAGTTATTTCTTATTATATGACCAAAGGAGTGTCATATGATGAGGGAAGCATTTTGAATAGTGAATGTTATCAAGCCATAGTCTATAATAAACTCTATTTGTAATGTTAAGTTTTATTTATTTATTGAAATATGTATTAATTGCTATACTCGGGCCGTCGAAGGATGATGTCTTTGTCGTATCATGGGAAAGGTATTCTAAAACCTCTTTTTTTTTTAAGAAATCAAAAAGTATTTGACTTGAAGTCAAATTCAACTAGTTCCTTTCAACAAGCATCATTTTGTGTAATTGAATATTGAAAGATTGAAATTCTTTTTCTTATTTATGTAAATCTGTGATGCAATGCAATTAAAACGCAACTAAGCTACACGTATGGTGTAACTTCTTGCCGTGTTATCCCCGTAGAGTTTTGCATGTGGCAAGTGGAACCTATTTATTTTTACAGGTAAGGAGGCCGGCCCTACGCCAATCACTTCAGTTGAAGTGGGGGTTTCCCAGTTCCCAAGAGGTCTGGTACTCATTTCTTGTGGAGGCTGAGTAAACCTTGCAGGTATTTAATTTTGGGCTTTGAAATAAACACCGAAATCGGTAACCAAGCTCACGGCATGGAATGCAAGCGCTGGACCAACTGAGCCATCCACCGGACTATGCAAAATATTTATTTGTGATTCTTCTTAGTGAGTTAACTTTAATAATTATTTGTTATTTGCCAGAATCAAAGACCAGTTTATATTTGATAAAATTAAATAAAAAACTACACGTCTTTTCAAAGTTGTGCTGTTGAAAATTTGTGATCTGTTATACTGACCATCCCACAATCGGCCCGAGTGTAGGTTTTCTACTGTGAATTACGTATTGTAATTTTATAGGGAAATAAGAGCATTTTTGCTGTTGAAGAAAACTTCCATATTTTTGTAGTTATGTTTTTTTTCTGTTACTTTTCAGTTATTTGTTTTGTTACTGAGAACTGTGAAGACCCCTTCACTAGAATATTTCCGACCCCAGATGTTCCTCCACCATCTATCCCTTTGCTTTAAAGCTCTAAGAATGGAGAAGCCTGTGATCTCTTTTGCCTGGGTGAAAAGTGATCAAAGCCCATTTGAAAGTTTGATCAGCTGTTCATGTGCAGCCATGTTAGTTACATAGCTTGGTTATTGTATAATATTATCTATGGATTTGTCGAGGCTGCAGAGGCTGTACCCTGAGTACGAGTCGCAAAACTAGAGTAAAGTAAAGTTTACGAAAAGTACTAAAGAGTGGTTTTCCCCAAAATCTGCCGTTTTTGTTTGTTTGAACTTGATTAATGTCATCACTGTAACTCTTTTGCTAAGGCCATAAAGTGTAAGAAACAAAAATGGGGCCGTCCATAAATTACGTCATCGATTTTCGACCCCCCCCCCCCCTACAATCATCCTATAGTCATTATCTAATGACCCGCCCTCCTTCTCTTGCTGTAATAATGGATGAGCTTAATAATTAATAATTTTATATTACTTACATAATATTTTGTAGAAATTGGTATTTACAAGAACGACGTCACTTTTGGTACTCGTACATCATTTGCCATCATCCGCAGACCAGACCCCCCCCCCCCCTTAATGCGAATGACGTAATATATGGACAGCCCCAATGGCAGATTTTGGGGAAAATCACTCTTTAATACTTTCCGTAAACTTTGCTTTACTCAAGTTTTGCAACTCGTAATCAGGGTACTGGTCAAGCCATTGGGGTGGAGGTCTATTTCTCGCATATGGGTATCTGTGTCACTTTACAAATGACTCCTAGCTAAAAATAAATAAATCATGCAACAGTATTTGCCATACTAACCTCAGTTTGAACAGCGTAATTCCCATTTTATTTTATTCTTAAAATATAGATTGTTGAAAACGGACGAGTGGCATATTATTTAACTTAACTTTTTAAATGTGTAAAAATTGTAGTGTACGAGGTATTATGTAAATAAATTAATGAAGAGTTAGTTGGATGAATAACGGCTAGTAATATATGACTTTAGTGTGTAATCATAAAGACTCTTTTTTATACTTTCATTTTCCATTGTTTTTGGGAAATCCCCTAGTCTCCTTGTCGCTTATTGTATAAATTGCCTTGTTTAAATATGTCTAAGTTAGATTTAAAAAAAAAAAAATTCCAATTATTTTCAATCACTTTGTTTTCTTCTGTCTGTTAACACAGTGAAAGTCCATCTTTACTTATTTAAAAATTCAAATAGGTAAAACACAGTTTTAATTCACTTATTTATTTATTTTTTGTGCTCGAACATTTTCGCCTAATGAGGCATCTTCAGGAGCTTTGTTTTCTGTTTATTTTTTTCATGTTCCTTTTTGTATTTTTATGGACCTGGTACAAAATCTGAAAGATGTTCTTCTTGGCGGGCAGACGTCACAGACCTGTTCGACGAGGATCATAGCGTTCATTTCCTTTTGAGAATATTATAAAAAAAATTAAATTGACCTTGTAAACTGACAAGTATTTAGATTAAATCTTGATTCTTTTACTGGCCACACACTCTTAAAAAAAAGTAAACATTTTATGTACCTACTTGGCTTACCTGCTCATTCTAATCTAATCTAAGCTGCCAGGATATATATCATTTAAGATTTATATTAAATGCATTCCCACAAGCAGCCATGTATAATTTCACGCTAACACATGCCGCATGTGGACCTACATTATAAAAACCCAATCTCAAATGAACATAAGCCCTGCAACTGTTATACGTCTATTATTACAATATTGTTTTGTTATAATATTTGAGGGAGTGCAGTAAATAAATCGCTTATAATGTTCTACTAAGCTATGCAATAAAATAAATTTTGTTTCACTGCCTTTTGAGATAAAAAATCAGATAGGCAATGTGTTTTGTATCTTTGGAGATATTTAATATCAAAAGCATGAGTTGCACGAGAGTTGAAAACCATTGACACACTAGAGATCAAGTGCTACATGCTGCATTTAGCATAAATGTAAACTGCATACGATTCATAATGCTGTAAACTGGAAGAAAACCCTGATTATTGGGAATCCATTTTTTATATACTACGGGTGACATCACATAGCCAAGGATTTTTTTTATTGTGCCGAGCTTACGCTTGATACTGTTATGCATCTTGATCAAGTCCATTGCTGCATATTTTTGCTTACACATCATTACAAAATCTGTATGTATTTCTTGGGAGCTTTGTCACTTCTCTTCTAGTTAACAGCATTGTGAAATTAATGCTTCTTCAATGTCCCTACAGCTCATATCTCCCCTTGGCCTCCACCAGCCTTCGCCTCCAACTCCTCTTGTCTACCGCTGCGGCTTTCCAGTCTGTCACCTGCAGTAGTTGGTTTGCGTCCTTCCTCACCTCATCCTCCCATCTCAGCCTAGGTCTGTGAAACGTATACAGTTTTTTTATATTAAAAAAAAAAAGATTTGTGAAGAGGAATGCAATTCACCAACCTATTCGGCCTGGCCAGAAACAGGTATTAATAACATCAATTAATAATTCATTATTGTTTATATTAATGAATTATTAATTAATAATTACCCAATAACATCTGTTGAACCAGGGTCAAAGTTATGGTCAAGTGACCCAAGCGGGGATCGAACCAACGTTATTCCATTCCAAATACGCTAGTAAGATCGGCCTCTTGGCCCCCTCGGCCATAACACCGACAATTGAAGTTGACGGTTAAATGTAGTACGTAGCACTTGAGTGTACTTACAAATTATTTTGTATCAAAGCTATGAAACTCTAACCTGTTAAAAATCTGGCCAAACATTACCCCTTTCCCCACAATCTACTATATGTGCGAATATGAAAGGTCACCGGCATTTTGATCTCTCGTAGTATTGTTTGTGGATACAGGCGTTGGAATGAATGAATTGAAGCATTTAATTGGTGCTTGCTACATCCGTCATAAACTCCTACTTTTGTATATTTTTTTAATAACAATGAAGCTGTCATACTATTGTATTGTTCTAGTTTATACTCATGATTATCATTAGTAATTATTAGAGTAATGTATTTATACTGATAATGCCAGCTAAGTAAAACAAATATTTTTGTTTAAAAATGTGTTTTATTTTTCAAGACTTTCTTTATTTTCTGTTTCTCATAATGCAGATCACGATTGATGGAAGAAAAGATATCTACGTTTTCTGCCTTAAGTGATAAACAGTATTGGCAGATATAACTACTACAACCTCGGGCGGACAAACACTGAGGTCAGCTGCTTCAAGAAGCAGCTGCCTAGACATCCCTGCAAGAAGGCCCCACACTGTTTTTGGAGACAGAGCGTTCAAGGCAGCCGCTCCAATGACTTGGAACGCTATTCCCGCCTCACTGAGGAAACTGGATATGGAGAGACCATTTAAAAGAGGTCTCAAGACTCACCTCTTCGTCTAATCATACGGACAAGCGCCTTTGTAGTGACACACTGTCATAAAAGGCGCTGTACAATTTTTGTCTTATCTATCTATAGCTGAAATATCTTTGAACTTCAGTGACATATATGTACAGATGCTGATTGTTTAATACCTACAGGTTAAGAAATAAAAATGCAACATTGCAAAAAACATTGAATATATATTTTCAGACATTATCTGTGTTGCTATCTACAAAATACATTAACTAGAAATCACAGATGGGGAAACAATAAAATTATCATAACATCATTCCTTATAGTTATACAGCTCCATTAAAAAATATGTGAGTCCTTATATCGTCTACTTTTTGGCAAAATCTTTCACAAAAAATTATAAAAAGATAAAAAATCTTTTCTCAATTTTTTATTTTTTCACTGGTAAAAATCTGACTAAAAGACAGCTAGACATTATCTTTCAATTTTAGGTTAAAAAGAATCAATAAAAACAGTAAAAAAACCTACGTTGAGAATTTTTTTAGTATTCACAGTTCAATAAAACTATAGTAAAACTTTAAAAAGATACTCATCTGGGATAAAATATTAAACAGTATTTGATACAATTGTTAATATTAATTATCTTAAATAATTCTAACAGTCTTACAGAGCTTGGGAGAAATTAATGTTTCTACTTAATATGTTCTTGAATATGATCATACGAATGATAATTTGATTATCAATTTGAATTTGAAAATAGAATTATTTTGGATGTTTATGGTTGTAGTGACCCTTTCCAAAGTAAGGGCCCTCCTGCTATCTGTGGTACTGGACGCGACACATTTCTGAAACAACAACAAAAATTATCAAGTCCCTGATTACTTTTATTTAGTTATGAATCAAATTTCATCAACCATGTATTGTTATCTTTGGGACTGTAATGCTCCAAAGTTTCAAATTACAAATTTCTCTCGGGATGACTTCAGGGAAGGACGGCAAAAGTTGCAGGGTGTATGTCCATTTGAGATTTGGGTTTTTATGTTGTAGGTTCACATGCGGCATGTGAAAGCACGTCTGCTTGTGAGAATGCATATAATGTGAATCCCCAATGTAACATATCTTTGCAACTTAGATTAGATGAGGTCACAGGTTTAGGTGACCAGAGTTCTTAGCAACCAATAATGAATAGGGTAATTTCACATATTTTTTATTTCATAAAATGATAGACTACATTTAAAAAAATGCATCTGCGTTTTTAATTATTAAAAAATATTACAAAAACATAAACATTCCAAGTTATTTTAGATCTATCCACTCAGCCCGTAAGGGGCTGTCCATATATTACGTCATTCGCATTGAGGGGGGGGGAGTCTGGTCTGCGCTGCGGATGATGGCAAATGATGTACGAGTACCAAAAGTGACGTCGTTCTTGTAAATACCAATTTCTACAAAATATACAAAATATTATGTAAGTAATATAACATTATTAATTATTAAGCTCATCCATTATTACAGCAAGAGGGGGGGGGGATCATTAGATAATGACTATAGGATGATTGTAAGGAGGGGGGGGGGGGTCGATAATCGGCCAAAATCGATGACGTAATTTATGGACGGCCCCTATGCGGTTCATTATTCTGTTCCAATGTGATATTGTTGAAGAGTATTTTGGCTAGCAAGCTTTTTCTGTCATTTCTCTTACAATACTTTATTTGACTTAAGTTACATACACAAGGAAGCACTCACTGTTAGGGGCATTTGATATGGGAGTTGATTTGGATATGCTATCACTGTCCTCAGATTCCGATCCCATTTGAAAACTGGTCTCTGAAATGTAATCAGTCACAAAAAATTAATTGGTTTCATAGCGAATGAATAAATGAATGGGATATCCAGAGTCATAATAAAAGGAGAGCTTGTATGAAAAAGGTTATGACTCTGGGTGAAATGAAAGAAGTAGGTATATAAGGACAGAAAAAAAGACGGCTAATCTGTAATGTTGGCGGCTTATTGTTTCATATTTTGATGTTATTAATATACACATTTTTTTTGTATAGATTTTTTACTTTTTAGATTTTACATAAAAAAAATTCTAGATTTCTTTTTAAGGTTCTGTAGTTTTTATATACTTAAATGTTATTTATTATTTGTATTCCTTGACTCATAGGTTGGTATGCGGCTGACTACCCATACTGTAAAAGATGGTTCACTTTGCCAATGTCAACCCTGTTTCAGAGAAGGTTGACAAAAGTTGCAGGGTTTATGTTCATTTTTGAGGTTTGGATTTTAATTTGTAAGTACACATGCAAACTTACACGTGTCTGTTTGTGGACATGCATTTAAAATGTTAATATATCTCTTTGCAACTTAGATTATAGATTATTTTTGTTGTGCAATTTGAAATTAAGACAAAACTAGTAGGTCTTCTCAAATATCCCATGCCAATGAATAAGGTGTGTTGAAATGAATGGAAGCACCTGTGCTGAAGATTCCCTGCTTGGTTTTCAAGTAGACGGGTCTGTCTTGATTCTCCACGTGGCCAAATGTCTGGAAACCCATCGTGAATTGTGCGTATGGACTTATCTCAAACATTTCTGAAACACCAAAACAGAAGTAATCTAAAACTGAGGATAAACAGACTGGAAAGCTGCAGTGGGAGACAGGATGAGTTGGAGGAGAGGGTTATTGAAGGTCAAAGTTTGAGATGATCGTATGACCATCTAAGATGAACATAAAACTACTTGTTCTTATGAAAGTGAAATTGGGGTACAGCACATTGTATGTCACAAACACTGAATCTGGAAATCATATCACATGACACCCTCGGTGGGGATTGAACCCTTGTTCTCCGCATGTGATGGAAGCATTCTACCAACTGAGTTATCGACCACATTTTTTACCAGCTTGATCGTCGCTACAAAGCGCCAACTCTCAAACAAGACCCTTTTGTTGTAAGGCTGGATGGACTTTAGGTGACAGGTCTTTGTTAAGGGTTTATGAATTTTTCAACCCAGCAAGGAACATATTTGAAAATATAAATGGTATATTTGTTGTGCTCCGCTGGGATTCAATCTCACAACCTTTCATTTACTTATTTTATGAATTTTTCAAAGTTTATGAATTTTTCAACCGAGCAAGGAGCATATTTGAAAATATAAATTGTACATTTTTTGTACTCCGCCGGAATTCAAACCCACAACCTTCCATTTATGAGCCCAAAGTGTTGCCACTAGTAATGTAGATACTAAATGAAGTGTTTTGAAACAACAGTACAGAACTACTTTGAGAGAAAGTGTGTTTGTTATCAGACCTGCGTTGGCATTGTTGGTCTTCCTGCTGGTGAGCGGACTGGTGTACAGCCTCGCAGGGAGGGGAGGACACGCAGCTGTTGGTACTGGAGGGCCGGCTGCAGACACACTCAGCCCACTCCTCTCCTTGTACATGCTGCCGCCTGAGGAGCCACACGTCATGCGGTGCCTGACAGGGAAATGCAACATGTAGATGACTTTTTGCATCAATCACTTTTCAAGATTAAGCAGTATGACAGATGGTTTTGCTAGTAAAAATGACAAATCGGAGAAATGATTATGCCCACAAAATGTAGATTGTGCACTCGCGAATTTGAAAATATTTTTTTGAATGCAATCATAAAGTTATCTTTGTTTTTTTTCATAAAAAAAAAACTTGACATAAAGAAACGCATAGGTAGATTATTTTAAATTTTGTTTCTCTCACTTTTGAAAGCAACTTCAATATTTCTTTCTCTTCTATATAATAAATACACTTAAGAACCCATAATTTCTGACTGATTCGGCCAAAAAGCAAAATTCAAGCAGATTTTCAACTGACGTGCGTTCAGAGCTAATGTTCAACTCAAATCAAATATGGAACTGAAGTTTGTGATCATGTCTCTTAAGAGCCTAGGGGCCGTCCATAAATTACGTCATCGATTTTGGCCAATTTTCGACCCCCCCCCCCCTACAATCATCCTATAGTCATTATCTAATGACCCCCCTCCCCCCTCTTGCTGTAATAATGGATGAGCTTAATAATTAATAATGTTATATTACTTGCATACTATTTTGGATATTGTGTAAAAATTGGTATTTACAAGAACGACGTCACTTCTGGGACTCGTACATCATTTACCATCATCCGCAGACCAGACCCCCCCCCCTAAATGCGAATGACGTAATATATGGACAGCCCCCTACATCTTCTCTACCGACTCTTCTTATGTCATAGATTGATAAATGCAACTCTTACCTGTGTTTCTGTATGGCAGCAAATATGCAGATGAGCATACATATGAGCAGCAGAATACAACTGCAGACCATCACCAGTACACTCGTGTCCATGGAGTCACTGGGGGGAGCAATCTCCTCTGTAACACCAAACATACAAGCAGAGTCACTGGGGGAGCAATCTCCTCTGTGACATCACACATCCCAGGTAACATGATGATTTTAGGGGACAAGGAGAGCAAGTCACCTCCTGTTTCTGTAGTGGTGGCCCTTGAGTAGAGTCTGGTGGTGCTGCCAGCCTGGTTGGTTGCTGTGACACGCAGCTGGTACCAGCGAGCTGCCTGCAGACCTGACAGCACTAGGCTGCCGTCCTGGAACACAACACACAGCGCTGTGATATAGACGTTGCTCAGCATTGATGCATGTGATGTGATGAGGTAAAGAGGGAGCATCACTTGTTCTGGGATCCCATGGTGCTGCAGCCACAGCCTGTTGGGCACTTGTCTGTATTCCACGCTCCAGCGAGCTGCTCCACACTGTCCATCCTGCCAACTGCTGGTCTGAAGAATCAAACAACTGCTGTTGCTCCAGATCCACGATGGACCCTCAGGCGCGATCATCTCTGGAACAGAACAAAGCAACACGATGAATAATGGGGATGTAGCTAAGCAAGGAGAAATGGGGGAAGGTAGGGAGGGATGTGGGAGGTGCGAGTGCCTCACCAGAGCCCAAAGTGCTGAGAGAGAGCAGAGTGGGAGAGGAGAAGGCGGCCGCAGCACGTGCCAACAACTGGATGTCATATTGTGTGCCACACCGCAGCCCGCCTAGACGTCTACTGCCTGCTGTGCTCCCTGACAACTCCTCACTTTGCCACGTGGCTGAAGCACTCTCCTTCCAGCGCAGCGTGTACCCTGTAAACACACACATACACATACACATACAATGTTAAGATGTTGCTTGCTGGAATATGGAGGATGGCGTAGAGAGGAGTTGGGCTTGCCTATGACATGTGTGGTGTAGTTGTGTGTGCTAGGGGGAGTGATAGGCGGCTCATACTGCAGCAGCAGGGCTTGCTGGGCAGGCTGTGCACGCAGCTCAGGCACTCCTGGAGGCTCCAACACAAACACCAGGTATGACACCGAGTCCCAACCAAACAGGTTCTTAGCTTGGCACGTGTAGTTGCCTTCCAGCGCCGGCTCTGCCTCTGCAACACAACACAGTACACACACAGGTAGACAATCCCTCCCTGGCCGAGCAATGTCAAATACATGCCATTCCTATAGGCTGTGTCCTGTGCTCACCATGGATGATGAGGCTGTCGTCCTTGTCTCTGGTGAAGCGAGGATGATGTGTGATGACGCGCTGGTTGTGATACCAGACTGTGCGAGGTTGAGGACTGCCCAAAGCCCGGCATGGCAGGCGAGCCTCCCTGCCTGCGGACAGCCAGACTCCTCCTCCCAGGGAGGACACTCCTGCGGGGACTGCAACACACGTCATACATTATACATCATATCATTACTGTGAGAGACCTCTGTCCTGCATGTATTAGTTATGAGTGAACTGTGAGAGCTGACCTCTGTCCTGCATGTATTAGTTATGAGTGAGCTGTGAGAGACCTCTGTCCTGCATGTATTAGTTATGAGTGAGCTGTGAGAGACCTCTGTCCTGCGGCTCTGCCTGCGCCTTGTGTGAGGCTTCCCCTTCCCCTGCTCCAGTGGTAGCAGTGACCCAGACTTCATATCTCCTGCCTTGCTGCAGACCACGCAAGGCGTGAGCCAGACCACCCACGGCTGCCGGCCCAGCAGGACCACTAGGGGACAGTGGGACCACATACGAGGACACCGACGCTGAGCCACCACTGCAACAGTACAAGACATCATGGTTAAACAAGTTACTGCCTTCCTCATTTAGTTATTAGATATGCTAGTAGCTTATCATGTGACTAGAAGGTTTTACTTTACATTTTATTGCCATCCAGCCAGTAAGGACAAGATAGGGCACTAAACCACTTTTATGTATACTAATAGTGACATATCCGATAAAGTGTAAAGATTTTTTATTTTCATTATTTGTCTTATTATTCCATGTTAAATGACTGTGAAAATAACTTTATAAAGGGTAAGTAGGTACATTTAGGAATATAAAAGATAATGATGGCTAATAACAAAAAACACTTCTATTTTCCAAAAGATGGCAGGTGTCATACATGAATTTACAAAACAAAGAAAACTACAACTTTTAGTGATATTTAAAAGCATTTAGCATCCTTTGAAATTTGACATCAAGCTTTTCAAAAGAATTACTACTAAAGTCATGCATTAGCTGTTTTATTGTATTAAAAAAAGCTCAATAAAAATAAATGCACTGACATCTGTGATTGAGTAGTAGAACTAAATAATTAAATAAAATTCTCTTGGTAGGTAAAATTTCCATTTTATTTTCTTGGATCACTTTTGTCTATGTTATAAGATCCGTATCTTTTATGAATGCTTATTTTTTTTTGAAATTTGAACATTTCCTAGATTTTAAATAATGACAGAAAATAATGAAATTGTGGGAATGCGTTTACTATGAATCTTAAATGATATATATCTTTGCCCCTTAGATTTCGATTTTTTTGATTTTTTACAGCATATGAATGTTATGTAATGATTATGTTGGTTACTTGTTGAGCGGCCTCATGTAGACGGTGTAGTGGCTGAGGCGGCCATTGGGCTGCTGAGGAGGCTGCCAGCTGACGACTATAGATGTGGAAGTCACTACCAGCGCCTTGATGTCTGCAGGAGCACTGGGCACTGGAACAGGCACATGAACAAGCAACATTGTGTCAGGTTGTGTGAGGGAGTGTAGGGTACTGTGTACTTGTGTATAGTGTTATAGTTACAGTCTTCCTGTGTGCTGCAGGTGACAGCATTAGAGAGCGGGCCCAGGCCGTGTCTGCTGTGAGCAGCTACTCTCACCGTGTAGTTCCTGAACTTGTGTAGACCAGCCAGCTGGCTCCATGTGACGCCGTGGGGAGTGCTGCTGTTCAAGGCGTGTCCCCCTGCAACATGCGCACACAGTCACACACACACCTCATCATCATCATCATCCTGCCAGGGACAGGGACATGTCCTACAGCTGTATATAGCACTCACCGTCTGTGACATAGAGCAGGGAGTAGCCCTGCATGTTGCCGCCCTGCAGATGCTGTGCCAGAGGTTGCCAGCTCACTTTCAGTGCTGTGCCTGACACGGAGCTGCACTGCACGCCCGCGGGGCTCTGGGACGGGGCTGGGAACAACATGAACTACATTACACTCACATGATTATTTGAAATGAAAATGATAAGGGTTCAAATATGTTCCATTTCACAAGAAGTGTCTGTCCAGTGCTGGATTGGAAGTCGCAAAGTATATGGGCATATATTTCAGCTTTCACATGCTCCAGTGTAGTTTGTCTGGCAATCCTATTCACTACGCTACCAGGTAGCTGCTACCAAACAGCCAAACTGGATTGTAAAAAGGGACTTGGCTTTGAATAACTGTTACAAATACAAGCATACCTCCTTCTTTAGTAGTGTGGTATATGACGGCGCTGGAAGGGCTGACTCCTGCGCTGTTGAAGCAGCTCACGGCCACGCTGTACCTCACGCCGGACAGCAGCCCAGTCACCAGGTTCTGCAGAGCGCCCCCTGCCCCGCTGCCACTCTCTCCCACGCCCATCTTGATGATTCGCGTGTACTCCTCTGGAATACGTCAACCACAAATGATGGAGAAATGTATTTCTCAGTATAGCTTAAATATATTTGATTCAGGCACTTTCATAGCCACCATCAATGGAAGTGATTGAGTCACAAAATGTCACTTTATTATTGGAAGAGAACAATGGATGAAGCAAAAGTGGAGAAGGATATTTGAATGGTTTACTGGCTTGTTTAGAGATCTGGCCCAGATCATCTAGGTCAATATAGGTCAACCACAAATTATGTAGAAATATAGGTATTTCTCACTGTAACTGCAATGTAATTGTTTCAAACACTTTCATGGTCACCATAGACGGGAGTGATTGAGTCCAAAAATGTCAATGTCAGCAAGATGTCGCTTTAATATTGGAAGAGAGCAATGAATGAAGAAAAATAATATTTGAATGGGTTACCGGCTTGTTCAGAGATTTGCGGCACGGCCTTGATGATGTACCCCAGCAGGAGGCCGTTGTTGGTGTGAGCAGGAGGAGGCAGCCAGCTTATCTGTAGCTCTCCTGCCTGGAAGCCTGAGGACACCTGGACACTCTGCGGGGCGCCTGACGGGGCTGCAACAATCATCATTAGCTCCCTGCTGCCTGCTCACTCACAACTACTCCCTATGCAACAACAGGCTTTACCTTCCTCCAGGGTGGTGAAGAGCAGAGGTCTGGTGAAGGCACTGAAGTCAGTTTGTCCTACAGAACACAGTCTCACTGAGTAAGGGGTGGCGGGCCGCAGGCCGGGCAGCTCTAGGCGCTGCCGGGAGGAGCCCGCACTGTAACATACACAAACATACACACTTATTGTGGGTAGACTGTGTGATGGGGTAAGGGAGTGGGCTGGAGGAGAAGTGTTGGTGGTGTAGGGACCTGGAGACTGTGTGACCTGTGTGATGGGGTAAAGGAGTGGGCTGCAGGAGAAGTGTTGGGGGTGTAGGGACCAGGAGACTGTGTGGCCTGTGTGATGGGGTAAAGGAGTGGGCTGCAGGAGAAGTGTTGGTGGTGTAGGGACCTGGAGACTGTGTGACCTGTGTGATGGGGTAAAGGAGTGGGCTGCAGGAGAAGTGTTGGGGGTGTAGGGACCAGGAGACTGTGTGGCCTGTGTGATGGGGTAAAGGAGTGGGCTGCAGGAGAAGTGTTGGTGGTGTAGGGACCTGGAGACTGTGTGGCCTGTGTGATGGGGTAAGGGAGTGGGCTGCAGTAGAAGTGTTGGTGGTGTAGTGACCTGGAGACGTTGAGCTGGCTGGCTGCGTCCCAGCCCGCCTGGTGAGTAGGCTGGTACTGCAGCAAGTAGGTTGGAGGTGGAACTCCTGAGGGAGGGAGCCAGCCCAGCCGCGCCCAGCGGGACAGCACAGCTTCTACTCCCAGCTCCACGGGGGGCAGCGGGGGCTCTACACATCACATAGTACAACATTAAAGTAAACAATAAGTCTGCGTGTATGAAAAACTTAAAAAGTAATTAATGGATCAAAAAGGAATAATGGAGACGAAATAAAAAGAAGGTACCTTGAACGTTGAGGTATGTAGAGAATGTGGCAGTGCCGTGGGGGTTGGTAGCCCTGCACTGGTAGTGGCCGGCATCCTCAGGCTGACTGATGGCCAGCAACACCTCACTGGCGGCGCCTTTAGGAGTCTGGTGACTGCTCACCTTCATCCTGAAATAGAAATCACCTCTTCATCTTTACCAAATCAAACAATTGTAACAAGCGAGAGATTCTGCTATTCCAAGTATTTTTCTTGATGAACATCATTTGCAAGATAGTATTTTGAAAAAATAAATATGATGAACAAGAAGATTTCTTTTAAGCTGTTGAGAGTATGTGTGGGTATTCTGTAAGCCATGAGGTCTCACATTACAAAATGTTAAATTATTTTAGACGTCTCATGATCATTTGCGAGGGCAAACGTCTCCCCAGTGCTTGTTTGGCTTATCTGCTATTTGATTCAAATATGACCTTTTAATGAAATTGTCTTTAGAATCACAATCTGAGTTAAGAAAAAATCACGATACTGAGAGTTGTTTCATATTATATTTTTCTAATCAAACTCCAGTTTTCATAAGACACATTGGTCTAGTACAAATACAAATTAACATTGCTCATGTGAAATTACCTCTGATGGACATAAGGCAAACAAGCACCAAGGGGACGCAAAGGCAAGGAATTAATCTGTTGTTGGTTGCTAAGGGCCAGCGGCATGGAATGCTCTCTCAGAGAAGCTGAGAGTCCAGGAAGATGAGACAGCCTTCAGGAAGATGCTCAAAGCATTCTTGTTTTCCCGCTAGAGCCCACATGCGCCTTTGTAGTGATGTAAATCACAAAAAGACGCATATAAATCTAGTTTATTATTATTATTAAGGACTACAACAACAAAGACATGTGATGTATACCCAATGAGTATTTTTTTGGCATAGACATTGGCCATCACGCTAGCAAAACATCGAGAATAATGCAAGTTCGCTTACGTAAGTATCAGAATATATTTTAAATTTAAAAAAAAACATTTGCAGATAGTTTTGTTCATACCTATTGGACAGAAACTCCAGGGATCTTCCATTATGCGTCCAGGATATTCTGATGGGCTGATCTCCGAAGCATTCACAAATGATGGTGGTAGCGTGGCCAGCACGTGACGTCATGTTCTTCGAAGTGGTCTCAAAAGTAACAGGCTCTGAAAACACATACACATTCTTTAATGTTATGGAATCACATTGAAGATTTATTTTTCCGTATGGAGCTAGTTGATCATTTCACATCAAAGGTTTTTCAGAGGATCATTTCATGTGAAATGTGCATCAAAATATTTCATATCAAACAAGAAAGAAAGCTTGAATCTCTGACAAAAACAATGTTTTAACCATCATAAGGATAAGTTTTTCACATAAGAAAACAATTAACCTACAAATGTTCATACCAAAATTTTGACAGCTTGTATTTACAGGTACAAAAAGTTTCACCCATTTGACGCTAGATGTCTATATACAAGATGTATATTAAAAATTCATGACTAATTACACAATCTTTCATTTTGTTCCCTATGTTTCTAGCAGCCTCTTCAGGCTGGGAGTCACTAATTCTAAACTTAAATACATTCCGGATAGGAACTTAAACGTACTATCATTATGTTTTATTGAGGTTCTATTTAATTTGAGTGTGGTGATTTATTTTGCACAATTTATTTCACATTCGGTTTAGACACAGAGCCACTTTACATTTGCACAGTACAGTGGTAGAATGACTTTTGAAGCTCTAGAGCATTTTGGTCCCTATTTTATAGTAAAAATAAAGATCATTCTCGAAACATGGAGAATCGCTACTTGATAGATTTTGCCAGAACATTTGATTCAACCAATCTCAAACAAATTATTACCAAACACAAATCCTTATAAGTACCTATACCTAACATCTATTTATTTCTAGAGAGACTAATTATACAATCCACAACACAGAACTACATATTATCAATAATATAAATTGTCTCACTGTTGACGGTGATCCAAATGTTTTTGCTCAGGGGTTGTCCAACACCGTTCTCCACTCTGCAGGAGTAGAAACCTTCATCTCTTGAGGAAACCAGCTCAATCATCAGGGAACCGTTGGGCAGACTCATCAACCCACTGCCCGCTAGCTCCAATATGGGACGCCATAAAGTGGTCATTTCTGTAATCAAATGGCAGATATTGTGTTAAGATGGACCATTAGATCTATTTTTCATGTATTTTGTTATGATTTAGCTTGGGTTACTTTTAATGAAATTTTGGTAAAATTTATTGTACAGTATTTATTTTTTCACATTTGTCCAGTCGATAGCTCAGTTGGTAGAGTGCTTGCATTCCATGCCGTGAGCTCAGGTTCGAAGCCCACTGAGGGTGTCAGAAATGATTTCCCGTTTCGGTGTTTATTTCAAACCGCAAAATAAAATACCGGCAAGGTTTACTCAGCCTTCACAAGAAATGGTACCAGCCATCTCGGGAGCTGGGAAACCCCCACTTCAACTGAAGTGGTTGGCGTAAGGCCGGCCCCATTACCTATGAAAATAAATAGGTTCAACTCGCCACATGCGACCCCTTCGGGGATAACGCGGCAAGAAGCTACACCATATGTGTAGCTTAGCTGCGTTACAGAATCGGTTACATAATACTGTTATGTAAATATTAAATATCAATATTGAAATAAGTATGGGTAGTTATAGTTATAAGAATCCTGTGTTGTATTGGTAGGTAGGATTGATGGTTGTGGAGAAGACTCTAGGTATTACGTGAAGCATCGAGAAATAATAATTACTATGTCCTTCTGGAATTGTCTAGCAACTATAGGATCTAGACTATACTGCTTTAGAGAGTATAAAAGGGTGCAAGTGGCATGAAGGCGGGCAGTATCATCCGAGACTTACAAACACATAGAACTAACTTGATCAGTGAACAGAAACCCAGTGGAATAGTCGAGAAACCTTTGTAAAAAATAAATTCTGTAAAAGTGTAAAATAAATAACTGTATAAGAAGACCTGTGTATTTTAATTTGAAAGACTTTTGAACCCTATTTCGTAACAATACGGTTTACTCTGACGGCTCTGGTTGTTGTGTTTGCGGGACAATGCCTCAAGAAACACTCATCTCTCACACCATCGCTGCCCATATTTATACTACTTATATATGTAGCTGTTTCTCGCGTACCTATTTGAGAAACAGCTAGATACTTCCATGGTGAATTTTTCAACATTATACTAGAACTATCAAACACACAAATATACAGTAAGCAACAAGCCTAGGCACACAATCACATGAACCCATACATTGGTATTAGTAAATTAAATTGATCCCAGTGGAATGTTTGACGATGCAGTAGGAGTTCAAATATTCACCGTCTCTCTTCATCCAGTGCACTTGTGGTTGAGGATACCCGCTAGCACTACAGGCTGCCAGCCCCGTCTTTCCTGATATCATGGATCTGTTCTGAGGTTCCTCGATCCACTTTGGGGCAACTGGAATTTATAAAAAAAACAATTTAGTTGCATGAAATCATCAAGAGGTGTTTAGCACACAAAATAGCAACCAATCTGTCTGATGGCTAAGGCTTCAAACTGGTAATTTTAAGTTTCTTGGTTCGATTCCTGGTAGAGCACACACAATATTATTTGATTTTCAAATATGCTCTTTACTGTGTTAAAAAAAGTTCCACAGATTTATCAACAAAGATCTGTCTAGTGGTAAGTACAGTTACTGGGTCTTGCTTATGAGTGGGTGGTAACGAGTTGGGCTATAATGATGATGATGATGATGATGGATGATTTCTTTCCTGTGGCGCCATTTAATGGTCCAGGACCATCTCAAGGGCGCCATGGCTTCTCGAGAAAAGTAGTGTCTTCAGTTCCTTTCTGAAGGTGGTGGTAGGCTGGTTCGCGCGAACACGATTATATGTGATTTATAATGCGATACGAAGTTGTACTCTAAGTGCAGCTTAGTTCTGTTGGCTAAAAAATGAACATGGAAAAAGTAGCCACTGCATCTCACTTCTTTTAGTTGGAGCAATTACTAACAAAATCAAAATTCCAGTGATGTTTCCAGCCTCCAAAGGACAGAAAAAATTGTAACTTTGTAAGGTGGAACGTTGCAACTTGCTTACCTTTGATGAAGAGTTCTGTTGAAGAGTTGACCCTGGAGGCATGGTTGCTGACGATGCAGGTATATGTGCCACAATGCTGCAGACCAACCTTCCGTATGAGGAGGATGCTGAATAGATCCATGGACTTCTCTTCAATCTGGTAGAACATTTAGAGCAATCATAATTTATCAAGTTATTACACAATCCAAAAAAAGTACAAAAACATAGAAAATCTGGAACAATATATTTTTAATACAATGAAAAAAAAAAGAATCTAAGGCTTGTTGTTCTGTTGAAATATATAGACAACTGAATAAGGGAACGTAGAACTGAAGAAGTGCTGATTCACTGATTTGAAAAATTGTGGATATTTTTTTTATTGGGGCGGACTTCATATAGTAAGTGAACTAATTATAAGCAAGAGCTCATGGGAAACTTCTAAACTAGGAATTTAACACATTTTTTTTGTGTTTTCTCTCTTAGAAAGTAACAAAAAGTGCATTTATTTGAAAAAACAATGTTAGCTTAACATGTCACTTCTTCAGTTTTACCTGGTATCGATATTTCAAAAGTGAAAATGAAAATGAAATAAATTGTATTTTTAAGTGTATTTCTGTTCACTCTTCTGAAGATTGTAACGAGATGGATTTGTTTGTTAGGTAAAATGGAACATGAGATTTGAATTTGAATGAAAAGGAAAACAAAGGAATGCAGAAAGAGGGAAGAAGCTTGCCTGGCGTGAGAGCTACAAGCATGTGTAATAAAGAATATTATTGTGCTGTGGTTAATTGTGTATACATTGTGAAAGGAATAAAAATAAACATATTAAAGTGGCTGTTAATTATTAATTGTGTCAATCAGCAGGACAAAAGAAAAACCCTCACATTTTGGCGCCCAACGTAAAAGAAAAATCTATAAATGAAATTCCTATGAAGAAAATTTTCCCAAACAAAAACAAATGACATTCGATTCCAATAAATGACATTCAAAACAATATGAAATAATTAAAATTGGACAGTTTTATGGTTGTGAAAGCATAATGGAAAGCATCAACACGTTTAAAAGCTATTGAAGGCATCAACTTATACAATTTAAAACAAGAAATTACAAGTTTTAAAAGGCGGTTTTGAAAATATTGAACGGCTGTTTTGAAAATATTGAAGGCAAGAGAATTCAAATTACCTACCTACGTTCGGAAGAAATGAACATTTAAAAATCGAACGTCGCGGGAGAATGAAGAATGGATATGAACCAGTTTGTTTCAAATCAGTTTAGATAAATATATATAGATGGTGTTATATTTCATTTGTATGAAAAAAATTTTTTCAATGAAATGATTTTTTTTAATTGCATAAATTGAAAATATACAGCAAATGACGAAATCTAAAAAATAAATAAAAAAAAGGATTTAGAAAGTAACACAATGGAGTCCATAAATTTTGATCCTCTCAAATTAAAAATATCTTTTAATGGTGAAAGTGAACCAAATGAATTTATAATAAGGTTAGAAGAATTAGCCAAAGTCTACAAATTAAAATTAGATTATTTGGTAGAGTGTATGCCTATATTTTTAACAGATTTTCCGTTAACTTGGTACAGAGCAATTAACTGTGAATTTGATTGGAAAATTTTTAAAACCAAATTCTTACAACAATTTGAAAAATATGATTTTCAAAGGAATCTTAAGTTAGAAATTTTAAATATGGTACAAGGTCATGATAATGCATCTGTTTATATTTTAAAGGTAAAATCAAAAAATAATTTATTAAATAAAAGAATGCATGATAAAGAACTTATGGACATAATAATTCATGGATTGTCAGAAAAATATGCAACTTTACTGACAACATCTGAAATTAAAAATACAGAGGAATTATCTACAATATGTAGCAAGTTTGAATCATTTATAAAATTTAATGAATGTAAGAATTTAAATGTAATGAATGACATAAAAGAGAAAAATGTAATGCAAAAATGCAATTTTTGTAATAAATTAGGACATGATGAAATAGATTGTTGGACTAAAAATAGAAAATTAGATTACATACAGAATAAATGTAGAAGTTTCACAAATAATATAGTATGCCACTTTTGTAATAAAAGAGGACATGTGGAAAGAAATTGTTTTATAAAAAATGGAAATTTTAAAAAACACACAGTAATCTGTTACTCATGTAAGCGTACAGGACATGTACAAAAAGATTGTTTTGTTAAAAATAAAAAAAGTGATTATACAGACAAAACAAAAATGAACAGAAATATAAATATACAAAACAGAACAAATACGACATACAATAGTAATTCAAAAAACTTGTAGATAGTCGGCCTTCAGTACAAACACAAAAATCAGAAATGAAGAGCTGGCTTAATTTCATTCAAATTTTTAATAAAAATTATCAAATTGCACCACTCATTTTTGCTAAACAATTTGATAAAAGACCATTTTTAACAGTAAATATTGAGAACAAAAACTTTACAGGTTTACTAGATTCAGGTGCATCTATTTCTGCAATCAATGAAAAAACATTTGATTATTTTTTACAAAGAAATTACAAAATTATAAAAACCCATGAAAATATCTCGTTGGCAAATGGTAAAAATATAAAAATACTTGGTAAAATAAATTTAGAGGTAAAATGTGACAATCAAATAAAACATGTAGATTTTTATGTTTTACAAGGTTTACAACAAGACTTAATTTTTGGAATAGATTTTTGAATAAAATTTGAATTAGAACCGAGTTTAATACGTAAAATTACATATTCAAATAGCAAAAATATTAGTGAATTAGGTAAAATTACAAATAGAACTAAATACAGATAACCAATTACAGCAATTAAAAACAATAGAAAATGATTTCAAGGACATCTCTTATGAAAAAATAGGCTTAGGATGCACAAACCTCATTGAACACAGAATTCAGACAGAAGGTCCTCCAATAAAACAAAAGTATTATCCACTCAGTCCAGCAAGACAGAGACAGGTTAACACAGAGTTAGATAAAATGTTAAAAGAAGGTATAGTTGAACAATCCAAATCTTCGTGGTCCAGTCCTGTTGTGATTGTAATTAAAAAGGATGGAACGCCTAGATTCTGTTTGGACTCTAGAAGACTCAATGAAGTAACAAAACGAGATAACTATCCCATTCCAAATTTAAATCAAGTTTTAGCAAATTTACGAAATGCGAAATATATCTCTTCAATAGATTTAAGCAAGGCGTTTTGGCAAATTCCACTAGAAGAATCGTCCAAAGAAAAAACTGCCTTCGTCGTACCAAATAGAGGGTTGTTTCAATTCACAAAAATGCCGTTCGGTTTAAAAAATTCAAGTTCTGAAACACAGCGTTTATTAGACAAGTTATTTGGACCTAAATTTGATACTAACATATTTTGTTATATCGATGACTTAATTATTATTAACGAAGATTTCAATTCACATTTAAATTTATTAAAACAAGTTAAAAATATATTACAAGAAGCAGGGTTAACGGTAAAATTTTCAAAATGTGAATTTTGCAAAGATAGTTTAAAATATTTGGGATACATTATTGATGAAAATGGATTAAGGCCAGATTCAAATAAAGTCAAGATTATAGAGGAATATCCTTCACCGAAAAATGTAAAGCAACTACGAATGTTTTTAGGTTTGGTAGGATTTTATAGAAAAGTTATACGAAACTGCAGTGAGATATCATATCCACTAAATAAATTATTGAGAGGTAAAAAAGGTCAGAACAATTTTAATTGGTCAAAAGAATCTGAGGATGCATTTAATAATTTAAAATTAGCCTTAAGCACAGCCCCTGTATTAATATGTCCGGATTTCACAAAAGATTTTTTTTTACACACTGATGCCAGTAAAAATCAAGTAGCTTCAGTATTAAACCAAAATATCAATGGGTCTGAAAAGCCAATAGCATATTTTTCAAGAAGTTTGACAGTTAGAGAACAAAACTATTCGACATCAGAACGTGAGCTTCTTGCCATTGTAGAGTCAATTGAACATTTTCGATCTTATCTAGATGGGATGAAATTCAAGGTAATAACTGATCATATGGCATTAAAATTCTTGAATAAAATATCAAATCCAACAGGTAGATTAGCAAGATGGGCCATGAGACTTTCACAGTATGAATTTGAGATTGAGCATAGAAAAGGGAAAGAACATACAGTGCCAGATGTATTATCTAGGATTCCTGGTACTAAAGAAATGGAAGTAATAAATTCAAATATTGCAGATCCTTGGTATAATAATATCGCAGAAGGATGTACAAAAACACCATACAAATACAAAAAATTCAAAATGGTAGATAATAAATTATTTAAACTAATAAATGATGATAATCCTTTCACAGAGGAATATAATTGGAAAGAGATACCTATTATAGACAATAGATTAACTATAATAAAGAATCATCATGATAATGGACATGCAGGTATTTTTAAAACTTATAAATACATATCAAGATGTTACTATTGGAAAAATATGTATGCAGATATAAAAAGTTTTATAAATAAATGTCAAAAATGTAAAATGTATAAGCCGAATAATTTACCTCCAGCAGGAAAAATGGAAAATAGAAAAAGAGTGGATAGACCGTTAAAAATGCTGAGTATTGATTTGATAGGACCATTACCAAAATCAAGTACGGGCTGTTTACATATATTATCAATAATAGATGTTTTTACCAAATATTGTTGGTTATTTCCTTTAAGAAGAGCTACTACAGAAGAAATAGTAAAATTAATAGAAAATAAAATATTTTTAACAGAAGGAGTACCGCAAACGATAATAACAGATAATGGAAAGAATTTAAAGTCTAATGCATTTAAAGATTTTATGTACTCATATGGAGTACAGAAAATATTTTATACAACTTTATATACTCCCATGTGCAATAATGTAGAGACATATAATAGAACAATAGGATACACATTAGCTATTTTTGTTGAAAATGAACAAAGAAAATGGGATACTTTTTTAGATTCAGTACAAAGCATAATAAATAATACAGTCAATTTAGCAACAGGATACACACCTAATGTATTAGCAAGAGGTAGGGAGATTGTACTAAATGGTGAAATTCATGGTGAAATAGTAAATGATGAAATAGAATCAAAGGAAGAATTAAATAAATATAGAGATATGCATAAAGATAAAATGAAGGAATTAAACACATTATACAAAATTGTAACAGAAAATTTATGGGATGCATATAATAAAAATGCAAATTATTATAATAAAGGTAGATCAAATCGTGTCTATGATCAAGGGGATATTGTATGGCGTAAAAATTTCATACAATCAAATGCAGGGAAATACTTCTGTACAAAGTTGGCTCCAAAATTTGTCAAAGCCAGAATAGAAAAGAAAGTTAGCAAGATAGTCTATGTATTAAAAGATATAGACACAAATGTTATAAATAAATATCACATCAAGGACATAATCAAATTAGATTAAAAAAAAAAAAAACATATTTTCATGTGTATGAAAAATTTGAGGTGATGAATGATATGGTGAAAGTTGATATAAAAGTGATCAGTGAAAGAATGAATTATGAAACATTGCATGAATGAAGGTATGAAACATAAATTAAACAAAGTATTACATATGAAGGTAAAGTTTTTTAAAAAATTGATGGACTGATAAATTTATTAATGAAAAATAAATTTGAAATAAATTTAAATATTGGGAAAGATGTGATACATATTTAAAAAAAAAAAAAGTTATTTTAATGAATTGATTAATAAACTGGTGAATGTTTATTATGTATTGTTATTTGATTATTTTGAATTGTTGAATTAAGTATTTAAAAAAAAAAAAGTTATTTTAATGAATTGATTAATAAACTGGTGAATGTTTATTATGTATTGTTATTTGATTATTTTGAATTGTTGAATTAAGTATTTAAAAAAAAAAAAACAAATATTTGTTTATAATATTGAATATGAAATTTGTGTTAAAAAAAAATAGATTAATTTTAGTATGAAAATAATTGGTATTGTTAAAAAAGGTATTAATGACTGAATAATGTATCAGAAACAGGTTTTTTTTTATTTTCATATTTTTGAAATTTATCCTTAAAATAAAACAAAATATGTGGCGCCGGCTGAGCATTATGATACATTATTTACTCATTGTTAAAAGAAAAAAAAAAATTGGGAATGTTTTTTTTTTATGAGAGGAAGGAGGTGTATTGTAACGAGATGGATTTGTTTGTTAGGTAAAATGGAACATGAGATTTGAATTTGAATGAAAAGGAAAACAAAGGAATGCAGAAAGAGGGAAGAAGCTTGCCTGGCGTGAGAGCCACAAGCATGTGTAATAAAGAATATTATTGTGCTGTGGTTAATTGTGTATACATTGTGAAAGGAATAAAAATAAACATATTAAAGTGGCTGTTAATTATTAATTGTGTCAATCAGCAGGACAGAAGAAAAACCCTCACAAGATGCCTTATTAGGCGAAAACGTTTGAGCAAAAATAAAATAAAAGTGAATTAAAACTTTGTTTTCCCAATTGAATTAAAAAAATATATGAAATAAATTGTATTCAAAAAATCTTCTCTGTATTCTCAATAGATGGCATTCATCATTAGGTACAAAATTCAGGTTAAAAAGTAAAATGAATGTTTTTATATTTTAAATACACTTATGCATATTATATTTTTAATCTAAATTAAGAGACATACCTTTAAGCTAGGAGAAACCGGCAGTCCATCCTTCAACCAAGAAAAGAACATGGGCGCATCTCCACTCTTCACACTGCAAACCACTTTAGTGTTCTGACCTTCTTGTATGTTGGACCCGAAAGACAGTTCATCCAAGAGCGGAGGCTCCAGGACTTGGATTTCAAAAGATCTCCTGGCCATCTCTCCAGAAGGGCTAGTGACGGTGCAAGTATACAAAGCTCTGTTCTCCTCGCTGTTGACTCCGTCTATTGTCAATACTCCATCGTCGCTTGCTTGGAAATCCCTTCGTCGTCTTTTAAGTCCCGGATGTTTTGATTGGTTCATATTGAAAGAGTAATGTGAAGAGGTCTTTTTGATATTTGCTTGTTGGTCTTTGCTCCTTTTGTATCTATCATAGCCTATAACCCGATCTGATCTTGACCATTGTACTTTGCTGAAATTAAAGGAAAACATATGAGACTTATGAAATACAAGGAAAAATGAATGAAGATAGATAGATCTCTTTAGAATGCCAGATGAGAAACAGTGACTGTGTGAGAAACCCTAAGATAAAGGACCGGTCCGTAGTCTAGTGATTAACACTTCTGACTCGTTAATGGAAGGTTGTTGGTTCAAATCCCGGTGGAGCACAAAAAATATATCATTTATATTTTAACATGCTCTTCGCTGGGTTGACCAAAGACCTTTACCAAAGACCGGTCACTAAAGGTCCATCCAGCCTTACAGTAACTGGGTCTTGCTTGAGTTTTGGCGTAAACACCTTTGTGGCACTACAACAAGTGTCATAGACCCCTAGAGTCGTTTTCGATCTCCGGATCGTCTTCAAGTCAGGTTTTTTAATGAGCTGTAAGAATAAGTTAATGACTGGTCCGTAGTTCAGTGGTAACACTTCAGACTCTGAATGGAAGGTTGTGGGTTCGAATCCTGGCGGAGCACAAAAAATAAACCATTTATATTTTCAAATTTGCTCTTCGCTGGGTTAAAAAATTCATAAACCTTTACTAAAGACCGGTCACTAAAGGTCCATCCAGCCTTACAGGTTACAGTAACTGGGTCTTGCTTGAGTATTGGCGCTTTGTAGCGACGACCAAGCTCGTAAACACCTCTGCGGCACTACAACAAGTGTCATAGACCCCTAGAGTCGTTTTTGATCTCCCGATCATTTTCAGGTCAGATTTATAATGAGCTGTTTAAGAATAAGGTAATAAAATAATATTCCTAATCTGTGAATTAAATATTTGAAATGAAAATTTTGTACAAAAAATCTTATTACTTTTCCAATAATAGCTTTACAAAAAAGAACCTACAGTTTTGTTATACACTTTTGAAATCCTTTCATTGTCAGGAAAATGTTTGTTATATTTTTTGTTAGTAAGTAAAAAACAATGTATTTACCTGATGGGGTAACCATAGTAGGGGCAGTAAACTTTTGCTCTGGACCCAGCCAATACTTTAATTGGCCCTAGACTGCGGATGTAGGGGGGACCTGAAAAGCATGGCCACAACTTTATAATGATCCCGATAACAAGGGATAAAAAAAACGTTACCTTTTTTTCCTTTTTTTTTTGTAAAAGTTTTGTATGGAAAAAAGTTTCCAACTTTCAAGGAAAGATCTCTTATTCAGAGTCAATTGTAACACGGATGAAATCTTTAATTAGTTATCTTCGTATAAATTTAAAACGGATATTGATTAAAGTTGTGCTTAAATTATGATTGTGTCTTTGAATTTGAAGGATGAATTATTTTAATTGTAAGTAATTGGATTTCTTTAGTTGATTTTTTCCTTCCCGCCTTAATTTTCTTTTACAGTCCAATAACCCATCTCGGTTCTCAGCTTGCTTAATAATAAAAAAAGAATACCACATGTTTTATTTTTCAAGTCTTCCAAGTCCTTCCTTTAGTTTTCCATTGTATATTCTTCAGATTTTTCCAAATTAACTACATTTTCGGTGGGATGGTCACAAGGATAAGTCGTCGCGTCGGCACTCAAATTTGCTTTATTGGCATTAACGCTAGTTCGAACCCCGCCTGCGTCATGTTCTATCGACAATAACTTCGACACTGGTTCAACAGATGTCATTATTTACTTATTAATTATTAAAAATTCTAAAGTTAGTGCATTCACGGAGTGAAAATACATTTTAATTTTAATTGTCTTTTTTTTCTTACAAACAAGAAAGGGAAGAAAAAAAAGACAAACCGGGGGCTCTCCTTTTTCTTCTTTCTAATTAAAAAAAAAACTGTTTTTATAACGTAGTATTATTTGCACATTTTTTGAGTTTCAAATGCCTAACGCGCTATCGGACTTTATCCGTCTACCTCAGCCTCTGAAGATGAACGGATAAGTCCGATAGCGCTTAGGCATTTTAAACTCAAAAAATGTTAAAATAAAACTATGTTATAAAAGCAGTTTATTTTAATTTTAATTAAAATATTAATTAATACTTAATTAAAAATATTAAATAATGACTAGTCAGGCAAAAAAGGTTGGTAAACAAGTTGGCTTCTTGAGCTAATTACTTCTTCAACAATAACCTAATGGCAAAAAAAGATTCGAAACTTGTTTTGCCAGAGGTGCTTTACAAGTTCACATACATTTTTCTCGAATACTCAATACTTCGAGTAAAGTGAACAAACTCGTACTACGGGTACTGGATTTCGTTGTAGGTAGGTACTTCTATTTTTCCCTGTATGATGATGATGGCCAGCTGCTGTAGAATAATAGAAAAAAGACATGGTTGTGCTTACCATAAACATCAATCCTTGCTGAATGCGTGACTTCAGTTTTGTTGTCTAGAGATGTTGCTATGCAGGAGTAAAGCCCTGCATCTTCAGGCTGTATTCTATCAAAGTTGAGCGACTGCGTGAGTGTGTTGATGTTGGTTGGTGCGTGCATGTTGGCGCTGTTAGGTTTGTTGTGGTGGCCCAGAGGTGCGGGCTGATGTCCCTGCAGAGGAAGAGGAAGGCCGTCTCTCTGCCAGCGCAGGGAGAGAGCATGCCGAGCACTGCAGTGTACAGAGAGAGCGGCTCCCGAGGACACGGCGGAGGCGCTGAAGCGATCCACGAGCTCTACCGGGGGCGGGGGAGGCGACACGCTGCGGCCCCGGCGCACGCCAACTACAACAAGGGACATTACAACAGGAGGTTAGGGAAGCAGATGCTGAGACAAAATATCTACATAAACAAGTACTCCCGAGGACACGGCGGGTCGTACTACAACTGGGACAAGGAAAATTATAAAAGAGGTTAGTGCAGCAAATGCTGTGACAAAAGGAATAAACTGTGTTTAGTTACAACTGAATCCAAATTCTCCGGTTTAAAGTTAATCCGTCCATCTCATCGCTACACTACAGCTTAATATGTTTATTGCGTTTAATCAGATCCTTTGCGCATGCCTATCATAAAAGAGCAACAAAATAGCAAAAAAAACAAACTCCTTATTTTTAAGAGTCATTTAGCTTGTCTTTAGCGAGTCTTGCAAGAGTATTTTTGATTCGTTGAATCATCAGTGAACTTTTCAAAATGGCTTTTTGCTAAATGAAGAAAAAAACTTACAAATAAGTACTTCCGGTGTCCTGATTTATCTTTACCTATAATACATAAGTACATAATACGTAAGACCGGCATTTAAGGAAATTGTAATATGTACGTATATTCAAAGATTTAAATAAGAAAGACGGTCGTTATACATCTTGTATGGATAAAAAATGGATTTTACGAATCGTGGTGTAGAGAAGAACAAGTTTCTCAACGTTTTGGGGGACGTGTTTTTTATACGCCTAAAAAGCACGAATCGATAGGCATACATGACTATCAATCTATGTCTTTTTCAAATTTTAGTTGTAAGAGCTATACCATAGGTAACCATATTATATCCCGACCGATATCTACTATTATGAAAGGTTTTTTTTTCATTTCTCGATGGTTTTTGCCATTTCGAAATTAATCTGAAAAATTAATGCAATTCACCCATCTTTAACCCATACGGCCGCACCAGAAATAGCTTACAGAATCCCTCTTCGAAATAACAAGCAGGCAACTGTTGGAAATTTAATTCCTATTCTCAAGATGACCGTATAAAGTCGCACTGCATCTCTCTTTATCTCGTGAAATAATTGTTGGGAGAGAAAGAGACAGAGAATGGGATGCGAGCAGCGCGCTTGGACATAACCTGAGGGCAATACCAATAGAAGCAATCTTCACCTTTTGAGCGGGAAAGCGTTATTAAAAAAAACATGGCGGACTGTTGCGGGCATTGTTTTTGCCTTTGAAAAATGCATATTTACATTGTTGTTTTTGCCAATAAAATGTTGGTTATGCTCATAAAATGTTAAAAAATTTATAACATCCGTTTCCCGAAAATCTTATGCGCATGAATTGGCATAGACAACATTGTGTCAACACCCGGCCGGGTCGCTAGGGAAAATGTATACAAATATTTTGTTACTGATTGCTATGGACGGCAGTCCCATACAAGACTGACGTTTGCCTACTGGAACTTATTTATTTTTATATTTTTTATTGTAGATATTCTTACCTGATGATGACCTATAAGAACGAAAACGTTCGTAATTTATAATTAAAATAAATCGAATATCGATATATGTGAAAAGAAACAGTGTTTAATTAGAATTTTGTTTCTAAACAATATAAAAATCAATTATTTATTTTTACAGGTAAGGGGCCAGCCTCACGCTTACCATTTCAGTTGAAGTGGTTATTTCACAGCTCCCGAGAGAGCTGGTTCTCATTTCTTGCATTTACCGGTATTTATTTTGAGTTTGAAATAAACACGGATACGGGAAATAATTTCAGACACCCTCGGTGTGGATCGAACCCTTGCTCTCGGCATGGAATGCAAGCATTCTACCAACTGAGCTATCAACCGGACTTTTTACGAGTTTGGTCGTTGCTACAAAGCGCCAATTCTCAAGCAAGACCCAGTTGCTATAAGGCTGGATATACATAGTGCAACTTCTTTCCACATTATCTCCGAAGGGGTCGCATGTGGCGATTTTAACCTATTTATTTATACAGGTAATGGGGCCGGCCTTACGCCAACCACTTCAGTTGAAGTGGGGGTTTCCCAGCTCCCAAGAGGGCTGGTACTCATTTCTTGTGTAGGCTGAGTAAGCCTTGCCGGTATTTTATTGTAGGGTTTGAAATAAACACCGAAATGGGAAATCATTTCTGACACCCTCGGTGTGATTTGAACCCGAGCTCACGGCATGGAATGCAAAACCCAACTGAGCCATCGACCGGAATGTTATAGCTTACGCAAAGGCTATCACTTTAAAAGCCATCAATTGCTTTGTAATATGAAGCCTAACATGATTAGTAGCACCATGTGTATCAGGGGTATAGATATCTATAAGGAGGAGCTGCTCGGGGTCATACTATTCCCACATCGTCTCTGGCCCTTCCCACCTCCCGCGCCCGATGACTCCGATCTAATTACAACAGTAATAACAACTTTAATTACGTGACGTCGCTTGGCTGAACTTTTACATTACCCGAGGGCGGGCTGGGTAAACCATGATCCCAGCAACCTGGGGGATCGTATTATTTTTTTTTTTGCAACTAAGCTACACATATAGTGTAACCCGTTTCTTTCTTAACTTCTTTCTCACAGAAGGGATCGCATGTAGCGAGTGGAATATGTGTATATTAGGATGATTTAATTGGTGGGCGCTGTTTTTGTGTGAATCACACCTCAAGAGGTCGTCACTGTAGAAAACGCCAATTCTCAAGCAAAACCCATTCGCTGTGAGGCTGTGTGGACTTTTGATGACCGGTCTTTGGTAAAGGTAGGTGTATGAATTTTGAATCTAACGAAGAGCACATTTTTTTTAAATTTCTTTCTCAGCGAAGGGATCGCATGTGGTGAGTGACACCTATTTATTTTTACAGGTAAGTGGGAGCACTTCAACTAAAGTGGTTGGAGTAAGGCTGGCTCCATTACCTATAAAAATAAATAGGCTCCACTCGCCACATACGAAACATTTCGGGGATATCGCAAGAAGTTACACTATATGTGTAGCTTAGGGGCTGTCCATATATTACGTCATTCGCATTAAGGGGGGGGGGGAGTCTGGTCTGCGGATGATGGCAAATGATGTACGAGTACTAAAAGTGACGTCGTTCTTGTAAATACCAATTTCTACAAAATATTCAAAATATTATGTAAGTAATATAACATTATTAATTATAAAGCTCATCCATTATTACAGCAAAAGGGGAGAGGGGGTCATTAGATAATGACTATAGAATGATTGTAAGGGGGGCGGGATCGAAAATCGGCCAAAATCGATGATGTAATTTATGGATGGCCCCATACGAAAAATTTCGGGGATATCGCAAGAAGTTACACTATATGTGTAGCTTAGTTGCGTTTCTTTTAGTAAAAACAAAAAAAAATCTTGACGAGTTGAGTTTGATTTCTCGAGCGCTTCCGGAGTGTCAACACACCACTTTCAAGAGGACAACTAGCAAAGTTATATCAATTACACTCTCCTAATCTGCCGACATATTGCTGAAGTTGAGGGCGATGTAACGTGTCCCGCCAAAAGTTTGAGCACACGTTCGGGAGGGGCGATCGACAAGCAGCGGCGGGCGTAGCATATCCCCGAGGGGGCGCCGTCAACCAGGGGCGGTTGGTGACAAGCGGCAGCCAGGCATCGCCCTCCCACGTGACGCGCCAAATCAATTTCGGCGGCACATCCGGAAGCTGCAAACTTTTCCGGACCTGTCCGTGTTTGTAAAGTTGAAATCTGACAATTTACATGGAAGAGGTGGGGCTTTACAGCTCATGTGGATGAGACTATTTTGTTGAACATGTAAACGTCCATCAATGATGTATATCGATACGTTAAAGGTAAAACTGAATAAGTTTATCGAGCTTGTATGAAGAAGGTTATGACTCTGGAAGAAATGAAAGAAGTATGTGAGGATAGAAAGAAATGGCGGTTGATCTGTAATGTTGGTGGCAAGGGTTTATTAAAGTGAAATTGGTTTTATGTGTTTAGTTTTATTTTTATGTCCATGTAGGTATATATTATTATTTATTGATTTAAAAAATGTACTTTGTCATGTACGAGTATGTTTCTTGACTTATAGGTTGGTATGCGGCTGACCACCCATGATGTAAAAAATGGTCGGCAAGAGTTTCAGTGTGTATGCTAATTTGAGATTTGGGTTTTTATGTTGTAGGTTCACATGCGGGATGTGCCAGCGCGAAGTTATACGTATCTGCTTGTGAGAATGCATATAATGTAAATCCCAAAGTTACATATCTTTGCAACTTAGATTAGATGCGTGACGTCACTTAGCCGAGGGTTTTTTTTTTTGTGAAGAGTTGCTATGAATGCATTTGAATCATTGACTTTACTGCAAAAATAATACCTTTCTATATCCGATTGACTCATGAAATATTCTAGTTTTTTACCGTGTTCATACAAAAATATATTATATTCATTCACTCTCTGAAAGAATCACTTTATTTCTATGATATATAATGTGTAATAAAATAAACATTAAATTATTTTTTGTAACGTTTGAATATTCCAAGTAAGTATATTCCCGAACATTTCCACGTTGGTATTTTAATTGAGGAGACAACAAATATTATTACAAAATATATTCATCACGAGTTGTAATTGCCGTGAAAATGGCGAGAGCTCGTCCTTTTTCGGCGTTCGCTTTATTTGAGCAAATATGTATTGGAAGTAATAGATTTTCATTTTAGACGTAAAGGAGCTCGAAAGATGGATATCTTTTTCGTATACAAATAATAAAATCGATGTTAATCATTTGAAACTTTTCTTGAAAAAGAAAAAAATGTACGTGAAGAGATTTCACGTATTTAATTTGACATCGTTAGGAGTATACTTAGTATAAAATATCGTATAAACTCTCCGAGTAAATAGAAAAATATGTATCAAAACTAAATCACTCAATAGGGTGCAGTTGTACAATTTTTTAAACATTTTTTTATTTACGGAATATAGGGGAGTAAACGCGGAGTTACATAAATACTTGGAGTACATCAGTAGGTATATCACACAGAGAGAGAGACAGGTCCGTAGTCTAGTGGTAACGCTTCGGACTCGCAAATGGAAGGGCGTGGGTTCGAACCCCGGTGGAGCACAAAAAAATACCAGTTATGTATATTTGCAAATATGCTAAGTTGAAAAATCCATATACCTTTACCAAAAACCGGCTACTAAAGGTCCATCCAGCCTTACAGCAACTGGGTCTTGCTTGAGAATTGCTGTTTGCTATAGGAGCGCTCACCAAATAAATCATGCTAATATATATCCATTTATAGTCCGGTCGATAGCTCAATTGGTAGAGTGCTGGCATGCCATTCCGAGAGCTCGGGTTTGAGTCCCACCGAGGGTATCATAAATAATTTCCCGTTTCGGTGTTCATTTCCAAACCCAAAATAAAATACCGGCAAGGCTTACTCAAACTTCACAAGAAATGAATACCAACTCCCACTTCAACTGAAGAGGCTTGTGTAAGGCCGGCCCCCTTACCTGTAAAAATAAATAAGTTACACTTGCCAAATCGAAACACTTTGGGGATAGCGCGATAAGAAGTTGCACTACGTGTGTAGCTTAGTTGCGAGTTGCGTTTAACATTATTATTATTATTACATGTTGCTTTGAGTTATTTTTTTATAGACGCTCGAGACGTGATTTCAAGTCATTATAAAGGGAAAGTAATAAGAAAGAAGCGACGATTGCAAAAGCGAGAAGAGTGATGATATGAAGAGGGTGAAGGTGTAAGTGTGGGAAGGGAGGGAAGGGATGCGAAGTGGGGGATTATACACAAGAGTGTAGAGCCACTCGAGTGTGAAATGTGAAATGAAAGGTGGGACGGGGAAGACGCTCTGAATGTAGATTTTTTCTGTTTCCTGTTGTGAAATGCGATGAAATGGTTTTGAAAGCGATGTAAGATGAGTGCAGAGTGTTTTTGATACACTTGCGAATGTTTCGCAAACGCAACTAAGCTACGTAAATAGTTTAACTTCTTGCCTGCGCTATCCCCGAAGGGGTTGCATTTGCCGATTCTGGACCTATTTATTTTTGTGGGTGAGAGGGCTGACCACACACCAACTACTTTCTAGTTGAATTGGGGGTTTCCAGCTCCCGGGGGGGATGGTTCTCATTTCTTGTGAAGGCTGAGAACACCTTGTAGGTATTAAAGATTTTAAATTATTGTTACGATTTTAGGGTTCCAAAAGTCTTTCAATTAAAAAAATACTGGTCTTCTTATACAGTTGTTTATTTTACACTTTTAAGAATTTATTTTCACAAAGATAGTCTCGACTATTCCATTACACTTGGTTTCTGTTCACTGGTTTAAGTTAGTTCAATGTAGTTGTAAAGCTCGTAGAATACTGGCTCTGCAAGCAACTTGCACCCTTTTTATACTCTTCAAAACAGTACAATCTAGATCTATATTCGCTAGACAGTTCCAGAAAGGCGTAGTAATCATTATTTCTCGATGCTTCAAGTATTTTATTCAATGATTCCTACCCACACATATTTATGAGGATTCTTATTGCATAGTTATAGCTAATACCTATTCTAATATTTATATAACATTATGATTACGGTCGTTAGACATTTTAAAGAATGAAAAAAAACGGATTTTACTGACCGTGCAAAAGAGAAAAACGATTTTCTCTACGTTTCGTCGGAGTCAAATCCGACGTCCTCAGGAGACGTGTGTTCTCTACAAAGAGGAACCACGAACTGTTGAATTATTGTTGTTTTATCGAGGCCGAAGGTTGTAGGTACTTTTATTAACCTTCGGTGAAACATCCATAGGTGTCGCAATAGCCTTGTAGGTGTTTATTTTGGGTTTGAAATATATACCTACTGCAACGTGACCCTTTATTATTTTATGAAAAAAATAACATTGTACGAAAAATATGCGAAATTGTGCAAAAAATATAGTCTTATATATCTAAAAGGAAGAAAATAATTAATGATAAATAGAAATGATTACCTGTTTGTGTTTTGACGTTTAAAATCAGCTGTTGCCTGTCCGCCATCTTTGTTGAGTTGTTCACGCGTGGTCCAGATTTGATGACATCTTCAAAAGAAGAAAAGTTCTCGGATATTGTTTTATTCTTGAATATTAATCTGAAACAAAGAAATACATTATATTGAAATTATGGCAAATAGAACAAAAATGGTTTCTTCTCTCGAGCGCTTTCGATGGTATCACATTACTATTAAGTTCTTGATAATGATGTGATAGCATCGAAAGCGCTCGAGGAAATAAATCAGCTCGTGAAGAAAAGTTTTATGTTTTATTTTTACATTATTTAGTTATTTATTTTTATTTTCATCAATGTACTTTACCATTAAATTTTAGTATGTATTGAAATACATTTTTTCCCCATTACAATCTATGATATTAGTTGCAAGGATTAACATGTAAGATCAATATTTAATGCACGCTCAAAAGCATCACGTGTATTTTTGCGCTCACACAGACTGCATGATACTTACAAAATAATAGCTTTGACTTCAAATGAACATATTCCCTAAACGCAAATCTCTCTACGCAGCAGAAACAGGAGAAATAACAGGGATGGCGTTGGCAAAAGTGAACCAAATTTTTAGTATGGTTGGTCAGCCTCATAACAACCCATGAGTCAAGGAATAAAAATAGTAATATACATAGAAAAAACCTGTTATTAGATAGAACAATAATAATTTACAAAACTTTATCCACCAACATTGCGGGTAAACCGCCATTTTTTATCCGAGTATAATTCATCTAGTTCAGTCATTAGCTCGAAAGTGCTTGCATTCCATACCGGGAGCTTGGGCTCAAATCCCACCTAGGGTATCAGAAATGATATCCCGTTTCGGTGCTTATTTCAAAACCAAAATAAACTACAGCAAGGTTTAGTTAGTCTTCAAAAGAAATGAATACCAGCCCCCTCGGGAGCTGGAGAGCCCCTTACTTCAACTGAAGTGGTTTGCATGAGGCCAGCCCCCTTAACTGTAAAAATAAACAGGTTCCACTCGCCACATGCGACCCCTTTGGGGAAAACGCGGCAAGAAGTTATAAGAACCATATATATGTGTAAAAAAAATCAATCATGTATTAAGTACATGTAAACCTTCATACTTTTAAGGTACCTACTATCAAATATCATTCATTAATATTTTTTACAATTCAGTAATCAACCCTTTTTGCAATCATCCCTTCATTACAATAATTGCGGCCTCCGAGATGGGAAGCGATCTTGCATAATATATTTCAGGATCCTCTAGCCGGCCGGGAGGCAGACTGATTATACCTCTGATTGTCTGGTCTGTAATCAAGGAGTCGGAGTCGGACGCCTCTTCAATTATCACCAAGGAACAAAGAGAGCCCCGCCCCCAAGTCACAACTATTCATCATCCAGAGATCCATGGAAATCAAACAAAAAGTGAAGAACGCTTGATTGGAACGAGAAAATATAGATAAAGACTTTTGTGGAGTTGGCACACAATTTAAAAATAATATAAAAACCCTCACATGACCGGTCCGTAGTTCAGTGGTAACACTTCGGACTCTGAATGGAAAGGTTGTGGGTTCGATTCCCGGCGGAGCACAAAAAATAAACCATTTATATTTTAAAATTTGCTCTTCGCTGGGTTGAAAAATTCATAAAACCTTTGCCAATGACCGGTCACCAAAGGTACATCCAGCCTTACAGCAACTGGGTCTTGCTTGAGAGTTGGCGCTTTGTAGCGACGACGATCAAGCTCGTAAAAAGATCGATAGCTCAATTGTTAGAATACTTACATTCCATGCCGAGAGCAAGGCTTCGATCTTAAAGGTTTACTCAGCCTTCACAAAAAATGAGAACCAGCCCCCCCGTGAGGTGGGAAACCCCCACTTTAACGTGTTTGGTGTGAGGCCGGCCCCTTACCTGTAAAAATAAATAGGTCCCAAAGCGCCACATGCGACCTCTTCGGGAATAACGCGGGCAAGAAGTTACACTATACCTATGTGTAGCTTAGTTGCGTTTTTTTTTTATACAAGGTTCGACGCTACGAGTAGGTATAGGTACCAGAGACATTACATTGCGTTTGTAATGTTTTGTCATAGTGATGTATTTTCTGTGTTGTTTTGTCATAGTGATGTCTTGTCATGTGATGTTCTGTCATGTGTTGTTCTGTCATGTGTTGTTCTGTCATGTGTTGTTCTGTCATGTGTTGTTCTGTCATGTGTTGTTTTGTCATAGTGATGTCTTGTCATGTGATGTTCTGTCATGTGTTGTTTTGTCATAGTGATGTCTTGTCATGTGATGTTCTGTCATGTGTTGTTCTGTCATGTGTTGTTTTGTCATGTGTTGTTCTGTCATGTGTTGTTCTGTCATGTGTTGTTCTGTCATGTGTTGTTCTGTCATGTGTCGTTTCTTCACTGTGCTGTTCTATCCTGTCACCATTTTATTCAGTCCATTGGCTTACGGGCGACCATAATATAAAGCATATAAATTACCCATCGCCCGTATCACATTTTCATCCATCAAAGGAAAAATATTGCACGTCCACAATACCGCGGCGCCTCTAAAATGGCCGCCAACAATAATGCGCGGGAAGCCGCCGAAAAAATAATAGACAAAAATCAACGGTGACGTCATAAATCACGCGACGGATTGGCGGGCGCTGATTGGTCACACGTCATTACGCGGATGGAATATTTTTAAAAATTCAAACGCGGCGTTCGTTTTTCTGACAGCTGAGAAAATGGATGACGTAAGGAAGGTGTGCGTTAGCGCGACGGTGGTGTATGGAAAACAAATATTTAAACAAAAATGTAAATTTTCATATTTTTTGACACATTTTATTTATTTGGTGTTCACAATAATAGGCTCGATATATTTAAAATGTGCGTCTAGGTGAACTCCTAGGAAATTATTTTGTGAAAATGCATATAATGTGAATCCTTAATGTTACATATCCTTACAACTAAGATTAGATTCGATTAAGTGTAGAAATGATTTCCCGTATCGGTGTTTATTTCAAAAACCTAAATTAAAATGCCAACAAGGTGTACTCAGCCTTTTCAATAAATGAGAACCAGCCCCCTCGAGAGCTGGAAAATCCCCACTTCAACTGAAGTGGTTGGCGTAAGGCCGGTCCCCTTACCAGTAAAAATAAATAGGTGTCACTCACCACATACGAAAACCCTTCGGGGATAACGCGGCAAAAAGTTACACTATGTGTGTAGCTTAGTTGGGTCTGCGTTGCGAATTTTACCAAAAGCTCTATTTTTATTTCAAATTTATAAAATTTTATGAATAAAAAAAAGGTACAGAAGGCAAAACGCTCAATAGAATCGCTGCTTCGGGGTCCGTAATTTTTTTCGTACACCTAATGGTCTAGTTTGATCGTAAAATTTTATACTTAGGCCCGGTATTTTCAACGATTGCATAATGTGACTTTAAACTGATACAAAAACAACACCCACACGATTGATATGAGTGCGTCCTTTTCACTCAGTATAAAGTCGCTATACTATAATATATAATCTATAATCTAAGTTGCAAGGATATATTCATTCAAAGCTGTCAGATGTATGCCCACAAACAAACACGTGTAGTTCGCGCTTACAAATGCTGATTGTGTACTTACAAATAAAATCCAAACCTCAAATGAACATAAGCCCCACAACTTTTGCTGACCTTCCCTGAAACAGGGGTGACACTGGCAAAGTGAACCATTTTTACAGTATGGGTGGTCAGCCTCATACCAACCTATAAGTCAAGGAATATGAATAATAAATTACATTTAAATATAAAAAATAACAAAACCTTAAAAAGAAATCTATACAAAAAAGTCAAAAATTTCTTATGCAAAAAATGTAGCAAACTAATAAACCAACATTACAAATCAGCATTGCAGATTAGCCGCCACTTCTTCCTGTCCTTGCATACTTCTTTCATTTCATCCAACCTTTTTCATACAAGCTCTCCTTTTATTATGACTCTGGATCTTTGCCAATGTCACCCCTGTTTCAGGGAATGTCGGCAAGAGTTGCAGGGCTTATGTTCATTTGAGGTTTGGATTTTATTTGTAAGTACACAATCAGCATTTGTAAGCGCGAACTACACGTGTTTGTTTGTGGGCATACATCTGAGAGCTTTGAATGAATATATCCTTGCAACTTAGATTATAGATAGATTATTATAGATATCCCATTCACTCGCTATTTCGAAAATTTGGTCCATCCATACCTTTCTCGGTCTTCCTCTTCCACGACATCCATCAATTCTTGCAGCATATACTTTCTTCGTCATTCTTTCCTCACGTTGAAATACTAACGTTGAAAATACCGGTTCTTAGTGAGCAGATAAACAGGAGCGTGCATAGCAAACATGCAGTGACGTCTAGTTCAATATTTGAGTAGCGACGTGCATGAGAGCCACTGTTTGTTTGCTCTGGAGCTGCGAAAGCGCGGGGCGCAATCATTATCTAGCTTATCATCTTACATCTAAGATGTTGACTAGTAAATTTTAAACTAGAGTTGTGCCCTTTTCACACGAATAGTCCGTCCAACGGCTAAAATCTTTCAGTGATTTCTGAGCCTCCTTTGCTTTGTGTAAACACTTGGGAAAGTGTAGCTTCACGGGAGGGCCTTCTGCCACTCGCATCTCACATAACTTTTGCATGCGAGTCCTGTGACACATCCCCGGATGGGATGGATATACAGGGCGTGGGTCAGTGGAGGGGAGACTGACCCCTGAGAGAAGGTGTTGAGTCCGTCCAACAACATATTATATTATTTTTTCTCCTCCGTCGAGCAGCGCTTGGCTGCAAAGTGGCTTGTCCCGAACCACTTTACCAGCCAGTTTCTAACTGGCCACGGAAACTTTAAAGCCAAACTACACCAGCTGGGTATCCCATCCATCTTACCAGCAGAGTGGCCTTGCGGCGCCAGCTCCCAGGACGTGCCTCACATATTATGGTACTGTCCATTGCGACACTCTGATCGGGTTGCGCTCCTTGCTGCAGTACGGCCGGCCATTGGCCCAGTCGGTTACGCAGACTTTGTTGCTACAAAATCAAATTTCTCCGCTTTTGAGCGATTTGGCGCTTCGTTTTGCCAAGCTGCATCCGCAGCGGATTCACAGTGATCCTGTCCTTAGATTTTCATTATTATTATTATTATTTCGTATTATGTGTATCATTCTTCACGCTACTCTAGATCTAGCAACAATCCCACAAGGAGTGCCACCCGAGGTATGCTATTAGCTTCAGTAACATCGAACCATTTACTTTAAGAGTCATGGGCTCGCCTCTGACCTAGAGGTTCTTGTTTTGTCGTGCCGTTGCTTTTACTTCACGGGAAGGCCTTCCGCCACTTGAGAAAATATATAGCTTTGTATGAGCGTCCATGTGCTGTGGGTCTTTCTGACACATACTTACAGGACGGGTACGAGGAGGGTTTGAGCACGAATTATGCTCGTAGAAAAAAGGTAAAAAGATCCATTTATATGAGAAACCCTCATTGGCTTAATATGTCACTTATTCCATTTTACCTTTAAGGTATCAAAATAATGTAAACCTCAAATATAAGCTTATAAAAACATCATCAACTTAATTAAAAACAATGTTTCAAATCCCTTTGATTTTTATGGTTTATATTTTTCCTTTGTGAAGGCAAATCTTTTTGTTTTTTATTTCAGCCTAATAATAACAATGTTATTTTTGCGTCATCAAAATTTCACAAACACCTATTTCCCTTATTATTAATACGGGAATCGTCTCCACCGCCATGTTCCCACATCAAAGGTTCGGCTTCTTTGATAAATATTCTGTTTCCCTTCTCCCGGTCCTCCTCTTCCCCACACCCTTACATCTCCCGCCACTCTTTCATCTCGTTAGAGCCCAAAACCAGATGTAACCAACCCAATTTTAACATGTCCTACGGGGTGAGCTTTCGGTGGCTTCTAGAGCATTTTAGAGGTCTATGATTTTGATTTTTGATGGAAAGGAAGTGAAAGGAATGCTCGTTAATAGTGCGAAAGTTGAGATAGGAGATGATTTTAAATATAAGAAAAGAAAAATGACTGATATGAATGAGTGATATTTTTGATATCTAAGTGGCAGAAGACATAAAATACATGTTAGAGTTTTTAAATTATAATTTTGTATTCTGTGTTTGTTTTGATGTTTATACATTTAATTATTTGTGATTTAATAAAAAATGTAACTTGTTGTGTATGTTTGTTGACTTATAAGTTGGTATGTGGGTGACCACCCATGCTGCAGATAATGGTTCACTTTGCCAATGTCACCCTTGTTTCAGGAAAGGTCGGCGAGAGTTGCATGGTGTATGTGAATTTGAGATTTGGGTTTTTATGTTGTAGGCTCACATGCTAGATGTGCAAGCGCAAATTGATACGTGTTTGCTTGTGAAAATGCATATAATGTGAATCCTCAATGTTACATATATTTACAACTTAGATTAAATTAGATTCGTTTGCGTTAATTAATTAAAAAATGGTATTGATCAATATCAAGGCGTCTGGAGTAAAAGGGAGCCTTGAAAAATCAACTCAAGAATGAGAATTTAATTGGTGGGAGTTGTGAACGAGAAAAAAGAGGTCAGGGATTAATAGGATTTTTTTCTGATTGGTTTGGTTTCGAATAAATAGCAGGACGAAAGCCTGCAGACAAAATGGGCATCGGTAGTTATACGATGGGCGAGAGCATTGGACCCAGTACTCTTAGTACGAGTTGCAAAACTTGAGTAAAGTAAAGTTTACGGAAAGTATTAAAGAGTGATATTCCCCAAATTCTGCCGTTTTTTTTTCTTACACTTTATGGTCTTGGCAAAAGAGTTACATTGCTAAAGAAAATCAAGTTTAAACAAACAAAAACGGCAGATTTTGGAGAAAAGCACTCTTTAATACTTTCCGTAAAGTTTACTTTACTCAAGTTTTGCAACTCGTACCTACTCAGGGTACAGGCTGGAAGTCTCATCACCACCGTAATTCTTACCTACCGAATATCGGTAATATTTGTATGAGGACCTGTCAATCTAAGATGGCCGCAAGTGAAAAGCTGATTAGTCTTCATACAAATATTACCGATATTCGGTAGGTAAGAATTACCGTGGTGATGAGACTTCCACCCAGGAATCTTTAAAAATTTTAGGTGTTCACCTGGATAGGGAACTCTCCATAGAAAAGGAAATATTGGGGATTGTTTAGGAAGTATGTTTGAGAAGAATGGAAAAATTACGAGAGAAATTGAGAATAGGGTGTGTAAGGGAAAGCAAGTGGTATGTAGGTGTGATAGGTAGAATTGCAAGAAACAAGCGGCTGACGATGGATTTGAGAATGTCGGTTCACAATAGCATATTTTACTGATATTGATGTATGGAAGTGAGACATGGACCACGAGTGATAGCGAAATGAGTAAATTATCCACGGTGGAAGGCAAATCGTCCATCCAGTGCTTGTTTGGTTATCTACCATTTGATTTAAAGATGACCTTTCAATGATATTGTGTTAAGAATCACATTCTACACAATCTGAGCTAAGAAAACACCGTAAAACACGATAATGTGAGAGTTGTTTTTTTTTTTTAAGAAATCCTGTGCGGGAGACTCCCTAGATTATAGAGACTCTAGGGGTCTATGACACTTATTGTAGTGCCGCAGAGGTGTTTACGAGCTTGGTCGTTGCTACAAAGCGCCAATTCTCAAGCAAGACCCAGTTGCTGTTAAGCTGAATGAACCTTTAGTGACCGGTCTTTGGTAAAGGTTTTTATGAATTTTTCAACCCAGCGAAGAGCATATTTAAAAAAATATAAATGGTATATTTTTGTGCTCCGCCGGGAATGAATTTCCAGTTTTCGTAAGACAAATTGGTTCAGTAAACGTACTAACATTGCTCACGTGAAAGTATCTCTGATGGACATAAGACAAACAAGCACTAAGGGGACAAAATAATAAATACCCAATAAATAATGTAAATGCTAATAATGACTTATTAATTGATGATAATTATACCTGTTTCTGGCCAGGCAGAATAGGTTGGTGAATTGCATTCCTCTTCACAAATTTATTTAAAACAAAAAAAAAATGCCTATATTGTGCACGCTGATGATGACCCCTGCAAGGGTGGTCGATAAATTCGAGAAAAAATGCAAAGAGTGCATTTTCTCGACACCCATGCAGACGAAGTGCAAAAAATTTCACCATAGATTAAATTTTTCTGATTCGAATATTTTTTCGCAAAAAAAAAAAGGTTTTCTACCTGTGAAAAATAAGTAGAGCCTTCATTAATTTATCTCTGATATTTTATAGAGAAATTATTCTAGTACAAAATTATAATAAAAAAATATTCTAGTACAATAATCGCATTATATATGATGGAATAAATGAATGGAATATCCAGAGTCATAATAAAAGAAGAGCCTGTATGAAGAAGGTTATGACTCTGGAGGAAATGAAAGAAGTATGTAAGGACAGAAAGAAATGGCGGTTGATCTGTAATGTTGGCGGCAAGGGGTTTATTAAAGTGAAATTTGTTTTGGATTTTTTTGATGTCCATATATCAGGAGGTGAGATTCAAAAGTGGTCAAGTCCAAATTTATCTTTTTTGGGATTTTATTGTAGTTTTATTCAGTATTTTCGGTAGATTTAGTATATGTATTTAAAAAATAGTCAAATCCGTGAATTTGTTGTTTATAAGCAGTAATAAAACTACTTCATTTTCAAAAGTGGTCATTTTTTAAACAGTTGAGTTTCAAATATAGTCAGGTCCGTTCCGACCAATAGTGTGACTCGATTTACAACCGCCATCTTGTTTATTACCATACATTCGGTGACAGTTGACTCGGAAGACACGTATTGAGAGTGCTCTAAAAAACTAAGGATTTAAATTTATTTTTTCACATATTTGAGAAGAAATTATGGAGAATATTAGAGAAGAGGTACTGCCTCATCAAGCGAGAAAAAGAAAGCAACAGCCGGAATCTTCGAAAAGAGAGATATCGAAGAAAAAAAAGTCCCTACTTTTCTTAGTAATTTCAATATAGGGTTGTCACTTAAAAGTAAATATGTACATAAAGGATAAAAAATTATGATGTACCTACATATTCACTTTTATATTGATTAGTTGTTTATATGCAATATGCATTATTCAATGCTGCTCACTTAGATTACAGGACATAAACAACTTCAATTAAAAAAAAATCGAAATTCCGGAAAAAAAAGGCCAAGACAGTTTTATTTTAAAAATTTACAAAAGCTATAACACCGCAAAGGAAAAGAATTCGAACCGGTACTGGAAAGCCAAAAAATAAGTCTATTAAATACTTTATACAGAAGGTAAATGGAGTTGTAGCAGTATGTAGAACAACATTTTTAAAAACATTATAATATTGTGTACTTTAACGCTGTACTGAATAAATATATATTTATATGAGGATAATTAATTTTATTTAATTAATACATGACAAAAGAGCGCCGTTGTTGTGTGTGTCACACCTCAAGGGCCCTCCATAATATGAGTTTTCAATAATTAATTCTTTTTGATTTGATTTCATTTCATTTTCACGCAACATATTGTGACAGCCCTAAAAACTTGTTAACATAGTAAATGACAAAAATGGTCAAGTCCCATCAAGTTGTTTTCAATAATAGTCAAGTCCCACCGAATATTTTTCAAATATAGTCAAGTCCATTACTTCGATTCAAAACTAGTCAAGTCCATTTAAAAAATCATTTTTTTAAGAGTTTCTGCTGGAAAAGTTAAAGGATTTTCATAAAATAAGCATAATAATAAAAACGGGTTTTCATAAATGCCATTTAATAAAGTAGTTTGCCTATGGAACACACCGAAAACTAAATCCTTCATTTCCCGAAATTCTGAATTTCGGACATGACCATTTTTGAATCTCACCTCCTGATATATTATTATTTATTGATTTAAAAATGTAATTTGTCGTGTATGTTCCTTGACTTATAGGTTAGTATACAGCTGACCACACATGCTGTAAAAATGGCTCACTTTGCAAATGTCACCCCTGTTTCATGGAAGGTCAGCAGGAGTTGCAGGGTGTATGTACATTTGAGATTTGGTTTTTATGTTGTAGGTTCACATGCGGCATGTGCAGGCGCGAACTTGTACGTGTCTGCTTGCGAGAACGCATGTAATGTAAATTTCCAATGTTACATATCTTTGCAACTTAGATTAGATTAGATAAGTGGCGGTTGAACCATGGCTTTGCTGCGTGTGAATAACGCCGTTAAAGTTTAAGAAAGAAAATCGACACATTTAGGGTATGTAACACTCTTAATCAAAAATTGTTTCCAAAGTGTCTTTAAGTCTCACTCAAGTCTTGCTTAAGTCTGACTTAAGAAATCTGCTTAGTTTTTTTTGTTTTCCCGTGATCACGCTACGCCGAAACTTGTCTCAGTTGTGAGTGGGACTTAGCGGTGGCGTAAGGAAGACTTAAGCCACGATAAGCCCCGCGGAGACTTAAGTCGCGGCGGGGAATTATTTTGTATTAAGAGAAATGAATATTTTACCGGAAATGGAAAGATAATGCTGGGATTGCGTGAAATTTTGAAATACAGAAGCGGATTGTGAGGAAAAAGTGAATACAATGAGATAAGTGGGAGAGTAAACGGCCTTGCGGTGCCTAGTGCTACTTAGCGCCTCTTGCTTTTAAAACTTGGTTCAATTTTGCCAATGTCATCCCGGTTTCAGGGAAAGGCGGTAGGAGTTGCAAAGTTTGTGCTCATGGGAGGTTTGGTTTATTTTGTATGTCCACATGAAGCATTTGTAAACGCGAACTTACGCCAGCCAGTGGAGTCGCTCTAAAAGCGGAGTTATGTGACAGTGTTTGGTTTGGTTGTGGGTCTTGCTTGAGAAATTGGCGTGTTCTGTAGTGACGACCAAGCTCATAGAGGTCTTTTGAAGTGTGATTCACACAAAAACAGCGCTCACTAAATAAATCTTCCTATTATTTTTATATCCCTTGATTTATAGGTTGGTATGAAGCTGACCACCCACCACTGAAAAAAAAGTTCACTTTGCAACTGTCACCCCTGTTTCAGGGAAGGACGGCAACATTTACATGGATGATGTTCATTTGAGATTGGGGCTCTATATTGTAAGTTTACACGCGGGATGTGTAAGCGCGAATTTATACGTGTCTGCTTATGACAATGCATGTAATATGAACCATAAATGTAATATATCTTTACAACTTAGATTATCTAATCTAATCTAATCGAAGTTACAAAGATATGTAACATTGTGGATTCACATTACATGCATTCTCACAAACAGACACGTACAAAATCACGCTTGCGCATGCCGCATGTAAGCTTACAATATAAAAACCAAATCTCAAATGGACATAGACCCTGCAACTCCTGTCGACCTCTTCTGAAACAGGGGTGACATTGGAATAGTGAACCATTTTCTACAGCATGGGTGGTCAGACGATTGTAACTCTGTCGCCATTCCGCTAGAGGTGACCAGAGCCTCTGCAGAGTTGCCTCCACTTCCATTTTAGATTTATAAGATTAATTATAGATTAAAGTTTATAATAACTGAATTATAGATTATTTAAAAAAATGTTGTTTTTGCCATTAAATGTTTTTTTTAAATCCGGCACTGTCCATCATTTTGTCGTCTTCCTACCTTGCTAAGTACGTATATCCTTGCAGATAATACCCAAGTCCTTACCGCTCTCACTGTTCCATGTATAGGGAACCAAGACGCCCGCAGACGCGTCAAAAGAGAGCCCAGATTTGAATAATATATACATTTAATTATCTCCAGCGGGGGCCCCCTTTTGTTCGCCACTTTTCATACGAAAATAAAGTATTCAGGCAGACTTTGGGGCCCCCTTTCCCTCTCCCTCTCTCCCATCAGCTCCGCCTTCTTAATAAATGTTGACTCACTGAGAACTTAGATGATAAAATGTAATGCCGGTTTTGACTGACTGAAAAATTAGGGCCCGATTTAAATGCGTAGAGTGTATCTTAGTCGGATAACTTGTACGTTGATTTGAAAGTTGGTAATCCCATCCGAGGGTGTCAGAAATGATTTACCGTTTCGGTATTTATTTTGAACCCGATGAAATTCCGGCACTGTTAACTCAGCCTTCACAAGAAATGAGTACCGGTCATGTGTGAAGAGGTTGGTTTAGGGCTGCTCTACTTATCAGTAAAAATAAATAGGTTCCATTCGCTGCATACGACGCCTTCGGGGAAAACGAGGCAAGAAGTAACACTATATGTGTAGCTTAGTTACGTTTGCGTTACGTTACGTAAGTGTCTAACGTCTAGAAACGCTTGAAAGCTTCCAGATCCTTTGGTATTCTGTAATCTACAACCTTTTGAATTTTTTACAACAATGCTTTTTGACTAAGATGTTGGCTTAACTCCCAATTGTACAAACTTGTATCACTTTTGTCAAGTGTCACCCCGGTTTCAAGGAAAAGCGGAAGGAGTTGCAAAGTTTATGCTCATACAAGTTTCGGTTTATTATGCATGCAAACATGCAGCATGTGTAAGAGCGAACTTAAATGTGCTTACATAAAATATGAGCCTTAAATGTTAATACATATTGGCTATTTAGATAATTTTCGTGTCATTGAGGATGTAGCCCAGATCAATAATACGAAAATGCCTGTTGACCAGAAACGCAAGTTTGTGCTTCCAGTATCTATCTATGGCTTGGAAACAAAAGAGCTAACTCAGTATAGCGCCAACAGACTGAGGACGTGCTAAAAAGCCATTGAAAGGAGGATGCTGGGAATCAGCCTCAGAGACAGAGTTCCAAACCAGGAGATCCGCAGAAGCACTGGGGTCACTGATGCCATACAGCGAGTGGCCTGCTTAAAGTGGCGCTGGGCAGCAAGGCAGGACCATGACAGGTGGTCGAAAAGGATCGTCGAGTGGCAGCCCAGGATGTCCAAGCGGGGAGTGGGGAGACCCCAACTGAGGTGGCTGGACGACATCAAGAGAACTGCAGGCAGAGGATGGCTGAACACAGCAGCCGATAGACAGTAATGGAGAGGACTGGAGGAGGCCTACATCCAGGAGTGGACTAAAAAAAGGCTGAGGAAGAAGAAGACTTAGGTAATAGATTGTTAAAAAAATATATGGTCCCTTAAATGTAAGCTAGCTCTGACAACGTTGAATCTGGCTTTGTTAGAATAATCTTTTTAAGCCTTGGGTTTTCACTGGAATTACGTAAATGGGATTGAAATTATCAATGACAGGGCGATTGGCAGTCGGGCTAATTCAATCGCCATCAAAAGAAGAGTCGCTGTTTACATTATCGTCACAAAAAGGAGGGAAGGAATCTGGCAACACTCTAAGACTGCGTACTCTTGAAATGAATCTGATCCGACATTGACGAGCCAACTCGGTTTGATGTGATGTAAAAAAAGGAAAAGATGAAGAATAAATCGCTGGTATGGCGTCGGCATTCGAATATGCGTTATAGAAACAATCGCAAGTTTGAACCCCGCCTGCGCTGGGTCATATCGACAATAATTTTGACTCTAGCTCAACAGATGATGATGGTGATTTGTTCTGCAAGGGCGCTTTCAGTCTTGACGCGGCGGAGGAAAAAATGGGTCTTCATTCCCTTCTTAAAAAGCTCTCGATCCCATCCTTGGCGAGCACTTCAGGGGGCAGCTGGTTCCAAATGGATGGTCCCGCAACGGCGAAAGCACGGTCCCCAAACACTGTGCTTCTTTTTCTGCATTGTGTACTGACAGATGTACGAGCACTGTCGGCAGATCGCAGAGTAAGCCCCCTCTCACTCCTCGGTATTATCAGCTCCTGTAAGTACTCTGGCGCCACTCCATGCAGCGCTTTATGTACCGTGAGGCCCAGCTTAAATTTGATCCTTTTTGGGACCCTCTGCCAGTGGAGCTTCAATATAAGTTGCAAAAATATATTAAAAATGAAAATTCATATTAAATGCATTCCCATAAGCCGACACTATTAGTTCGCGCTTACACATCGCTGCCTTAGTTCTTGTTTACCGTATACGCCATTGATACATGAGCAATGTTTGCATGTGTACTGGACCAATGTGTCTTATAAAAATAAGAAATTTATTTAAATTTTTTTTAAAAGAACTCTCACATTATCGAGTTTTACGGTTTTTCTCAGCTCAGATTGTGTAGAATTTGATTCATAAGACAACTGCATGAAAAAGTCATATTTGACAAGATTGGCGTATACGGTAAACAAGAACTGGGGGAGCGACATGCCGCATGTAGACTTGCAACATAAAAACCCAATCTCAGATGAACATAAACGTTCTATCATGGAATCCTTGCCTTTTAAAAAGCCTCTTATTCAATGTAGTAATTATTTTTAATATTTAAAAATGAAAGGTTCACTTTGCCAATGTCCCCCCTGTTTCAGGGAAGGTCGGCAAGAGTTGCAGGGCTTATGTTCATTTGAGTTTGGGTTTTTTATATTGTAGGTCCACATGCTGTATGTGTGAGCGTGAAATTATGCGTGTCTGCTTGTGGGAATGCATTTAATATGAATCTCAAATAATACATATATTTGCAACTTAGATTTAGATTTAGATTTAGAAAGGTGATTAAGTAAATGCCTCATCAAGTAGGAATGATTTTATTCACGAGTTGATTTATTTTTTAAGCACTTTCGGTGTTATCACATCCTCTAGATTATGGAATCAATAGGCGCTCGAGGGAGTTAACCATCTCGTGAATTTTAACATCATTGATTAAAAAATAATCTTCAAAACGTCTACACACAGACGCTTACACATTTACTTGATGTTTCAACTTTAAAGCATTGGATCCACCCTGAATATTGTTATGTAAATAGCAAATGCTTACAGTTATTTAGGTAGGTAGGTGTGTCATTAGGATTAATTATTATAAGTACCTAGGGTAAAGAGGTATTCAAATTTATAAGTTTACTAGCAGTACCCGGCGTGTTTCACTACGCCATTTGGGCATGTGGTATCAATTTTTTTCTACAGATAAAAGAGGAAACAACAGGATCAAAAAAAAAAGTGTGCTAATCGGAATCAAGCTTCACACAATTTATCTCTAGGTTAATCTTCACGTTTTCTAAAAAAAAAGGTCTAGGTACAACTGTTAAGCAGCAGAGCCAAGCATAGGGAAAATCGATTGCGGTGCTCCATTTATATTTAAGATAAAAAAATCGGCTATGTAACGTCACTCATCTAATCTATTCTAAGTTGCATGGATATAATTGTTACATTTGGAATTCACATTAAGTGCATGCCCACAAGCAGACACGTATAAGTTCACACTTGCACATTCTGCGTGTGAACCTACAACATAAAAACCCAAATCTCAAATGAACATACACCCTGCAACTCTTTGCTGACCTTCCCTGAAACAGGGGTGACATTGGCAGAGTGAACCATTTTCTATTTATAGTTGGTCAGATGCATATTGACCTATACTAATCTAATCTAATCTAATCTAAGCTGCAAAGATATATATCATTTAAGATTCATACTAAATGCATTCCCACAAGCAGATATGTATAATTTCGCGCTAACACATGCCGCATGTGGACCTACAATATAAAAACCCAATCTCAAATGAACATAAGCCTTGCAACTCTTGCCGTCCTTCCCTGAAACAGGGGTGACATTGGCAAAGTGAACCAATTTTTATATTATGGGTGGTCAGCCGCATAACAACCTATAAGTCAAGGAACGAGAAAAGAATATAAAGAAAAGAATATAAACAATACATTAAATTTTATAATCATACAATTAAAGAACTAATCTATAAAATTCACTATACTCTTTGAGCAAAGTGAAGAAATAAATGTATTCCAAACAATCAGGAATATTTTTCAATGTAACCGCACTGTGAAACGTATGCAGTTGGGGAAAATGCTTCATACAATATGATGCACTTAAGTGTTTTTTCAACTATCTCCATGAAAGTGTTTAATTTATGTTGAATTTTTGACTCCCTGTCCTGTCTTTATCCCGGCCAAGTGAATTCACATTTTTTCCCCACATTTAAAATGTGCTCTATCCATTATTTCAATAAGTGAAAGTTTTAGGTAGTGCACACGGAACATTTTCTATTGACAACAAAATTGTAAGTCGCACGGCCGGGTTAGGTAAAAGGCAAACATTTTGTTTATCTTGGTTGCTTTGGACCATTGTCACATAGAAGAAAGACGTTTAACCGCCGAGAAAAACACGATCTTTAAATTTGTGGTGAGTATATAATTTTACAGAAATGCGTTTTTTGAAAAAACAACTATATTATGTATATTTTAATTAAAAGTATGTTTCAATAAAAGGTTTTCATAATAATAATATATTTCAATATGGTCTTCTAGTTGTGACCTACGAACTTTTGTTTATCGTATTTTTTATAAGTGCGGGATATAAAAGCTTTCTTACATTTCTAAAATTCAACTTGGAATACTTGAATAACATTTTTTAATTTGGAACTTTTGTCTAGGCCAGGGGTCGGCAACCTTTTGAGTCGGAAGAGCCAAAAATTACAATTTACAAATTTCAAAGTTTTTCCTTGACTTATAGGTTGGTATGAGGCTAACCACCCATACTGTAAAAAATGGTTCACTTTGCCAATGTCACCCCTGTTTCAGGGAAGGTCGGCAAGAGTTGCAGGGCTTATGTTCATTGAAGATTGGGTTTTTATATTGTAGTTGGGGGGAGGGTGGGGGGTGAAAAGCGAGTACAAGTAGCGGAGAGATCGTTAATCGATTCAGAACGATTTAGTTTTTTTCGATCAGAAGTATAATTCTGTGTTTTTTTTATATTTGCGTATGAAGCTAAAGAGCCGTAACTTCACACCCAAAGAGCCGCATGTGGCTGGTGAGCCGCAGGTTGCTTACCCCTAACCAAACCGATATCGATCCACCATATTTGTAAAAAGTCCGGTCTATAGCTTAGTTGGTAGAGTAACTGCATTCCATGCCGAGATCTCGAGTTAGAATCCCACTGAAGTTGTCAGAAATTATTTCTCGTTTCAGTGTTTATTTCTAACCCAAAATAAAATACCGGCAAGGCTTACTCAGCCTTCATAAGAAATGAGTGTCAAGCCACTCAGGAGCTGAATAACATCCATTTCAAGTTAAGTAAAGTGGGTAAAGTTAAGTAAAATTTTCCCAACTTTTTTTTTTTCCCCATTTTTAGGTTAGGTTAGGTTTTTCCCGACTTTTGGGGAAAAAAAAATTTCCCCACTTTTGGGGAAATTTTCCCAACTTTTTTTTTTTCCCCATTTTTAGGTTAGGTTAGGTTTTTCCCGACTTTTGGGGAAAAAATAATTTCCCCACTTTTGGGGAAATTTCCCAACTTTTTTTTTTTTTTCCCATTTTTAGGTTAGGTTAGGTTAGGTTAGGTTTTTCCCGACTTTTGGGGAAAAAAAAATTCCCCACTTTTGGGGAAATTTCCCAACTTTTTTTTTTTTTCCCATTTTTAGGTTAGGTTAGGTTAGGTTTTTCCCGACTTTTGGGGAAAAAATAATTTCCCCACTTTTGGGGAAATTTCCCAACTTTTTTTTTTTTTCCCATTTTTAGGTTAGGTTAGGTTTTTCCCGACTTTTGGGAAAAAAAAAAATTCCCCACTTTTGGGGAAATTTTCCCAACTTTTTTTTTTTCCCCATTTTTAGGTTAGGTTAGGTTTTTCCCGACTTTTGGGGAAAAAAAAATTTCCCAACTTTTTTTTTTTTTTCCCAGATTTGAAAGTGGGAACCATGCGCAGGGGGATAAGTGGGAACAATGCGCAGGGGGAAATTTCCCAACTTTTTTTTTTTTTCCCATTTTTAGGTTAGGTTAGGTTAGGTTAGGTTTTTCCCGACTTTTGGGGAAAAAAAAAATTCCCCACTTTTGGGGAAATTTCCCAACTTTTTTTTTTTTTTCCCATTTTTAGGCGTAAAGTAAAAGTTACTGGGTTGTTCATTTTAGATTTGGATTTTAAATTATGAGTGGGTACACATGCAGCATTTGTAAGCGTGAACTTACATGTGTCTACTTGTGAGCATGCATTTTATATGAATCTTTAATGTAAATGTATATTTGCAACTAAGATTATGTATTGTAGTTGAATATAATGGTCTTCTTCTATTGGGTGGTTTCAAAATTTACCGACCTCGTTGCTGAAATATCGAGAATTGAGAACCACTGTTTATTTGATCACCATCAAACTTCACAGGATTCGTTCTAAGAATATGTTACATGTTTCCTGAAAATTTCGTCAAAATCGGATGAGCGGTTTATGAGTCTATAGGGGACATACATACATACATACATACATACATACATACATACATACATACATACATACATACATACATACATACATACATACACACATCCTTCTTTATAGATATAGATTAAGTATTTAAGTTCTGGTCCGGCCGATAGCTCAGTTGGTAGAGTGCGTGCATTCCATGCCGTGAGCTCGGGTTCGAATCCCACCGAGGGTGTCAGAAATGATTTTTCGTTTCGGTGTTTATTTCAAGCCCCAAAATAAAATACCGGCAAGGTTTAGTCAGCCTTCACAAGAAATGAGTACCAGCCCTCTCAGGAGCTGGAAAACCCCCACTTCAACTGAAGTGGTTGGCGTAAGGCCGACCCCCTTACCTGTAAAAATAAATAGGTTCAACTCGCCACATGCGACCTCTTCGGGGATAACGCGGCAAGAAGTTACACTATAATATGTGTAGCTTAGTTGCGTTTTGCGTTTTGGAAGGTTCCAGCAAACTTGGCTTCTAGTAACTTTTTTTTTGGGGTATACAAAGCTGCAAACCGCTTGCAGGAGTCAGTCTACATACGTCGCTCTGCTTTTGAACAAGAAATACATTATCAGTGAACACCAATTGTGAAATAAATGTAAATTGCCAAACCATAAATCGACTGCTCCAACGAAGAAGGCAGTAACTCAGAAATTGAGGGTTTGGACTTATTTCCATTTATGAAGGTAACAAATCATTATCTTCGTTCCAAGAAGACAGCCGTGTCTCTATCTCTTTTAATTTCGTTAATAAATGAATGTCAAAAATAGTTGTATGTCAAAAAGGCATTGTTTTCCATGGAATAAATAACATTCAATTGGCTTTCCTGCAAAACTATGTATGTTTTTTGACTTAGTGCTGTCTTCGTTGGAGCAGTCGAAATGTGCATCATTAAAAATAAATATAAATTGTTAAATAAATCTAAGTGTAAAAATATCCTGTAAAGAAGACCAGTGTTTTTTTTAATTTAAAGACTATTTAAACCCTAAAAACACAACAATATATTCACTTGTCTATACACATGGGCGTATAGACATGGAGGGGCTATGAATGGGATTTAGTACCAATCAACATGATGCACCGTCTTTAACACCATACATTGTTTATAATGCTGTCTCGCTCACGACATATGAAATGCTTTTCTCATTTACTCTGTAAGCAACGCAACGTATATCTACTCCGTTTTCAATCTATTTACATATCACCATGGAAACCATGAAATCACCATGGTGACGGAATTTGTTACTAGTGTTGTTGAAAGTATGAAAATATCTTATAAATTCCGAATTCCAAAATGTTCCGACCTCATTGTGTACGGGATGATTTTCACAAGTATCTATTACCGCGAGCATAGAAGTTATATACTTGAATAAGGAAGTGCCTACATACTAGAACATCACTAGTTCCAAAAATGGCTGTCACTTTCGCGAGCAAAATATTTCGACAAATGAAAAATAAATTTTATGAACGTAATCATACAAAATAGTTTTTCAAGTGAAATACATATTATTCTACATTTTGTACAACATTGTTTTTCTTTTGTTGGTACGTTTAGAAAATATCCAGTTTGGCATTTATGTTTTTTTCCAAATAGGTAACACACCTGTTGACAGTTGGAAGGTTACCGATAGACTGAATTTGGATTTTTGTATGATGAGTGGGTTAGCGTATTTCTAATTCTTAAAGGATTGATTTCTTAGCCCATCCAGTTGTTATATTCGATGGACGCAGATCCCTCCATCTCCTTGCACCAGAAGGCAGCGGTGAAATTTCAGCCGTTACCGCAATCACGCCGCTGCCCGCCATGAATTATTCAAGCGTTCCAAATTTGAATGCCCGCCAGACAGAGACAGACGACCTGCGGAGGCATCACGGCCGTCAGAGAGAGCGGGACAGCCTCTCTAATTAGTGTCGGACCGCATCTCGCTCGGCGGCCGGCAGAGGCGCTAACGGAATACGTAAGCAAAGCACAATGCGAGCCTCTGATTGGCTGGGACGCTGTGACGTCACTGATCTCAAATTTGAATTTTCTTAGCGCAAAGGGAATGTAATTATCGTGCATTACCTGCTAGGGATGCTACGGATATGGGTACGCTATTAAGCTGCAACTTTTTGTCGCGTTTTCCCCGAAGGGGTCGAGTGGAACTTATTTATTTTTACAGGTAAGGGTGCCAGTCTTACGCCAACCACATACCGCAAAATGCCTTCGACATATATGTAGATATATCACGCAGGGTAAGATTAAAAGGAGAAAAACTCAGAGACGCCGAAAGAGATCGTGGCTGAAAAACCTGCGACAATGGTCCAACAAAAGCACCAAGTCTCTATTTCGTGCCGCAGCGTGCAATGTGAAAATAGCCATGATTATTGCCGAACTTCGGTAGAAGTGGCCTACAAGTAAAAGAAGAATAGACTGAAGTTAAGCAAACCACTTCGGAGAAATGTGAGTTTCCCAACTTTCGAGATGGCTGGTGCTCATTTCTTGTAAAGGCTGAGTAAAGCTTGTCGGTATTTTATTTTTGGTTTGAAATAAACACCGAAATGGGAAATCATTTTTAAACCGCTCGGTGGGATTCGAACTCGTGCTCTCGGCATGGAATGCAAGCACTCTACCAACTGAGCTTTCGACCTATCGAGCTATCGACGATACGGATATAGCAATAATATTATTTCATTTCGGATATCCGCTAGTTTCGGTTATGGATATTCGATTTTTAAGGAATTTTAAAAGTTCAAACCTGCAAAAAATAACATAAATTGTGTGACTAAATCTCTATCGGGGCTATTTGTAGACATTTTAGTCGTCGGTTGAGGCCACGCTTTGACAAACTAATGGCGCCTGCCCTGGAAGTTTCATCAGCACGGTCATTCTTACCTACCGAATTTGTAACATTTGTATCAAGACAAATCAGCTGTTCACTTGCAGCCATTTTGGGTTGACAGGTTTTCATACAAATGCATCATTAGTTTGTTAAAACGTGGGCTCAACCGACGACTAAAATGTCTAAGAATAGCACCCCGTAAGTTATCATTTGGTTTAACGATTATACTCATATGAGTGATTATTACAGCTATTCATTTAAAAATAAGAAAACAATAAAGCATCGGTTATATCTATTGCAGTGTTCAATATAATCTGAAATTTTCCGAAACTTTTACATCGGTTTCGGTTACGGTTACATATATCCACAACATCCCTGATTTTGAGTAACTTACATGATGCTTTGACAGAGGGACAGGTTGTTGAAATTAGCAAGTTGAAGCTAAATCATTCATTACAGTGAAACCGAGTAAACATTCCGGCAAACGGGAGTTTGCTATGTGTTGATCTTTACCTTAAATAAGGCTATGTTTAGAAAGTGCTGTAAGATGAACTTAAATAAATCGAAGCTATGAACAACAAGATAAAAGTAGAGATCATAGATGAAAAATAACGTTGCCATTAAAAAGTTAAGGTAAAATAGGTGCTATAATTACGCGATCTAGTATCTAAGTCTAAGCTGCAAAGATATATATCATTTAAGATTCATATTAAACGCATTTCCACAAGCAGACATGTATAAATTTGCGCTAACACATGCCGCATGTGGATCTACAATATAAAAACCCAACATCAAATGGTAGTATGACAAGAAGTACCTGCTACGATAAAACGTAGCTGTAAAATGGTCAAGCTACGAAGTACATTAAGTATGTGATGTTGCTACAGTAAAGCGTAGCCATTTTTATGTTTTATACAAAAAAGAAGGTACGCTTTAGCATATCCATAAAATGCCAAAGCTATGATAAAAGGTCCTCGATACGATAATCGTAGCTGTTAAATAGTAAAACTGTATGGTACTTGAAATAAACCTGCTTTAGTGAAGCGTAGCCACTTAACTGTTGTAGATATGAACGAAAGTAAGGTTTAGCATGGCCATGAAATAATGTAGCTATGAAACGATATACTACGATAAAATGTAGTTATCAAATGATGTACTACGATAAAGTGTAGCTTTGAAATAGTGTAGGTAAAGATTGCTACGGTTAATTGTAGCCATAAATAAAGTGTCTACGGTTATGCATAGTCATACAAACTTCTGGATCAAAAAGTCTAAAAAAATTACCTCTTCTTTCCCTTTCCCTTATCCCATCATTTGGGGTCGGCCCTCCTTGTTCGAAGACGCTAAACTTTTCTATACTGGCTCATCTCCTGTGTCAGGTTTCCGAAAAATTACCACGCTTCAAAAATATTTTCATTTGATTTCCAGGTCAAATAAAACCGATACATTAACAGGTATTTTCGCCGTGAAAATCTGAGTAAAAAAATGGCTAATTCGCGTGCGGTTCAGCGGGCAAAATAAATACTTTCCGGTGAAATTTTCGTCCGCGCGGTTTTGTCGAGTGTTTGTGGAGCGATCGCGCGCTTCTGTCCTGTATTGCCAAAAGAGCCAATATCTCCACAAATGATTGGTTTATTTGGTGAACAGCGGCGGAATGTCCGGCAAAAAACCTGAACCAATATGGCAGCACAGAGGTCAAAAAGAATCGCCAAAGGTGAAATTTGTTTTTCGCTGGTTGAAATATGGTAGCTTCAATGTTTTTCAAAGTCAAATTTATATTAAAAACAAGATCATGATTTTACCTAGTGATTATCTATAATCTATAATCTAAGTTGCAATGATATATTCATTTAAAGCTCTCAGATGTATGCCCACAAACCAACACGTGTAGTTCGCGCTTACAAATGCTGAATGCGTACTTACAAATAAAATCCAAACCTCAAATGAACATAAGCCCCATAACTTTTGCCGACCTTCCCTGAAACAGGGGTGACATTGGCAAAGTGAACCATTTTTTACAGTATGGGTGGTCAGCCTCATACCAACCTATAAGTCAAGGAATATGAATAATAAATTACATTTAAATATAAAAAAAGAACAAAACCCTAAAAAGAAATCTATACAAAAAAAAGTAAAAAATTTCCAATGCAAAAAATGTAGCAAATTATAATTCTCAAAAAAAAAATCGGATTCTTATTCGTTCACTATACAAAGGTCGGCTGATTTCTCTGGCTACTAAAAGTTTTGGCCCTTATTATATACCAATGAAAAAGATCATTCTCGAATTATTGAGAAAAGGAACATGCGATACTTTAATAGAACATCCGATACACAAATTACATTTAATATTCATATTATATTCGTTCCCACAAGCAGACACGTATACGTTCGCGTTTCGCAATTTCCAGTTTTCATGAGACTTCCTTGATTTATAGATTGGTATGAGACTGACCACCCATCCTGTAAAAAATGGTTCACTTTTCCAATGTCACCCCTGTTTCAGGGAAGGTCGGTTAGAGTTGCAGAGCTTATGTTCTTGGGATTGGGTTTTTATATTGTAGGTCCACATGCGGCATGTGTGAGCGTGAAATTATGCGTGTCTGTTTGTGGGAATGCATTTAATATGAATCTCATTTCATACATATCTTTGCAACTTAGATTTAGATTAAGATGAGACACATTGGTGCAGTACACATACAAACATTGCTCATGTGAAATTACTTCTGATGGGCATAACACAAACAAGCACTGAAGGGACGACATGCCAATCCATGTGGAAAAGGCGTAATAGTAACTGTAACAGTTTTGTAGAGACATATTTTCTTATATTCTTACAAATATAGAAGGATCGAGATACGCACAAATGAAATGTCTTTGATATGGAAAAATAAAAATTACAATATCTCTCACAGACGCCAGTGTGAATGTAATTTAGAAATGTAAATTGAAAAAAAAGTAAGAAAAAATTGTTGAAGAGACAAACACATCCTTTTTACTATTTTTTTTCGAATAATTTCTTGGACCGGTCCATAGTCCAGTGGCAACACTTTGGACTCGTAAATGGAAGGTTGTGGTTGTGGGCGGAGCACAAAAATATACCATTTATATTGCCAAATGTGCTCTTCGCTGGGTTGAAAAATTCATAAACCTTTACCAAAGACCGGTCACTGAAAGGTCCATCCAACCTTACAACAACTGGGTCTTGCTTGAGAATTGGTGCTTTCTACAGCGACGAACAAGCTCGCAGAGGGCTCTTGAGGTGTGATACACAAAAAAACATCGCTCACTAAATAAATCATCCTAATATTATTATTAATGCTATCGTTAAGAAAATCTTTTGAAAATTTTCATGAACAGAAAAGAATAAAGTTCCGATTATACGAACTCTTCAATTATCCGAATTTGCAATATATGAATTATGAGTATCCAAATTGTATTCAAAATTAAAACACAAAGAAAATGAACAGTTGATCTGTTACGGTAGTTTTTTCACATCCAAAATAAAATACCGGCAAGGTTTAGCCTTCAGCTCTCACAAAAAATGAAAACCGAGCCCCTCGGGAGCTGGAAAATCCCCACTTTTAACTGAAGTGATAATTTACATGTAAGGCCGAACCCTTAACATACAAAAATAAACAGGTCCCTAATCGCCACATGCGACCGTTTCGTTGATAACGCGGCAAGAAATTGCACCATATGTTTCGTTTAGTTGCGAAATCGTTGTACATTACTGTTTGTATAAAAATAAAACATAAAGCAATCAGCTGCTAACGCACCTCCATATCTTATTGCTTGCTATCTTCTAGTGCATGGGTCGGCAACCTGCGGCCCGCGAGCCGCATGCGGCCCTTGAGGCGTCTTGGTGCGGCCCGCAACGCACGTGCCGGAAAACTACAAATCGATTTTCAGTAAATGACACAGTAAAAGCGTTTATCAAGAAATTTAAAATTATAAAAATAAGCGTATTGAATGAGAACCTGAAAGAATCGTGGGATTCCCAAATTGAATTGGCGGGAATTCTACAATATGAGATTTATTTTGGGGGGTAGAATTAATAGTGAATTCGGGGGTAATTTTCATTTGTAGTTCGCACGTCAATTGATTAATATTTACGATGCATGACTCACAAGAGGGTCCCACGGGCCGCGGCAGGGGAGGGGGGGGGGGTGCTAGTCAGCATTTGCTGAAATGCTGACCATTAGATCCACCACTGCCCAAGTGCGGCCCGCACTAAATCCCATGTAAAATATTTGGCCCTTTTACAACAAAAGGTTGCCGACCCCTGTTCTAGTGGATACGGTAATATATACCTTGCAGGCTTTGGGGTAGAAGTCTCGACGATCGTCGATAGATCTTACCGTATCTATTTGAAGATAAAATAAAACATGGCGGCGTATTAACAGCTGATCCATTTTATATAGAATAAGCTGGAACAACCATATGGAGAGACCACACTACAAATGAGGAGGTTCTCCAAATAATCGAAGGAGGAAGGCATCTGCTCAGGACCTTGTCCGAAAGGCGTGCAAGATGGATCGGCCATGTAATACGACAAGAAGGTCTCTTGCACGCCATAATGGAGGGGATGACCGAGGGGACCAACTCTAGGGGACGCCCACGGCAAGAATACCTGGAGGACCTGTTGGTGGACGTGCGCTGCTCATCATATGCAGACCTTAAAAGAGCCGCACAAGACAGGAAAGAATGGAGGAGAAGTGTGAGAGAAATTGCTGCAAGCCAATCTCAGAATTGAAACAAGAGAAGAGGAACCATATTCAGGGACCGCCATGTTTTATTCCGTCCTATCTTTAAATAGGTACGGTAAAAGCCGTCGAGACTTCCATCCTTGGCTCTGTTTATTCAAAACCAAACCAATCAGAGAAATTTTCTTAATAGCCTAGTAGTTCTAGTATAAAGCACTGTGTAAATCTTAACTCGATTGCGTGAATCAAAAATGTATGGAGGATGAGACAGCGCTCTCAGAGAGTGATTTAGTTTTCGCACATTTTTTCGATTTACGCCATCGAGGTGAGCTTACGCATCATACTCGTACTAGGGGCACTGACCTCTTTTTTCTCGTTCACAACTCCCACCAATTAAATTCTCATTCTTGAGTTGATATTCCAAGGCGTCTTTTTACTCCAGACGCCTTGATATTGATTAATACATATTTTTAAAATTAATTAACCCCTTCATCCCTTGACTTATAGGTTGGCATGAAAAAGACCAGTCATACTGTAACAAATCGCTGCCTTAGTTCTTGTTTATCGTATACGCCATTGAGAAAATTTTACATGAGCAATGTTTGCATGTGTACTGGACCAATGTATCTTATGAAAACAAGAAATTTATTTAAAAAAATATTTAAAAGAACTCTCACATTATCGAGTTTTATGGTTTTTCTTAGCTCAGATTGTGTAGAATTTGATTCTTAAGAGGGCGCCTTCCAAATATGCCTTTGAGTTTTGACCTCTAATTGCTTCGGTTCCCGCGCGCTGCGGCGCGCGCATCGACTCTACCGCTCCGTGCACGCGCGATCACTCAAACTCAGATAAATCATAACATAAATGGAAGTGTTCATTTTTGATAATCATTATGGCTTATATTTTGCATTTTTATATACCTCATACATTTGAGGAATATGGATGTAGAATATAAGGTTAAAGGTGTACATACTGCGTGTGATGCCTGCATACATTTTTTTACAGAGATAAATTTCATTTTTGTAAACTGTTACATACCTATTGTAAAAATTAAAGTTGGATTATACCGGTGGCATTTCAGTTCGGGCCATTGAGATGTGAATTACATGCAAACAGTAAACTCAACGTGATAAAATATATACTGTACGGCTGTATAACCAAATAATATTTCCATTTTTATTTATAATAAATTTACAGAATGATTTATTCGGTAAGCATTGTTTTTGTTTCTATCATAGCTCAAGTGTTCTATCAGTAGACAGGCCGTTCAATTTATTAGAATATAGGGCAATATCTAAATAAGAATCTAAGTTGCATAGATATAGTACATTTAGGAACTTATATAACATGCATTTGTACAAGTAGACACGTATAAGTTCGTGCTTACACATGCCGCAAATGGACCTACCTAGTAGTTAACAAAAGCACCAAATCCTTATTTAGACCTGTAGCATACATAGTAAAAATATCCATGATCATCGCCGATATTTGTTAAAAATGGTACCTACTGAAAGAAGAAGAAGAATTCCTTGTTACGTTTTGCAAAAGTTTTATTATCGAAACAACGATCGCATGCGAGAACGAATTTACTCTTATCTATTATATTTTTCTTCTCTTCAGAGAAGTACCTTTTAAGTAAAAAAAAACATACGTGTAAACTAAACAACAACGTTTAAAAAAACAAGGAAACTGGAACGCTAACTAGGAACGCTATTTAAGTTTTCATACATTTGCGGGTAAAGGTACGTCAAAAGTATATATTATAAAGTAAATACTTGGCGCACGTGGCAAATCTATTCGAATCGAATATGTTTGTCTCTTTTCAACTCGAAGCGCTACCCGGCGCAAAATGTCAAGCGGTGCCGTGCGATATAAACGGCAAACATGTTTGCCTAACCAAATTACATTTTTCGGAAAGTAAAGGATCCAAATCAATGAAAATTTTAACACTATTATTCATACACATCAGACTTTTTTACTGCCATTATAATAAAGAGTTGCAATCGCTTGACAGCACGATTCTGAAAAGTTTGCTCGATAAAAAAAACACGAAAAACTCTAATTTTTCACTTTTTACTTGATTTTTTTCTTGTTTTCTGACATTTTAAAGCATAACATTACTTTTTTTCACGGGACACACGAAGAGCTAAATGCAATAGGTAAAATAAATGTGATAATAAAGACTTCGACAAAACAAAACATCTCAAGTTTGGAATAAAAAAGGGTGAATGCTTTAGTAATGTGGCATTCCACAATTTTTAAATAAAAAAACCCTGAATGTATTTTCAATTGTTTTGTCTTAATATCTGCACAAATGGTTTTTTATATTTGTTATTAGTACTATCTTTCAGACGGGCAAATACAATGTAAGGCGTTAATCAAATTTCATCCAAATTTGAATCTTAGTTGCAAAGATATTATTTTACATTTGAAAACTCCCATAACATGCATTTCCACAAGCAGACATGTATAAGGACAACATAAAAACCCAATCTCAAAATAACATAAGCTCTGCAACTCTTGCCGACCTTCCCTAGAACAGGGGTGACATTCGTAAAGTGAACTATTATTTACAGTATGGGTGGTCAGCCTCATACCAACCTTTTATACAAATTAAAATATTTTTGAGAATAAAGCCTACGTTGCACGGTATGCTACGAGCCGTACCTGATTGTCATAATATTATACTCGTATCATTGAACTGACTGCTTGACATCAGCAATAATAATAATTCCGTTGTCCGTAGCGTAGGGCTTGCGTGAATTATAATATGTATCTCACTGGAGCAGCCTCGACCTCGAGTATATAATAATTATAAACTCCCTTCGATTGCGTAAATCGAAAATGAATGAAATATACGACGGCACGTCTTGATTTTGTTTTATTTTTTTTTCGATTTAGACAATCGAGATAAGTTTACACAAGTTACACTCGGGGTACTGCTGCCATGATCTATGGTAACTGAAGCTTCAAGAGTTGGGAAGTTTTGACCGTGATCTGCGTGATACACACAAAAACAGCGCTCACCAAATAAATCATCCTATTATTATATCTGCTATGAGCATTTTCAGCGCCATTATGTAAATACATTTTTGTATTTTAAAAAAGTAATCACGTTCATTTATGCATCCGTGTATAGTTCAATAATGCAAAAAAAAACATGGGAATGATCAAGCAACATTGGGCGCGGACAGTACTTGGATGGGTGACCACTCACGTACACCGCGCGTCGTTGGCATCTTGGACCGGTCCGTAGTCCGTATTGGAAACACTTCGAACTCGTAAATGGAAGGTTGTGGATTCGGATCTCGGCGGAGCACAAAAATATACCATTTATATTTCGAATGTGCTCTCGCTGAGTTGAAAAATTCATAAACCTTTACCAAAGACCGGTCACTGAAAGGTCCATCCAACCTTACAACAACTGGGTCTTGCTTGAGAATTGGCGCTTTCTACAGCGACGACCAAGCTCGCAGAGGGCTCTTGAGGTGTGATACACACAAAAACAGCGCTCACCAAATAAATCATCCTAATATTATTATATTATATTATTATTATCATATGGAAGTAGAAAAATTTACCTTTTTTTTTCTAAACAATCTTCGATTACTTTTTTTATTATAGTATTTTTGTTTTCGTACTCCCATATTTTCTAAAAAAAAAAACGAAAGACATTTTTGATTAATTGACACACATTTATTTACAAATAATATTTTACGTGAAGAAAATATTTTTATATACTAATCGGGTTTTTTTATTTGAAGCCTGTATTCTTTTTTCTGCGCGCTAGAATTCATGCGGAGCGAACAGACGTCCTCTCGCCTTCACAGTTTGCTCCAGACTGGCGGGAACGCCGAGCAAACCACTGCGTTTTTCTGTCAAATTGTTTCCCTACAAAATTAGTATGGGATTTTTGAAGCTGTTTTGTTTATTTTATTTTGTACAATTTACATGCATTATTACGAAAAAAAAATGCGATCGATTTTGAGTTTGATTAATAAACTTACCATTTATACATATTTTTTGTATCCTTCCATTCAAAAAATTCAAGTTATTCATTGAACCCAGATAGCATTATTTCGTAATATTTCATTAGTTTGTGTTCATTTTGACAGAATTCAAATAACTTCTATCATTTTTGGAAACGGTCAATCTGTAGTTTATACATTTCTTTATTGTATTCTGACAGTAAAAGATTTAAAAAAAAAAGTAAACATTATGGACATTTAAAACCCGGAACACCGTTTTGGACGTATTCGCTCTATGGGGTCTTAAGACAACTGCATGAAAAAGTCATATTTGACAAGATTGGCGTATACGATAAACAAGAACTGGGGAAGCGAAATGGTTCACTTTAGAAATGATACCCCTAGGAAAGGTCGGCTAGAGTAGCAGGTATTATGTTCATTTGAGGTTTGGAATTTATTTTTTAAGTACACAAACAGCCTTTTTAACCGCGAACTAAGACGTGTATGTTTGTGGGCATGCTTTTAATATGAATTTTAAATGTTAATATATCTGGTGCAACTATTTTTCCTCGAGCGCTTTCAATGTTATCACATCTAATCTAAGTTGCAATGATATTGACAATGGTACTGAAATTGGGGATTCACATTATACGCATTCTCATCTCGCGCTTGTACATGCCGTATGTGAACCTACAACATAAAAACCCAAATCTGAAATGATCACACACCGTGCAACTCTTGCTGATCTTCCCTGAAACAGGGTTGACATTGGCAAAGTGAACCATTTTTTTGGAGCATGGGTGGTTAGCCACATACCAACCTATAAATCAAGGAACATCATCGTCGTCATCACGTCTCATTGAATAAATCAACTCGTGAATAAAAACTTGGTGTTTTATTTTTACATTATGAATCTTCACAAAGGCAATAGACAAAGAATCAGGGCCTGTTGCATCAACCTTCAATCAATATTTGATTGACACATCGACCGGTCCGTAGTTCTGTGGGAACACTTCGGACTCTGAATGGAAGGTTATGGGTTCGAATCCCGGCGGAGCACAAAAAAAAAACCATTTATATTTTTAAATTTGCTCTTCGCTGGGTTGAAAACTTCATAAACCTTTACCAATGATCGGTCACCAAAGGTCCATCCAGCCTTACAGCAACTGGATCTTGCTTGAGAATTGACGCTTTGTAGCGACGACGACCAAGCTCGTAAAAAGGTCGATAGCACAATTGGTAGAATGCTTGCATTCCATGCCGAAAACCAGGATTCAATCTCAAGGTTTACTCAGCCTTCACAAGAAATGAGAACCAGCCCCCCCGGGAGCTGGGAAACTCACACTTTAACTGAAAATGGTTGGTGTGAGGTGAAGTGCCGGTCCCCTTACCCGTAAAATAAATAGGTCCCGAATCGCCACATGCGACCTCTTCAAAGATAACGCAGGCAAGAAGTTACACTATATGTTTGCTTGCTTTTGATAGCTTTTGATTCTGGGAAGGACCTCGGTTAAATATTTCTCGGAAGTGGGTAATAATATGATGGAAGTTGAACAGGAAATATGTTGAACATCAGCAGACTTACGTATATGCAATCAAATGTTTGATTTGAAAAGGGATATATCACATGTAATTTTAATTTTTGTCTGATGGGAGTATTAAACGGTTTACGTATTTTCTTTTGTCGTCTCTAATACAGTGTTGTATCCATCCCACACAATGTATCAGAAGGACCCTGTCTATATAGCCCAGTAACCGACCTGTCTATGTATCCATGTTTCCTCCCTGTCTGCTTCTGCCAATACAGCAGTCTGTCTCAAGACAAGCCGCTCTCGAGTTGCGCTGATGTGGCAAAATGTCGACAATCTGTCGCGGATAATATGTCCATGGTTCAGTTTCTGCTGGGTGGACAAATCACCTACGTGAACAATGATACATCAACTGTGTAGGGGAAACGACAAGATTGCTATCTATAATCTAAGTTGCAGTAATACATTGTATTCTATGTTAGTTTCTATTTACACCTGAAGATGGGAGGTACGGCTGCTCCCGAAACTGGTCGCGCATTTAGCAAATAAACTCATGTGAATTAAAATGAAGTAATTTGTATTTTAATCTATGCATTAATGTATATAAACATTTATAATTCATATTAAATGCATTCCCACAAACAGACACGTGTAAGCAATTCTCGGTTACAAATGCTGCATATGTGTACTTACAAATGAAAATCCAAACATCAAATGAACATAAAAAACAACTTTTATCGACCTTACTTGACGAAGGGTGACATTGGCAAAGTGAAACCTTTTTTACATTATGGGTAGCCTCATACCAACCTATAAATCGAGGAATTCCTTTAATCTATTCCTTCACATCAACTATGTATAAGTATTGAATAAAGTTATAAAACTGCTATAGCAACGATCAACGATCAAGCTTACAGAGGGCTCTTGAGATGTGATTGTATCAAAAACAGCGCTCATCAAATAAATAATCCTAATATTTATTTAATATCCGTGTTTCAGGATTTTTCGGCAAGATTTGCAGAACTTTGCAAATAATTGTGCAAAACTGCAACATTGGATTTTTTTCGTTTTATCTAAGAAGAACAGGGGTGGAAGTCTCGATGACCGTCGATAGATCTTACCGTATTTAATTGAAGATAGGACGGAATTAACACCTGATTAATTTGATACAGAGACAACTATCAGGTCTTCAAGCACCGCCATATTTTATTCCATGCTAACTTCAAATAGATACGGTAAGATCTACCGACGGCCGTCGAGACTTCCCCCCCTGGATAGTGGATTTAACGATCCAAGTCAAACGCCTTATTAGCTGACGTTTCAGAGCAGAGTCTGCGTTTGACGTTTTTGGGGCAAACACAGCCTGAAAGATCGGGAAGCGAAACTGAAAAATCAACCTGGCAGCCCCAGAGCATACTACTGAAAAGTATACTAACGATTAAGGTGACAATAGCTAGAAAAAGAAACGCAACTAAGCTACACATATAGTGTAACTTCTTGCCTGCGTTATCCCCGAATGGGGTCGCATGTGGCGCTTCGGGACCTATTTATTTTTACAGGTAAGGGCCAACCACTTTCAGTTGATGTGGGGGTTTCCCAGCTCCCGAAGGGCTGGTTCTCATTTCTTGTGAAGGCTGAGTAAACCTTTGAGATCGAACCCTTGCTCTCGGCATGGAATGCAAGCATTCTTGAGAGCGTGAAGAGCTTGATCGTCGTCGCTACAAAGCGCCAATTCTCAAGCAAGACCCAGTTGCTGTTAGACTGGATGGGCCTTTGGTGACCGGTCATTGGTACAGGTTTTATGAATTTTTCAACCCGGCGAAGAGCAAATTTGAAAATATAAATGGTATATTTTTTGTGCTTCGCCGGGAATCGAATCCACAACCTTCCCATTCAGAGTCCGAAGTGTTACCACTGAACTACGGACCGGTCCAGTTTCTTTTAAAATGAACAGAACATTAAAAAGAGATTTAACACAAATAAGCGTTTTAAGATTTTTTTTTGATGGTAAATTTGAAGACACTTGTATTTTTTGTAATGTGCTCGCTTTTAATAAACTGTCTCTGGGATGAGCGAAAGGTAATGCGTTTATACTTGAATTTGCGTTATTGCCACTACCGCCGGTTCGAACCCCGACTGCTTCGTGTCCTATTGAAAATAGCTACGACTATTGTTCAACATATGCCATTCGGTAATTATCAATTCATTCAAAATATTAAAAATAATTAATTGATTTTGTTTCTGGACAGGCAAAATAGGTAAGTATTTTTCTATCAATAAACCTCATGGAATATTTTTGTAAATCATTTTTTTAGAGTTAGATTAAATCGCCACCTATAATCGCCACGCCATAGACTACTGCAATAGCTTATATGCAGGCCAACCAAAATGTCAATTAAATAGGCTACAATTGGTTGTAAATGCGTGCGCTCGCATGATTGCTGGTCAGTCGAAATTTACACGCATTACTCCTCTCTCCAGAAGCTTCACTGGCTCCGTATACCGGAGCGCATCGAGTTCAAAGTGTGCACTATGGTCCACAAAGCTTTATTTGGAAAAACACCCAAATATCTCGCTGATTTAATCAAACCAGTCACCCTCGGCAAAAAAAGCCTAACACTGCGCTCAGCTGAGACTGGAGCCAAATCAAGGATTGAAGAACCTGTAAGAAGAGTTAACACAGTGTTTGGAGAGCGTGCATTTGCAGTTGCTGGCCCTCTGGCCTGGAACCACCTGCCACATCATGTGAGAGAGCTAGAGGACCATGGAAAGTTCCGGAATGCACTGAAGACAAGCAAATTTCTGGCATCGTTTGCACCAGCGCCCTTGGAGTGACTACATCACGAAACGGCGCTATAAAGAAATCATCAACTCATCATCATTACCTTAAAGGAAAAATTGAATAATTGCCGATTCACTGATTTGAGAAATCGTGGATAATACATTTTATTGGAATAACTTCTCGTAGTAAGTGACTAATTTTAAGGAAATGCTCATGTCAAACTTCTAAACTACAGGATTCTCACACTTTTCTAGTGTTTTCTCTCGCAAAAAAAAACTCGGAAAAAATGTGAATTTATCTGAGAAACCCCAATTAACTTAATATGTCACTTATTCAGTTTTAACTTTAAGGTGTCGAAATATTAAATATCACAAAAAATACGAGTATAGGTCAAAGTGGAGTAGGTCAAAGAAATTTTAAGAAAATAATAATATATTATTATTATTTAATTTAAAATAAAAATATTTTTTCAAAAACGTAGTTCTATTTTCACAATTTTTTTTTTGCCTCGAGTACTTTCGACCTTCAACTTTCAGGTCATTTTCAAGAGTGATGTATAAATGTTAAATTAAAATTATTAAGAACAAAATCCTAGATCAAAATTATAAAAGTAAATTAAAGTAAATAGGTTTACAATAAAAATAAACTAAACTAATTATTATTTAGCTTAAAAATGTAACTTTGTCTGTTTACTTTAAGAAATCGAGGGGCTTCTGTACTAAAATAACGGTTTGAAGTAAAAAACTTTCCGTACCCAAAAATCATTAAAAGCTTTTTACAATAAAAGTAAGTGAACTCATTAATGATGGGTTTCATCGGAAGACTTCAGTTTTATGGTTTATTTAGGGCTTTCCTTGCAAACTACTACCTCAAAATTCGAATGTCTTGGTTCTCGTATAAACACATAATGTATACTCTAAGTTCCAAAGATACATTGACATTTAAGGCATTTAAATGAAAGAAGTGTGTAAGGACAGAAAAAATGGCGGTTAATCTGTGATGTTGGCGGTTAAGGGTTTTACAATTAAAAATTAAATTGTTTTCTGTTAGTTTTTGATGTCCATACATGTTATAATTTGTAGAGATTTAAAAAATGTAATTTGTTGTGTATGTTCCTTGACTTATAGGTTGGTATGCGGGTGACCACCCATGCTGTAGAAAATGGTTCACTTTGCAGATGTCACCCCTGTTTCAGAGTGTATGTTCATTTGAGAGTTGCAGGGTGTATGTTCATTTGAGATTCGGATTTTTATATTGTAGGACTACATACGACATGTCACATGTTAAAGCGCGAAAATGCATATAATGTGAATCTCTAATGTTACTTATATCAACTGAGATTAGATTAGATTAGATAAGATAAGGAACATGTAAGCTCGCGCTTACATATGGTTCATGTGCACATACAATATAAACCAAACCTCACATCAGCTTAGGGTCATTATCAATTAATAATACATTAAAATGAAAAATGATACATAAGTGATTGATAATAATTATAATAAGTGTTTCTGGTAAGGCAAAATAGGTTGGTGAATTACATTTATCTTCATGAATAAATTAAAAAAAGCCTTGCAAGTGTGATGGGCTTCACGGGCAACAAAACACATCTATACCTCAAAGGTAAAAGTAAATAAGTTACATTACATTGTTTCTCAGATGGATGCTCATTTTTCATATTTTCTATGAGAGAACAGACAGAACAGAAATGTGAAAGTCTAGAAGTTTTTCATCAACACTTCTTTTTAATTAGTTTACTTACTTTGAGAAGTTACCCACTGTTATACTTCGATTGAAAGGTATCTCCCAGGATGTACCTACAGGATACTTACTCCGGCTAGCTATCATCAGCATCACTCTCAGGGCGTGGAGTTCTTTCCTTGTGTTGCTCACTTGTATTTTGGGAAGGTTGTATATTAAAAGATAAGTTTAACATGAACAAATAAGGGTTTATTATGTAGTAATATGGGAGAAAAAGGGGAAATAATGGAATGGCTCGACCTGCACATTGTCACTAAAACACTCCCTACTCTGTTGACTGGAGTTCCGAACTGAAGGCCTGGAGGCAGCGCCCCAGGCTAGCGGCGGTCCACGAGACGGACGCCTCCACACGTTGGAGCCCCTGGGTGGGCGCTCCTATGCACTATGTCTCCTATGCCTCTGGTCCACAAGGCGGGTGCCTTGCTGGCAGGAAATCCAAGTAGATGGGGAGGAGGGAGCTCCATGGTGATGCCCCCTCTTGCACCGCTTGGTGCTTGGTCGCCGACGTCTGACTCTCTTCACCTCTTGCCGAGAACTGCTGAGCGACGGCCCGATTAGTTCACACGGCGCAGTTCGGCCGCTTCCGTGACCGTTCGGCTCCGTTCGGCCCACAAACACACACTGCACACTTCGAGATTGTTCTTTTAATGTTATTTTAAAATAACATAACACTACAATACAATGTATTATCCACGATTTCTCAAATCAGTGAATCAGCACTTATTCAGTTTTACCTTTAAGATCTTGATACAATTTATATTGATTTGCATTACGAACAATTTGGTTTACGAACAAATTTTTATTGAAGTATTTTTCACATGATCCGAGGTCCGTTTACTCAACGTTTTAGCGTAAGCACACAAATAAAAGTTGGCGGCGGGCTTTTAGAGCCGTGGCGTGGCCGTGGCTTTTAGAGCTGGCCTGGAAGCACTCTACCTCGCACTGCGAACATTCTAAGTGATGAACCAATATCACTTTATGTAACGAACAAGGTTTTACGGCGTCATTTATCCAAGGCGCTTAAAACTGCAAAGTGGTGGTACGTTATGAATCTTTAATAATAATCTATACTCTAAGTTGCAAAGACATGTTAGCAATTTAGATTCATATCAAGTGCGCGTCCACAAATAGACACGATTAAATTTGCTCTTACAAATGCTGTATGCGTACATAAAAATTAAAATCCAAACCTCAAATAAACATGTCGATTGTCGGTGTTATGGCCGAGGGGGCCAAGTGGTCTGATCTTTCCAGCGTGTTTGGAATACAATAACGTTGGTTCGATCCCCGCTTGGATCATTTGACCATAACTTTGACCATGGTTCAACAGATGTAATTGGGTAATTATTAATTAACAGTTCATTAAAATAAACAATAATGAATTATTAATTGATGATATGAATACCTGTTTCTGGCCTGGCAGAATAGGTTGGTGAAGTGCATTCCTCTTCACAAATCTATTTTAAAAAAAGGTTTTAATTGTAAATACATTTCCGCAACTTAGATTATATAGATGCAACTTCAATATGTTCCAGCTGATACAAAATGTACATATAATGATGCAGTGGAGCATCTGGATGATTTGACGCCCCAGGCACGTACAGGATTAACATGTAAATGCATATAACGCCCAGCGGGAGCGCCCTGGGCAGATGCCTGCAACTGTCCAGCATACTACTAGCAAGCAGTAACCAGACTCTAATGCAGCATAGATAACCGCCCCTTATCTGGCGTATAAACGACACTAAGTGAAATATACATGATTATACACGAAGCCTTAATGCTAACATTGTGAAAGCTTGTGAGTTTAAGAAGGCCCTTCTTAGGGGAACCCATTGGGAAGCGAATATTGCAGCGATCTTGGAATGTGTATGTAAACGACACTTGAATGAAATATACACGAAACCTTGATGCTAAGATTGTGAAAGTTTGTGAGTTTAAGAAGGCCCTTCTTAAAAGAACCCATCGGGAAGCGAATATTGCAGCGATCTTGGAATTTGTATGTAAACGACACTTGAGTGAAATATACAGGATTTTACACGAAGCCTTGATGCTAACATTGTGAAATTTTGTGAGTTTAAGAAGGCCCTTCTTAGGGGAACCAATTAAGAAGCGATAATTGCAGCAACCTTGGAATGTGCATGTAAGCGACACTTGAGTTAAGAGGATTATTATTGAATTGTTTATTTAAATAAGTAAAAAATGGCCCTTCTTAGGGGAACCAATTGAGAAGCGATTATTGCAGTGACCTCGGAATATGTATGTAAAAGTCAATTAAGTAAAATATACAGGATTAGTATAAGCAACATTTAAGTGTAAAAGCTTATTCTTGAAAAGTAAAAAAGGCCCTTCTTAGGGGAACCAAATGAGAAGCGATTATTGCAGCGACCTCGGTAGTGTATGTATATGTAAACGACATTTAAGTTAAATATACAGGATTATACATGAACTGTTGATTTAAATAAGAGCCTTGTTGCGGACAAAGCTAACATTATGAAAGATTGTAAAGTAAAAGAAAGCCCTTCTTAGGGGAACCTAAGAACCCGTTTTTTATTTGTTTTTTTTCTATTCGGTAATGTATGGTGATGAAAGCTTTCACAGGGTTTTTCTGGCAACTCATCCGAAACCAATGACAAACCGGATAGAATTTATACTGTGTGAACAGGGCGTTCGATACTAAACTAATCAAATTTGAAGGTAGTATGCATTTTATTAGTTCCATATGCCAATGAAAAAAAACAGGTTACAGTTCAGGGTTCCTAAAGCAATCTTTATACTTGTTGAAAACTGGCTTAAGCACTGCTATTTTGGATTTTGGAATTCTAAAAAGGCATTTTAATATTTGTAACCTTCTCATACACAAACGTTTTCTCTTTCTCTGTTTGATAGTTATGCTACTTTGTGTCTTTTTGGAAACAACCATGTGTATTTTGATTTCAAAAGACCATAAGAAAAGTTTTCAGGCATGAAGAAACAATTGATAATATTTCAACAACTGATAGAAGGGGGTGTACCAGGAGATGCCAAAGATAAGGAGCCTTCCTCCAGGAAAGAACCTCGAGTGACCCGTGTGGAAATCTATGAACAGATTGAGGACCAAGGTTGGAAGAGCCCGGGCCAACATGTTGACCTGAGGATTTCTGGGACGGGAGGACTCTACACTATGTGAGTGTGGAGCTCAGCAAACAATGGAGCACCTGCGGTGTTGTCCCTCCTGTCCGACAAGCTGCTCCATGGATGATCTCTTTGCGGGAAACCAAAGAGCTGTAGACATTGCTCGTTACTGGGCCAATACGGTGTGAAGCTGACACGAAGAAGAAGAAGAAGAAGGGAGGAAGGAGAAGATCAGAAAAGTAAATTTATCCAAACAACCTATGTGTGACCTCAAATTTTGTTTATACATTTTTCTCATGCACATTCAAGCATCCATTATTGCTGTAAGCCCCCTCTAGTCTGGCGGCGCTGTGTTGGCCGGCGCTACGGATTCATAGAACAATATGTAATTCCATATAAACCATGGCGTGGTGAGAAGCCAGACCACTAAGGATTAAACGTTCAACGTTTTGCTGGGACCTGTATTCTCGAAATCAATAGATATTGGGATGACTTATTTGATGACCACTGTCACAAAAGCCCTCTATAATCTTGGAAGCTACGCTACATACTCGTAGCTACACGTATAATGTAACTTTTTGCTGCGTTTACCCAAAGGGGTCGCATGTGGCGAGTGGAACCTATTTATTTTTACAGGGGACGGATTAACATCAACCGCTTCCATTAAAGTGGTTGGAACAAGGCCAGTCATTCTTTGTGAAGGCTGAGTACCTAAATCTTGCGGGTATTTTGTTTTGGGTTCGAATTAAACACCGACGGGAAATCATTTCTGACGCACTCGATGGGATTCGAACTCGAGCTCTCGGCATGGCTACGATGCAACAAAAAGCCAAAAATAAGATAAGTTCACCGGTGCGTCACCGTTCTGAAAAGAGTAATACATGAAAAAAAAAAAAATTTCGCCAACTTGAATAAGTAACATACTTAGCCAACATGGTTATGCTTAGATAAATGCACCATTTTCCCATTTTCTTCGAGATAAATCACTAAAAAAATATGAAAATCCTGTAGTTTAAAAGTTGTTCATGAGAACTTCCTTATAATTGGTTCACTCTCAATTAGGGATTGCAATTGCTGGATCCCTCATCCAGCAATCCAGCTGGATCCAGCGCATTTTTCGGCCTGCTGGATCCAGCACCGGCTGCTGGATCCAGCGCTGCGGATCCGCAAGTCATCAACTATACAAATAATGGCACAAAGTCTGGCTTGCCAGCATTGGCGCTTTGCTAGATGCTCTTACAGCTCAGCGGGAGCGATTTTGCCGCTCTATCATGATGACGAAGACACGGACACCTATGAAGGGTTAGTAGTAGTAATTGAACAAACACCAGCTTAACATGAAGTGATTCCGTGACACAGCGAACTTCTTGATAAAATGCAAATAGTTGTAAAGACTTTTTAAAATATCACCTACCAAAGATGAGATGTTTTTGCAAAAATATATAAAGGAAGCAAAGGGCAAAGAATTGAGTTTGGGTGGAACAGTTTGCTCAGCATGCTGGAACGTTTTTGCTGAAAGTTGTTAGGTTTGCATCGATGAAGCTTTCATAGACACTGGCTCAGCACCTTAATTCTCAGCGGACGAGTGGTCACTAATCAGTCAGCTGGTCACCACGACGCCAGTTTTCAACCGGTTAAACTGGCTGTTGGCTGTTGAAGCTCTCTCCAGAAGAGAGCCGACTTTGATAACTGCTGACACAACCCTTAAATTTGTCTTAGACAAACTAAAAAGCCAGGACACAATCTTGAGTGCAGAACTTTCTGAGGCACTCGCCAAAAGAATCGAAGAACGGCGTCTTACCGATGTCACAGGCATGCAAATTTATCCACAGAACCCGAAGAACTATGACGAATAAATTTTCCATTACAAAAAATATGCCATGCGTCAGGAGATGTAAATATGCTGAATCGTGTAAACACATGTAGAGTGGAACCATCAACAGTGCAAGAGGAAGAAGATATAATGGAAGTAGAAAACGATGGACAGGATAAACCGCATTCCTTGAATTTAAAATTGAAACAAGAACTGGAGATTAAACTAAAATATAAGAAAGAAAACTTCAGGAAACCGGAAGGATTATGATAAGATTTAAAAAAAGGAAATGACTGTTTATGAAAGTGAGGGGTAAGAAGTGAAAACCTAACTTTAATTTACGATTATGAACGTTACATAGGATTATCAGAAACTAACCAACAAGCGTACAGGCAGAAAGGGCCTTTTCTGCAGCCGGATATATATGCATGCAGTTCATCAAGAAGCCGGTTGGGAGACAACACTATTAATACCATTTGTTTCTTGAGATCATACTACCAGAAAAAAAAGAAAAAGTTTGTTTTTATAAAAAGTCAAGAAAAGACTTATTTTTGTTATAACTTTTACTCTGTCTGTCTACTCTACCTCTAAAAGTAAGAGTACATGTTATAATATTGATTTGTTATTTTGTTAAAATGTTTAACTAAAACGTTTCTTAAGTATTTAAAAAAAAACAGTTTCATTTCTTCGAAAATCAATAAATTGCTGGATCCGCGCTGGATCCAGCTGGAATAGTGTTGATCCAGCAAAAATCCAGCTGGATTGAAAATGCTGCTGGATTGAAAATGCTGCTGGATTGCAATCCCTACTCCCAATATAATGTTGTAACCACAATTTCTCAAATCAGTGAACCAACACTTATTCAATTTTACTTTAATGGTAATAATAATATTAGGATGATTTATTTGGTGAGCGCTGTTTTTGTTGTTGTGTGTATCACACCTCAAGAGCCCTCTGCGAGCTTGGTCGTCGCTGTAGAAATTGCCAATTCTCAAGCAAAACCCACTTGTTGTAAGGTTGGATGGACCTTTCAGTGACCCGTCTTTGGTAAAGGTTTATGAATTTTTCAACCCAGCGAAGAGCACATTTGGAAATATAAATGGTATATTTTTGTGCTCCGCCGGGATTCGAATCCACAACCTTCCATTTACGAGTCCGTAGTGTTGCCACTGGACTACGGACCGGTCCAAGAAATGCCAACAACACGCGGTGTACCTAGCGGCCACCCATCCAAGTAGGAAGCATCCGCGCCCAATGTTGCTTAACTTTGGTGATCTGATGAGAACCGGTGCTTTCAACATGATATCGTCGTTGACATGGTGGGGATTTGTAAATAAGACTCGTAGTATTTCGATCGACGGTTGTTTGTATATTTTGAGGAATGTGTTTCCCACTCAGCTCGCGGGCATTCTGCCGACATTCGCCCCAATTTGCACCGATCACTGGGTGCGGTCATGTCCAGAAGGCTCGCCCGTGGCGTGGCCGCATTCTGTATGCACGTATGTGAGTATGTATGCATTCTGTATGCACGTATGCATGTATTACTCGCTCAGACTGTGTGTGGGTACCTACTACACGCGAACATCGGCGAATCACTTCGTGTCACGACAAAATGTCCATTGACAGAAGATCCACGCGACGAAATGTCCACGCGACAGAATGTCCACTGGCAGAATGTCATTGGCACGAAGTAGTAAGAAGCGCATCTCGATGACATTGCACCGAGTCAGTAACTTCGGGATTTTGCTGTTTTCTCTAGTGGACGAACAGGTTAATCTAGAATCGCTGCTAGTTCGAGTCAAGACTATCGGGGAGGCCTTCCGCCGCAAAAAATTATACCATTGCAAAAACTGACCATGTCTCTCCTCTGTTGCGGCGCCTTCATTGGCTGCGGGTCCCAGAGAGGATTGAGTACAAAATATGTGTTTCTGTTTTTAATGCTCTCAGAGGAGTTGTCCCATCGTACTTGTGTGAATTGTGCAGAGTCGACCAGAAAGGTGGAAAACGATGCACTCTTCGTTCTGCACAGAGTGACGCCGTAAACAGGCTTCAACTGCCTCTTCGACGGAACAGAACCGGTTTCGGAGACAGGGCTTTTAGTTCGGCTGGTCCATCCTGCTGGAATAGTCTACCTCTGGGTTGAGAACAGAGACCAGTGTTGGCAGTTTCAGGAAGTTGCTTAAGACACATTTGTTTAACAGAAGCTTCAACATATAAAAGCGCCCTTGGGGTGGCTAGTGCCACTAAACGGTGCTGTATACAAATTGTCCAATTATTATTATTATTATTGCATGAGCGTTCTGTGATACGCTTCCTGTGATAGAAGTGTATAAACGGAACGGGTATGAGGCTGGGTTTTCGGATTGTCCGACGAAATGTCCACCTTAAATGGTCACAATCATATGCCTACATTTTGTTGGTGGACATTTTGTCGCGTGGACATTTTGTTGGTGAATATTGTGCCGTTGGACATTCTGTCTGTGGACATCTTGTCGTGGAAACAAATCATTTGCGGTGTAGGACGCGCACTCATATGTTTACTGTACGATTAAATCGCATGGAAAATATATCAAAGCCGGCAATCTAGGATTTTTTTCAAATACAAGATAAATGTATAGAAATGATGAGAAAATTATTTCCTTTGCTTCAATATATTTATCTCATATTTGATGAAAATCTTATATTGCCACCTTTGATTCTATGCGACTCATACTAAAATTTGTGACAAATTATCATGCGATATAATATGTACTCTCGATATTTGCATAGATTAATTTATAATTCCAATTTGTGAATTAAAATAAAAATTACGTGTAGATTATTATTGAAATGGATCGTGTAAAGTTTGATGCTGATCGGATAAGTAAAAATTTTCAATTAAAAACTAGGTACATGAATTTTGAAATTTGTGCCGGCTTTTCAAAAGTGTACGAATTTTTATAGTCCGGAGTCATAGAACACCACCATTCTAGTCTACTTAATTTAACAGATTACTTATTTGTCTCAAAAATATGTGTCAAAGAATTTAATATGCACATTTTTATGATAGTTTATCTCGCAAAACAATTTTGCAGAAACAAACCGTTACCTAGACGGGCAACACCAAAAAACTGTTCCAGAGTTTTTTTATTTTATTTGAGAATCTCATCTCGGCTAATCTGCCGCCCGGCGCGCTGACTGCCACTAATGGAATTCCCGCGCAAATCCGTTTACAGCAGCCGGCCATGCAAAACGGATTGTGCTCAAAGCTCCAGCAGCTGTCAGATGCTACCGCTAGATGCTAGCAGTGATGTTGCTTACAGATGCTACTGGCCATGTAAAACGGATTGTGCTCAAAGCTACAGCAGCTACCAGATGCTACCGCTAGATGCTGCTTACAGATGCTACTGCCCTACTGGCCCTGCAAAATGGATCGTGCTCAATGCTACAGCAGCTACCAGATGCTGACGCTAGATGCTGCTTACAGATGCTACTGCCGTACTGGCCCTGTAAAATGGATCATGCTCAATGCTACAGCAACTACCAGATGCTACCGCTAGATACTGCTTACAGATGCTACTGCCGTACTGACCCTGCAAAATGGATCGTGCTCAATGCTACAGCAGCTACAAGATGCTACCGCTAGATGCTGCTTACAGATGCTACTGCCCTATTGGCCCTGCAAAATGGATCATGCTCAATCTACAGCAGCTACCAGATGCAGATGCTACTGCTAGATGCTGCTTACAGATGCTACTGCCCTACTGGCCCTGCAAAATGGATCGCGCTCAATGCTACAGCAACTACCAGATGCTACCGCTTAATGCTGCTTACAGATGCTACTGCCGTACTGGCCCTGCAAAATGGATCGTGCTCATTGCTATAACAGCTACCAAATGCTACAGCTAGATGTTCCCGCTTGATTTTACTAACAGATCGTCCCCCAGTGCTTGTTTGTATTATCCCATTTGATTTAAAGATGACCTTCCAATGAAATCATATTAAGAATCACATGCTACACAATCTGAGCTAAGAAAAAATGTAAAACACAATAATGTGAGAGTTAAATAGATAAATAAGACAAAATTTGTATAGCGCCTTTTATGACAGTGTGTCACTACAAAGGCGCTTGTCCGTATGATTGGACGAAGAGGTGAGCCTTGAGACCTCTTTTAAATGGTCTCTCCATATCCAGTTCCCTATATTATATTTATAAATTTTAATACATTCTTCGTTTACTTGGCTTGAAATATGTGTCAGATAATCAAAATGGCATCGAATCAAATGTACGCAATCAGGCAGCAAATCTCACCTCGCAGGCATGTTCTCGGATATATTAGCCGAATGGCGAAATGGCGCGGAGAATCTCGCGATATATCCCGGCAAATCAGCGCGCCAAAGTAGCCGTCAAACGCGTCCCGCCAAATAATCGCAAAATGGCGGCAATTAGATTGCGCGTCGGCGGGAACGCCGCTGATTGGTCGCCGGGAGAGCTTTCTGAACCAGACGCTAGATGTCATCGGGATACGAGCTCTTCCATTTGGAATTTTAACCGTTTCGCTGTCACCAATACATTTTTTTTTAATTTTTTTTTAAGTTTGTACATTATTTATAAACTAAAATTATTTTTTAAGTTTGTATGAAAAACATAGATCGACTGTGAATTTTTTAGTTTTTTTTTTAATAGATTTGTGAAAAGGAATACAATACACCACCCTGTTTTGCCTGGCCAATTGTCTTAATACGAAAGCAGAAGCTTGTGTGCATGCAATGGCATTTGTTGAACCAGGTTCGAAGTTATGGTCAAATGGGCCAGACGTGATTCGAACCAACTTATTATGTTCTAAATACGCTAGTCAAGATCAGCGACTTGATCTCCACGGCCATTACACCAACATAAAACTAAGTTTTCTTTAAATTAATAATTTTACAGCTGGTAAATGTATTCTACGCTGCTCCAAAAAAGATTCGTAGTTCTATCTTGTAAATGTGTTTGGATGAAATGGAGTCAACCCAGATGACCTTAAAAAAAATATCGTCACCTAACTGGGTTGCAGGAAGAAAGATTACCAATATTTTGCAATGGGTTGCCGAGGAATCCAGTCACATAGAGCTTTGACGTTTGACAAAATCAACTTTCATTGTAATTTTCATACATTTGATTAGTCAGTTCAAATTTCTCAAGAAAGACCCAATTGCTGTTAGGCTGAATGTTCACGACCACTGATTGGGGAAGTTGAATTTTTTAGTTTAACGAAAAGTATTTTTGAAAAATTAATTATATTTTTTGTGCTACACGAACTCAAAACAGTTTTTTTTTTTTTTTTTTTTAAATAATATAAACAAGTTTACATTTCCCAGGAGTTACATAAACTCATTTGGGACTTAGTACTTATACTCTTACACAATACTTAAAACTAGCCATACAATATAATTAAAAAAATATTAATAAAATAACAATTACTGAAGCAAACAAAGACAGAAGAGAATTAGCGTCTCATACCCAAAATAAAACAAAATCATCACACTGGTACAGCATCATTGTAAAAAGACTCTAAGAAATAAGACTTTATTGCATCATTTTGTTGTTTATTTTTCATATCCCTCTTTATTTTTATCGGAAGTCCATTGTATAGGGACTGTGCAACATTTGAAAGAGACCTCCTTCCAAACTTTGTCGATCGAAAACCTTTAATATGTAGATTTTCTGAGCTTCGAGTATTATAATTATGAAAATCATTATTATAATGGTACTCTAAATTTGTGTGAATTGAGGATTTTAGAATTTTAATAATGGTGACAGTGATGTCGTACAATGGTAGGACCTTGAATGGAAGAACATTGCTCTGTCGATAAATGTCCTTCACGCATGTATCCCATGGTATGCCAAGAATGTTCCTCAAAGCTCTGTTTTGCACAACTTGCAGCTCCGATATTTGTTTTTTGGTGGCAACCCCCCATATGCAAGTAAGATACGAAAGGTGGGAATGGATCATGGCATAGTAAATAGCGAGTAATGTTGACTTTGGAAGTAAATCCCTTAGTCTGTACAGAACGCCAGTAATTGGCACTTTTTTTGATTTAACATGGTCAAATTGGTAATTCCAAGAAAGTTGTGGATCAATATATAAACCAAGATATCTAACAAAGCTGACTTTATCAATATTATTCGATCCAATAGTAATATTAAAGGACATATTTCTCGATTTTCCAAACAGCATATATGACGTTTTCTTGACATTCAAACTTAATTTATTTAACCTTAACCAATTAGCAAGATGTGAAACATCTCTTTTCATTAAATTTTCTAGTTCTTCTCTCGTTTGCGAATGATAGAAAATTATGGTATCGTCTGCGTATAGTTGGAGGGTACCTCGAATATCCCATGTAGTTATATCATTGATATAAACAAGGAAAAGAAGAGGCCCGAGAATAGAACCTTGGGGTACACCACATTGTATTTTAGTGAATTCGCTGGAAAATTTCCCAATTTGAACTGCACAGGATCTATTTATAAGATAATTGGTAAACAGTTTTAATGGAGTTCCTTTGATTCCCAAATGTTCCAATTTATTCAGCAGAATTTTGTGGTCGACCGTATCAAAGGCTTTCTGTAAATCTACAAAAATGCCTGCGACATATTGGCCATCATCTAAATTTTTTTGTAAATTCGATATGAAATCAAAGACTGCACATTTTGTGTTAGAATGCTTTCGAAATCCATACTGTTGTGGTGCAAGAATCTTGTTAGAAATGAGATATTCGGTGAATCTATCTTTGATGACATGTTCAAATATTTTTGAAAATATTGAAAGTATCGAGATTGGTCGATAGTTGGAAACATTTTTTTTACAGTTGCCTTTATAAATCGGGACTATTTTTGCTATCTTAAGCTGATCTGGAAATATACCACTTGACAGTGAATCGTTTATTAAAAGTACAAGGTGATCAGCTAACTGATCCTGACAGATTTGGACAAGCGCAGGCGTGATACAATCAACACCAGGAGCTGATCTCTTCTTAAGATTTGAAATAATAAGCAAGATTTCCGATTTACTTGTTTTAGGCAAACTAAAAAAACAATTTGCTCTGGGTACAGTTCTAATTGTGCATGTGTCACCTGAAAGTGATTGAATTCTATCTGCCAACGAAATACCAACTGAGGCAAAAAAATTATTGAATTCTGTGCAGATTTGATTTGGTTCCTTTATCTCTGTATCATCTTTTAAAATGCAATCAACTTGGGTTTTTTCATCTCTCGTAGTGTTCGATAGGATTGAATTTATTGTTTTCCATGTTTGTCTAGGGTTATTAGCATTTTGTGAAAAGACATCCTTATAGTACATATTTTTTATATATCTCCTATAATTTGTGACCTTATTTCTAAATTTGACTTTAAGATGTTTCAGAGACACATTTGAAGGATCCTGCTTCCACTGTTTGAAAATTATATTTCTCTCTTTTATAAGTGAGTCCAATTTAGAGTCAAACCAAGGTGTGTTTCCTTTACGTCTGTCTCCTATTTTGAATTTAGGTGTAAATTTACAAGAATCCACCACTCCATGAAAACATTCTATAAACTTAGCATAATTTGAGTTGACATCTTCTCTTTCATCATAAGGAAATTTTTGAGTCCTTAGACATTCCTTCAGCATTACATTGTTTATTTTGGGGTACATGAGCATCGGTGTGGGCAATCTATTGTTTGAATTCAATTTTAAACTATTGTAATACTCAATAATCAAAATGCTATGATCACTGATTGGAGTATCAATATTTGATATGGTATAACATATGCTATTCCTATTAGATTTATTAGTTGTATCAACAACACGCTGGAGAAGCCCATCGGAGATATCAGTGAAACATTAACGTGGCTATCCTTAGAGATTTTAGTCGTCGGTTGAGCCCACGCTTTGACAAACAAATGGGTGCCGGTCTGGAAGTTTCATCAGCACGGTCATTCTTACCTACCAAATTTTGCAATATTTGTATGCAAACAAATCAGCTGTTCACTTGCGGCCATCTTGGATTTACAGGTCTTCAAACAAATGCATCATTATTTTGTCAAAGCGTGGGCTTATCCGACGACTTAAATGTCTAAGAATAGCACCGTTAGATGCTAAATCTCCGATGAACCATAAAAAACTGAACTCACTACCTTCATATTTTAAGTTTGAAGAATTAACCACACAGCGACATAAGACAAACGAGATCCACACATGTGTTGTCATAAACAAAATTGTGACGTCACACTGTTGTTGCTAAGAAAAAGGTAAACAAATATTCATCCTACAACATCATGTTTGTTGTTCATTCTTGCCCTCCGTCAAACAAGGACTTGTCTCCTAATGGTGTTGGATAAGAAGCCGACGAAACGTCGAGAACACTAAGATTCTCCACTAATATAAATATCCGACTTTTTAAGTTTAGTTATTGGTCTGTCTCAGGGAAGGACGGCAAGAGTTGCAGGGTGTATGTTCATTGGAGATTTGGTTTTTATGTTGTAGGTTCACATGAGGCATGTGCAAGCGCGAACTTGTACGTGTCTGGTTGTGAGAATGCATGTAATGTGAATCTCCAATGTAACATATCTTTGCAACTTAGATTAGATTAGATAAGATTAGAAGGACCGTTATTCCATAAAAGTGCGACGTCTGCCGCCGACACAAAAGTTCTAAATTCAAATTTAACCCGAGTCTATTATCTTGTATTTGGCGTGGTGGACACGAATTTTGAGTAAATATTTTGTCTCCGGCAGGCGAGAGGTTAAATGGTTTTTTATTTGCACGAATATTGGCTGCCGAGCTAAGTGTTTAACTGCGCCGGTTATTGGAATATTTTATTAGGCTGGAAAGTGCGGGTTTTAATATTCAAATCGACATCGCCGTAGAAAAACTCTTCAAGACATTTTAAATAACCCCATATCGTCGGAGGGTGAAATTTAATTTATTCTTCATAATGATTTCTACAATCTAAGTAGCAAAGATATGTTTAAATTTAAAATTCATATTAAATGCATGCCCACAAACAGATAGTGTATGTTCGCGTTTACAAATGCTGCATGTGTACTTACAAATTAATATCCAAGCCTCAATTGAACATAAGCCCTGCAACTTTTTCCGACCTTCCCTGAAACAGGGGTGACATTGGCAAAGTGAACCATTTTTTTACAGTCTGCGTCATGCCGGCCTATAAGTCAAGGAAGGAATCTAAATAGTGAGAAAAAAGAAAGAAATTGTTTTGATGCTGGAGTGATGCTTTCCGGGATCTGTTGCCGTGGTCTGTGGGAGCTGGAGCTTCCGGACGTTTCGCCCATTTCTACGATGGGCTTCTTCAACGTGAAGTATGATGATGATGAAGATCTTGATGAGAACTGTGATGAAACAAGAAATTGTTTGGTTTTACTTTGAGTCAGTGTAATCGTATTAGGATGATTTATTTGGTGAACACTGTTATTGTGTGTAGGTATCACACCTCAAGAGCCCTCTACGAGCTTGATCATCGCTGTAGACAGCGCCAATTCTCAAACAAGAGCCAGTTGCTGAATGGCTGGATGGACCTTTAGTGACCGGTCTTTGGTAAAGGTATATGAATTTTTCACCCAGTGAAGAGCATATTTGAAAATATAAAAGGTACATTTTTTTGCTCCGCCGGGATTTGAACCCACAACCATACCATTTACGAGTAAGGCGTGTTAACCACTAGGCTACGGACCGTGTACACATGAATGTTTGTGCTTCGGTAAGCTGTGTAGATATTAAGGCGCATACAAGTGTCTCTGAGATAGTCATCTGCGCTGAGGGTAACAGCCTTAAGGCGAGACCGTGACTAGAGAAGGAATAGAGGAAACCAAACATACTGTCAAATATTTTAACTTTTGTATTTATTTAAAACTGCGGTGATTTATTTTACACAATTTATTTCAGATTCGTTTCGGATACTGAGTCACTTTACAACCATTTTTAAACAGGAGACAATGGGTTCTACTCGCCGCCACCCACAGGATAATGCGACAAGAAGTTTCGCTATATGTGCAGTTTACTTGCGTTGCGTTAATACTCAAATATGAAGTGTAAAACGGTCGCTCTTGACATATAGTATACCACTGCTTCTAAAACCATTGTAAAACAGCAGAAAATAGTTTCCACTCGCTAGGTTGTGGAAAGAATGAATGATGATAGACTGACAAAGTATGTATACAAAGAAAGTGTGAAAGGAAAAAGAGGGAAAGGACGACCGAGAAAAGTATGGAGTGATCAGATTGAGGAGATTGTGAAAGAATGGGATATACAAAGTGAGCGTAAAAGAAGAAAATGCATTAAAAAGGTGATGGATATGAATGAACTGAAAGAGGTATGCAAGGATAGGAAAAAATGGAGGCAGCTCTGCAGAGGCTCTGGACACCCCTAGCGGAATGACGACAGAGTTACAGTTACAGGTTTACCTCATTACAGTGCACGCTCACTCAGTTATGAACAAGCTGGGTGGAACTGTTTGACCAGATCTTTAAAATATTCTACATTAAAATTGTGTTTATAGAATTAAAAAATATTTAAATCGTTATGATTTTACTTGGGTTATTTTAAATTAAACAACGATTTATTTATTTAACAGCTTTTTTTTGTACAATATACGGTTACACAGTACTTTTCTAGCTCTATCGACTTCGTCACAATGTTTCGAGCGTCTCTGGCTCTCTGCACCATTGCGCCTCGTATATATATAAGTATGAAAGAGACGATTCTTGCATGCTCTAGATTATTCCACATACTTCTATAATGGATTTTTCGAAACACTTCAAGATTGTTCGACACACACCATCGTATTGCACGTAGCTAGATACATGTACACACAAACTCTTAATAATAATAATAATAATATTAGGATGATTTAATTGGTGAGCGCTGTTTTTGTGTGAATCACATCTTAAGAGTCCTCTGCGAGCTTGGTCGTCGCTGTAGGAAGCGCCAATTCTCAAGCAAGACCCAATTGCTGTAAGGCTGAATGAACCTTTAGTTACCGGTCTTTGCTTACTCAGCTCGCCAGGGGGCTGGTTCTCATTTCTTGTGAAGACTGACTAAACCTCCAAGATCCATCCAACCTTACATATAGTGCCAATTCAAAGCGTCAATTCTCAAGCAAGACCCAGTTGCTGTAAGGCTGGATGGATTTTTGGTAACCAGTCTTCAGTAAACGTTTATGAATATTTCACCCAGCGAAGAGCATATTTGAACATACAAATAGTATATTTTTTGTGCTCCGCCAGTATTCGAATCCACAGCCTTCCATTTATGGGTCAAGACTAGACTACGAACCGGTTTTGGGTGTGCATTTAATATGAATCTTAAAAATGATAACAGATTATAGAGGTTTCCCTTAGTCAACCTCACACAGACATTAACAAGCTGGGAGGAACTTTTTGACTAGATTCTACTACATGATAGTTGCCTTTGTGTATGCATTTTTTTTTAAACATCTATATGTTATGGTGTATGAGAGGGTGGCTTTAGTTTAAGGGGGACTGGGGGTGTGTGGCGACCACTTAGCGGAAGTGCCCGAAGCGGTAAAACTGTCGTTACTGCGGATCACCTAAGCGACGTGGACTATACGCAGTATGCTCTACTCCGTGTATACTCAAGGAGTAGTCAGTGGAGTATACTGCTGCTGTTCCATATCGACACAATGTCAATGGGAAATGGAAAAAAGGGAATAAAAATATTAGGAATAGAAAATGAGCGCTGTTTTTGTGCGAATCCCACCTTAATTACTTTCACATAGTCCGGTCGATAGCTCAGTTGGTAGAGTGCTTCCATTCCATGACGAGAGCCCAGGTTCAAATCCCAGCGAGGGTGTTGGAAATGATTTCCCATTTCGGTGTTTATTTCAAACCCTAAAATATAATTTTTTACAGTATGGGTGGTCAGTCTTAAACCAACCTGTAGGTCAAGGAGTGAAATCAAAAAAACAAAATGTATTCTTTCAAAACACATGTCTTGTATCATGAAGTAACAAAACATAAGAAAACTGTGAAGAACAAATCTATAATCTAAGTTGCAAGGATATATTCATTCAAAGCTCTCAGATGTATGCCCACAAACAAACACGTGTAGTTCGCGCTTACAAACGCTGATTGTGTACTTACAAATAAAATCCAAACCTCAAATGAACATAAGCCCTGCAACTCTTGCCGACATTCCCTGAACAAATAATAACATTGAATGTTAAACCAGCAATGATGTGTCTTATGAAAACTGGAAATTGAGTTAGAAAATATTTAAAACAACTCTCACACAACCGTGTCACGTTTTTTTTTGGCTGAGATTGTGTAGAATGTAATTCTTAAGATAATTTCATTGAAAGATCATCTTTGAATCAAATGATAGATAAGCCAAACGAGCACTGAGGGGACGATATGTCTTCCTGGCATCCATTGCTGTTTACCGAGCACTCTGTTGGATCTGTCAATTCAGATTCAGCTACCCTTAGTTCACAGTAAGGGTAACTGCCTCAACCCTCACGTCTCCGCACCCCAAAGCTTACTAACGGGGCTATTCTTAGACATTTTAGTCGTCGGTTGAGCCCACGCTTTGACAAACTAATGATGCATTTGTATGAAGACCTGTCAGTCCAAGATGGCCGCAACTGAACAGCAGATTTGTTTTCATACTGTTACGATTTTAGGGTTCCAAAAGTCTTTCAATTAAAAATACTGGTCTTCTTATACAGTTGTTTATTTTACACTTTTAATAATTTATTTTCACAAAGATAGTCTCGATTATTCCATTACATTTGGTTTCTGTTCACTGATCAAGTTGGTTCAATGTAGTTGTAAAGCTCGTAGGATACTGGCTCTGCAAGCAACTTGCACCCTTTTTATACTCTTCAAAACAGTACAATCTAGATCTATATTCGCTTGACAGTTCCAGAAAGGCGTAGTAATCATTATTTCTCGATGCTCCAAGTATTTTATTCAATGATTCCTACCCACACATATTTATGAGGATTCTTATGCATAGTTATAGCTTATACCTATTCTAATATTTACATAACAATACAAATATTACAAAATTAGGTAGGTAAGAATGACCGTGCTGATGAAACTTCCAGCGCAGGCACAATTAGTTTGTCAAAGCGTCTGCTCAACCGACGACTAAAATGTCTATGAATAGCCCCGTATGTATTCAAGTTAAAGCTCAACTAAGGGGCTTATTAAATCATGTATGGGATTTGAAACAGCGCCTCGAGCGAGCGTTTCACTTTGCATGTATTTTTGTTTAAACTTTATGGTAAAGCTTACACTGATATCGCTCCTTCTCATCAGCTAGATCAAAGCTTCTCTACCCTCTCGCGTAATCTCGTCCCCTTAGTGCTTGTTTGTCTTATGGCCATCATAGGTTATTTCAATGTTTGCATATCGACGGTTAAAAGTATATGGGGCATATGCAACGAATACAGTTAAAGTTTGAGATTGCAGAAAAAAAGTGGATATAACTTTTTTATTTTTTTATCATATCGTTAAAATCATCAATCAGCTTTAGGATTAAAAAATATAGGCATTTATTTGCATTTCTCTTAATGTGATTTTACGAGGTTTTATGTCACAAGCGCCTTTAGGACAAAAAGACCAAAAATTTCGTCGGTCACACCAAAAACATACTTCAAAAACGCAGTTTGTTGCTTCGGCAAAAAAGTCATCGTAGAGCTATGGGAGTTAGCGCATTAGAAAGAGCGGAAAATTTAAAGTAGGATAGCATTCATAACTCATTTTCGAACAAAACATCGTCTTTGCCCTAATTTTTTTTAAACGTCGTTTTTTAAACGTTTTTTAAACGTCTTATGAATGCTAGAAGTAAATTTTGAAAATACTGAAAAAAACTCTCACATTATCGTGTTTTACGTTTTCTTCCTAGCTCAGATTGTGTAGAATGTGATTCTTAAGACAACTTCATTGCAAGGTAATCATGAATCAAATGGTACATAAGGCAAACCAGCACTGGGGGACGATGTATCAGGGAGATGGGACAAGTGTTCCCCAACAGTGCTATTCACAGAACATTTAATCCATAGATGATCTACGGATCATAATCTTTATTTTTGTTTTAGGCAACAGATGAGACGTGGGCTAAAATGCATGCTAACAAACAGATACGTGTTGGTTCGCGCTTACGAATTCTGCATGTGTACTTAGAAATTAAAACCCATACCTCAAATGAAGTATTGCCGACCTCTGAAACTGAGGTGACATTGGTAAAGTGAACCATTTTTTACAATATGAGAGATCAGCTTCCCACCAACCTACTAGTTAAGGTATTTGAGTTGATGTATGAATGGAACTTGAGGGATAGAGTTGGTTTTGTGAAGTTAAAAAAGGCACTTAATATCATGAACAAATAACGAATATCTTCTCATAAAAAAACAGAAACAATACAGTCAGATATCTATCTGTCTAAAAAATGTAAATTTGAAGTCATTTCGTTGACTTATTCCATTTCTGTGAGTAAAAAATTAAAGCACTCTACCAAAATGACTTGCCGAAATGACTCTAAAAATAAAACAAACAATGATGAATTTCCGCCTATCCTACATAAAGCATACCATTACATCCGAGGGGGGGTTGTCACCCCTTTTGGGGGGAATATCACCCCTTCTGAGGGAGTATTGTCACCCCTTTTTGGGGGAGGAGGCGGTTCTAATCAATTAGCGACGGACTCGTCACCCCGAGGCGATGGAAAGTGGAAAATCTACCCACCCCCCCCCGTTGTGGAAATGCCCCCAATCTCTTGCCACTATGGTTTCCTCAAACCCTTGCAGTTTGTTTGCCAAACAAAAACGTGCCAGATTCAACTGCTACGGGATGTGGAATTAGGAGATTGTAAGCGCTATAGTGGAGTGGTCTAAAAATATGTTTTCACGAAAACATTTGACCAAGAACCTTGAGAATAAAAATTTCATAAATAAAATAATCAGCTATCGCAGTATCCCTTGACTTAGAGATTGGAATAAGACTGACCACCTATGATTTAAAAATGGTTCACTTTGCCAATGTCACCCCTGTTGCAGAGAAGGACGGAAAAAATAGTTCCTGGGCTTGTGTTTATTTGAGGTTTGGTTTTTGAATTGTAAGTACACTCTGCCGAACTTCCCTGAAACAGGGGTGACATTGGCAAAGAGAAACATTTTGTATAGTATGGATGGTCAGCCTTAAATAACGAATATTTCCTTAACAAATAATAAACGCGGTAAGAAGTTACAATGTATGTGTGACTTAGTAGTGTACTCAAAGCTCACTCAAATAAAAAGTATTTTAATCCTATTTCTTATCCGTAATTTTATTTTTTGAAATATAAAAAAAAAAAGATTTTGTGAAGACGAATGCAATTCAACAACGTATTTTGTCTGGCCAGTTAACATTATCAATTAATAAGTCATCATTAAATATTTTTAATGAATTACTTATTAAAAACTACTCAATGACATCTGTTGAAGCAGGATCGAAGTTATTGTCGATAAGGCATGACGCAGGCGGGGTTCGAACCAGCGTTAGTGCCAATAACTCAAATTCGAGCACCGCGCCGATGCGTTAACCCCTCGACCATCCCAGCGACAAATGGAGGGAAGTCAAGCGAATACATATTTTTTTTAACTAAAGGGGAGAAAATTAAAAAAAAAATTGTGAACGTCTCTCCCGCTGCGGTATTCAAGCCTGTTTTGTTTAAGTTTTCATCTAGGGATTTGGCTAAGTAATTTGAAAATCATCCCCTGTGATCAAGCGGTGCTATTCAATCACAACAAACCTAGGGCTCATCCTCCACTTAAGCTTAATTTTCCATACAACAAAAAAAAAACGATGATTCATGGATAAGCCATGGATTAGATGTTTTGTGAATAGCACTGAAAGAGTTAATAATGTTGCGATTTACTTGAGTTCAATTTTACAAAACTTTGATTAATTTATTTAAAAAAATATATTTTAGGATTCACATTTAACCTTTGTACGACCTCGCTCAACGGCTCTGGTACTAGTCTGCCTTCAAAGCACCGCGATCTGTATTTATAGGTGTATAAGGGTTACTCTGGCATACGCCAGATCATGCAAGAATATTCCTAATTAGAAGCTTCGAGCGGACATCAGTAAAACCATTCAAACACCTACATCTAGAGACGCACTCAAAAGTAAGTAAAAACACACAATCATAAGTAAACATACACAGACATACAATCACACAGTTTTAAAAATAAGAAAAACCAAATACGATACTATATGCTCCTTGACTTAAAGGTTGGTATCCTGTAAAATGCTGTAAAAATTGGTTCACTTTTGCCAATGCCTTCGTGGTTTAGGGAAAGGCGGCAGGAGTTGCCGAAAGTGTAAGCGCGAACCTACATGTGCCTGTCTGTGGGCATGCATTTAATATGAGACTTAAATGATAACATATTCGTATGATTTTACTTGGGGTCATTTTAATTAAATTGCCGTATAAATTTATTTCACTGAATTTTTTTTTCACAATATAGGTTACAATTTACTGTTCCCCCTTCACTCTCTGCTTACAGGGGTGTTCACGTCACAATGATCTAAGCGACTATGTCTGAACTCACAGAATCTTTGCTCGTATTTATACTTTATAGGAACGAAAGAGACGATTCTTGCATGTTCTAAAACATTGTGGATACTTCCTAGTAGATGGTACTAGAGCAGTGTTTTTCACTAAACCAGAGTGTTCGACACATCAACAATATCTTTGCAGCTTGGATTATAGATTACAGATGCAGTTATATACCATCCTAGGGTAAAATTTTCCCACTTTTCTTGTAAGTATCACGAGGCATGATTAAGAAATCTTCCTCGGAGCCCATATCGGCACTTAGAGGTCCTTCACTGGGCCCGCCACCCCACTCACTCGAGACTCGTCTTGAGAAAGTTGCGTGATTTCAGATACTTTATGTAGGGTGGAGGGGACGTTGTTAAACACTTCAAATATCTAGTCTTAAGTCAGCATCTACTTCAAAAAACATTCTACAAACTGTTACTGTATCCTGTTAGAATTTCTCTCGGGTCATCCCAGATCGCTTGACTTATCGTCCTATTAGTTTTTTTTTTTTTTTAAGAAATCCTGTGCGGGAGACTCCCTAGATTCTAGAGACACTAGGGGTCTATGACACTTGTTGCAGTGCCGCAGAGGTGTACGAGCTTGGTCGACGCTACAAAGCGCCGATACTGAAGCAAGACCCAGTTGCTGTAAGGCTGGATGGACCTTTGGTGACCGGTCATTGGTAAAGGTTTTTGAATTTTTCAACCCAGCGAAGAGCAAATTTGAAAATATAAATGGTATATTTTTTGTGCTCCGCCGGGATTCGAACCCATAACCTTTCCATTCAGCGTCCGCTGTGCTACCTCTGAGCTACGGACCGGTCATCTTGTTATCTTGGTGCTTGGTTATCGTATGTCCATCAGAGGTATTTTCACATTCGAGCAATGTTTGTATGTGTACTAGACCTATGTACTCGTAATATGTCTTATGAAAACTGGGAATTGACATTAAAAATATTTAAGACAATTCTCATATTATTGTGTTTTTCTTAGCTCAAATTGTGATTCTAAAGACAATTCCATTTAAAGGTCATCTTTGAATCATCCCCGTTGTAGGGAATGTCAAAAAAAGTTGCAGGGCTTATGTTCATTTGAGGTTTATTTTTTTATTTTCAAGTACACATGTACCATTAGTAAGCACAAACTTACACGTGTCTGCTTATGAGAATGCACGTTGTATGAATCTTACATTTTATATATCTTTACAACTTAGTTCAAATATCCAATCGACTATATGGATCAAGAGCTATCGAGCCTTCAATATTAAAGTAAAATTTCTCAAAAAATCTATAATCTTTAATATACAATGTAGGTTGCAAAGATATATTACCATATAAAATTAAAATTAAATGAAATACATGACCACAAGCAGGCACATGTAAGTTCACGCTTACAAATGCTGCATTTGCAATAATAAATTAAAATAATATAAAGCCTTCAACATTTGCTGACCTTCCCTGTAATAAGAGTGACATTTGCAAAGTGAACAATATTACACACTTTGCGTGGTCAGCCTCATACCAACCTATAAGTCAAGGAAGGAATGATAAAGATAAACAACAATATTTTTTTTACTGTGAACCCAGTTCTTTTGTTTGGGTTATTGTTACAAAATATCTAATAAGATTTCACATTCCAAGTAATTAATTTGTACATAAAATAATAAATAAGTTGATTAAACATTACAAAATCGTGTTGATTTTCCGTCATGGAAGAAAACACAAAAGATCCAAAAGTAAAATTGTTTGTTGACTTTATTTCTTCGACAAAATGTTTGGAAAGTTCGAGAATAAACAAAAATACCCGGCTAATATTGCCCATAAAATTTAATATCGAAGAGATAATTTTTACAGCCTCTTCCACCTTCTGAGGTAGCGCACACACCGCGCAACTCTTTGAGGCAACTGGTTGCCAGAACGTTGCAAAGAAAAATATAATTCTACCGCAAAAAACAGTGCACACATTATAAGGAAACAGAAATACCTACCGACTTCATCAACACACTGCTACGATTAACGGGTTCAATTTAATAAAATAGTCGGTTAATTTATTTGATTCTGTTCATATTCGGTTAGAACAGAGTTAACTTTTGTATTGGACTGCTCGCCAGCTCTGATGCAAGTCTGACCTACAGACGGCTTTAGTCCTTTATATAGTATGACATAAGGACGGTCCTCAAAACATGGAGAACTGGAACATGTGAGATTTAAGTATGCTGAAAAATATCGCAATTATCTATTATCTATAATCTAAGCTGCATAGATATGTTAACATTTAAAGCTCATATTAAATGCATGCCCACAGACAGACACATGTAGGTTGACGCCTATACATTTTGACGCCTACATTTTGTCGCTTGGACATACTGTTTGCGGACATTTTGTCGTGTAACCGTAGCGTACGAATATTATCGCCCAGTGTGCACCCACCTCTTGTAGACGGGCCGATACTAAAAAATCAACACCCGGGACTTCATGTAATATTAAAAAAAGTTAGGCGGGAGTTTTTACTGCCCGCCATCAATTACAGCGCCTGTGTAACTTGATGGAAATTTTTCACTTGGCAATTTGGCGCCGAAGCCTTTTACCCCCAATCCCTCAAAGTGAAAAATACGTGACGCGGGAGATCTTGGTAAACACACTGAAATAAAAAACTACTGATTTTCCACCTTAAGATGGTTGGCAACTAAAACGCTGAAATAACGCAGCTAAGCCACACATATAGTGCAACTTCTTGCCTGCGTTATCCCCGAAGATGTCGCATGTGGCGATTCGAAATCTATCTATTTTTACGGGTCACACCAAGCACTTTCAATTGAAGTGAGTGTTTCCGAGCTCACGGGAGGGGGCTGGTTCTCACTTGGGAAAGCTGAGTAAATTTTACCGGTATTTATTTTAATGTTTGAAATAGACACCGAAACGAGAAATCATTTCTGACACCCTCGGTGGGGATCGAACCCTTGCTCTCGGAATGGAATGCCAGCATTCTACCAACTGAGCTATCGACCGGACTTTTTACGAGCTTGATGGTCGCTACAAAGTGCCGATTCTCAAGCAAAACCCAGTTGCTGTAAAGCTGATGGATCTACAGTGACTATGGTAAAGGCAGATTATTTTTTTAACCCAGCAAAGTGCGAATTTGGGAAACGAAATGTTTTTTCATGCTCCGCCGGGATTCGAAACCACCATCTTCGAATCAGGAGCCTGAAGTGTTAAACACTAGACTACGAACCGGCCGAATGGCAGGATACGAAATACAGACCGGTTGGCAGTCTAGTGGTTAACACTTTGTTGAATCGGATAAGAAGGTAGTGGGTTCGAATGCCGGCGTAGCACGAAAAATATATTAATTTGTCAAATACGCTCTTTGCTGGGTTCAAAAATTAATCTGCCTTTATAATCTGGTCGATAGATCAGTTGGTAGAGTGCTTGCATTCCATGCCGCGAGCCCGGGTTCGAATCCCACCGAGCGTGTCAGAAATGATTTCCCGTTTCGTTGTTTATTTCAAACCTCAAAAATACTGGCAAGGTTTACTCAGACTTCACAAGAAATGGGTACCAGCCCCCTCGGGAGCTGGGAAACCCCCACTTCAACTGAAGTGGTTGGAGTTAGGTTGCCCCCCTTACCTGTAAAAATAAATAGGTTCCTCTCGCCACATGCGAAACCCTTCGGGGATAACGCGTTGAGAAGTTCACTATTTGTTTAGTTTAGTTGCGTTTTATCGAAGATCGGTCACCGTAACTTGGTCTTGTTTGAGGATTGGCGCTTTCAACAGCGACGATCAAGCTCGCAGACGGCTCTTGAAGTGATTCACACTAAAACAGCGCTCACCATCACAAATCATCCCAATGCATGCATAAAACATGCTCTCAACTCCAATCGGGATTTTTTTCAATTCGAAACGGTTAAATTATTTTTCGTTACATTACCACGTTCGCTACACAGAGAGAAGCTCTAGCATCTCTCTCGTTATCGCCAATATTCGTAAGTGGCCGAGCGTACACCCTCCCCATGGACTCCGCGGTACTGCAGCCGCAAACACACACCCCTTCTACCTACTGTACTCTGTACCCTGTACCCGCTGCTGACGTATATAGTATAGTACGTACCATCGATATATAGAACTGGAGGGGCTAAGAAATCAATCCTTTGAGAATTAGAAATACGCTACCCCACTCATCATACAAAAATCCAAATTCAGTCTATCGGTAACCTTCCAACTATCAACAGGTGTGTTACCTAATTGGAAAAAAAACCATATAAATTCCAAACTGGATATTATCTAAACGTGCCAACAAAAGAGAGTAAATGTGTTCTGGATAATAGAATAATATTTCACTTTAATCACTATTCTATATGATTACGTTGATAAAATTTATTTTTCGTTTTTGTAAATATTTTGTTCGCGAAAGTCACAGTCATTTCTAGAACTAGTGATGTTCAAATGTATAGGTTCTTGCTACTTCAAGTATGAAACTTCAATGATCGCGGTTATAGATACTCGTGAAAATCATCCCATACATAATGAGGTGGGAACATTTTTGAATTCGGAATTTATCAGATATTTTCGTACTTTCAACAACACTAGTAACAAACATGTTACCATAGTAGTTTCATGGGTTTCCATGGTGATATGTACATAGATTGAAGACGGAGTAGAGTCACGTTGCTTACATAGAAAATAACAATTAAGCATTTCATATGTTGTGAGCGAGACAGCACTATTAACAATGTACGGTGTCAAAGATGGTGCATCATGTCGATTGGTACTAAATCACATTCATAGCCCCTCCATTGAATATACCTGCATGTTACGTACAATAAATGTAAAAGAGGCTTTCTTTACCGCGAGTATAAAATATTGCGTAAATCTCACACCGTTTGCGTAAATAAATAAAAAATGTATGGAATGTACGACAGCATTCCTATAGAGTGATTTAGTTTTCATGCATTTTTTCGATTTACGAAAACGAGGTTTCTTGAGAATTGGTGCTGTGTAGCGACGACCAAGCTCTTAAAAAGTCCGATAAATAGCTCAGTTGGTAGAATGCTTGCGTTCCATGCCGAGGGCAAGGGTTCGATCCCACCGAAGGTGTCAGGAATGATTTTCCGTTTCGTTGCTTTTAATTTAAGCCCAAAAAAATACCGGTAAGGTTGACTCAGCCTTCACAAGAAATGAGAACCAGCGACATCGGGAGCTGGGACACCCCCACCTCAACTGAAGATGACGCAGACAAGAAGTTACACCATATGTGTAGCTTATTTGCGTTCTGTTAATGCGATCGAAGTGAGCTTACTCAATGTTTTATTCTAGGGAAACTTAACATGAATTTGTTAAAGTATATGTTTGAGCAAACTGTTGTCTTCGGGCCATAGACTATTAAAATTCCTTTCCCTAGTAGCCATTTATTAGCCTTGACCATCCTGATTACTTACCCACCATATAACAACACACTGAAAATGACGTTAGCAAGTCGAAAGCACTCGAGGTGAAATAAATACTCAATTTGTGAAAATATAACTCTGTGTTTTTTTTTTAATTTTTCGTTATAAAAGTGAATTTTTACTATGTGAATACACAAGCTCTTAAAATTTTAACGCTGTTCATTTGACAATTGGTTTTTTATATTGTAGGTCCACATGCGGCATGTGCAAGCGCGAACTTGTACGGATCTGCTTATAAGAATGCATTAAATTTGAATCTTAAATGTAATTTATCTTTGAAACTTAGATTGTAGATAGGAGATCGGCTTCATACCATCTTATTAAACAAACAACAAAACTAAAAATATATATATTTGACTAGAGATTTTTTAAAATGTATAATATGAAATATGTTTTTAAAAAAGGTTCGGCCTCACCATTCATCTGTGACTAATGACCGGGTTTTTGGTTGGAGAGAGCAAAGAGGAAAAGCGAAGTGGTGGGGGAGTTATCTGCCTACGCCACTGCTCTGCGGGAGGAAATGTACCAGAAAGTCAACAACAAGACGAAGGGGAGGCCGCCGGTGGCGTAATGGAGGGGGGGCGAGTATTAACTCCAGCCGGCTAGGGAAAAATCACCATAAAGTAAACAAAAAAGAACGCGAGCGAAATATATGTAGGTATACAAAAATACCAACTGTCAGTGATGGCAAACTGAAGGTAAAATTTGTTTTAATTAATAATTGAATGATTGAAATTTAAAATATGGCACTAAATACAGAATTATTTTATTTTAAACGAAGTTAGTTAATCCTTGATTTATACGTTGGTTTAAGGCTGACCAAAAAAATGGTTCACTTTGTCAATGTCACCCCTGTTTCAGGGAAGATCAGAAAAAAGTTGGAGGATGTACATATGTTCATTTGAGGTTTGGATTTTAATTTGTGAGTATGCTTGTAGCATTTGTAAGCGCGAACTTATACGGGTCTGCTTTTAGGCATGCATTTAATATGAATTTTAAATGCAAATATATCGATACTTCAAAGGTAAAACTGAATAAGTGATATATTAGGCTAGCATGGGTATCTCAGATAAATACACATTTTCCCTATTTTCTACGAGAGCAAAACAATAAAAATGTGTTAAATCCTGTAATGTTGAAGTTGTTCATGAGCTATAATCTATAATCCAAGTTGCAAGGATATATTCATTTAAAGTTCTCAAATGCATGCCCACAAACAAACACGTGTAGTTTGCGCTTACACATGCTGAATGTGTACTTACAAATAAAATCCAAACCTTAAATGAACAAAGCCTCACAACTTTTGCCGACCTTCCCTGACACAGGGGTGACATTGGCAAAGTGAAACATTTTTTTACAGTATGGGTGGTCAGCCTCATACCAACCTATATGTCAAGAAACTGAGCACTTCCTTATAATTAGTTCAAGTTGCTTCCAATAGAATGTCAGCCTCATACCAACCTATAAGTCAAAGAATTTACTGAAAAATTTGCTTTACAGTACAAAAAATTGCTTCACAAGAATTTTTTTGAATCAGAAAAACGATGAAGATTAAAACAAACAAAAATGTTACCTTTGTTTGTCGACGTTGATGGCTTGATCATCATCAGGTATGAAGTCTCCATCTTCCCACATGCCGTCTACGTCTGTTTTGATTTCCAAGTGCCTCACTCCATCGCTGGGTGAAAACAGCGGCACAGCTACTGAAACAAGAAAATAATCGTTGCGGTTATTAATAATGTAAAAATAAAAGCCTTTTTTTTCTTCACGAGTTGATTTATTTCCTCGAGCGCTTTCGATGCTATCACACTGCGATCAAGAAAACAACTAACAGATATAAAATGTGAAAAATTTTCACTGTTAATTAATAATAAATTAAAATATTAAATAATGAATTATTAATTGATAATGTAGAAAACAAAAGGTTTTTCTTCAAAAGTTGATTTATTTCCTTGAGCGCTTTCGATGTTATTACACCGCTATCAAAAGAACAACAGACAGATCTTAAATGTTATTTGATCTCTATAGTATTAAACGATGAATATTCATTAATGATGCCAACACCTGTTTAAAGTCAGCAAAATTGTTTGGAGAATAGGGTAATTGCAGTGGGATGAAAAATGGTTGAAAATAATATGGTTGTGTAGAGTACATTTCAAGGATCACAACCATATATTTTTTAACTAGTAAAAATAAAGATATCATTGTTAATTTTGAAAAATAAAATGCGGAGAATTTGAATGCCGTCAAAAATGCAGAGTGGCCGGCTAGGGACGTTTGACGTCAAAAGTCGCTAGCAAACCGACAACCTGGGCCCGTCGATACCTACTCTCCGAAGATCCGAAGATTCATCGACGTCATATCCACCCGAATAAAAAAATGACATGTTTACCGGAAATCGAAAATGCGCGAATTTTAAAGAGATATAATTTAAAAACTAAGCCACATATATTTTTTTTTAAAAACGCAGATGCATTTAAAAAAATATAGTCTACCATTTAATGAAATAAAATAAAAATGTGAAATTTCCCTATTGCATTCCTCTTCACAAATCTATTAAAAAAATGACTGCGACGGGTAAGTTTGAGCATACACATGTGTTTGACGATTATATACTTTTTTAGTGCTGAATTAGAACTGAAGTTTGTTAAGTATTCACTTACCTAACGCCTGGTATTTTCAACGTTACTTTCAACTTTTATACTGAGTGAAAAGGACGCACTTATGGCAATCGTGTGGGTGTTTTTTTTTTAGTTACCAGTCACATATGTTGCCATTTAAGACTCATATCGCTACCTGCAAGGAAAAACTAAATAAGTGACATGTAAAGCTTAATAATAATATTTGGATGATTTATTTGGTGAACGCTGTTTTTGTGTGTATCACATGTCAAGAGCCCTCTGCGAGCTTGGTTGTCGCTGTAGAAAGTGGCAATACTCAGTTGCTGTAAGGCTGGATGGGCCTTTAGTGACCGGTCTTTGGTAAAGGTTTTATGAATTTTTCAACCCAGCAAAGAGAAAATTTGAAAATATAAATGGCATATTTTTTTTACTCCGCCGGGATTCAAACCTACAATCTTCCAATTGCGAGTCCGAAGTGTTACCACTGGACTACGGACCGGTCAAATGTCTTACACGGGTTTCTCAGATTAATGCACCTTTTCCCATATTTTCTACGTGAGGTATCACAAAAAGTGTGTGACAATCCTGTAGTTTAGAAGTTTTTCATGTGCATTTCTTTAGAATTAGTTGGCTTACAGTTTAAAGTAACATAATATGCTAACTTTGAATATACTGGGCTTCAGTACACTGAGTACGAGTCGCAAAACTTGAGTAAAGTAAAGTTTACGGAAAGTATTAAAGAGTGGTTTTCCCCAAAATCTGCCGTTTTTTTTTGTTTGAACTTGATTTTCTTCATCACTGTAACTCTTTTGCTAAGACCATAAAGTGTATGAAACAAAAACGGCAGATTTTGGGGAAAATCACTCGTTAATATTATATTTTCCGTAAACTTTACTTTTCTCAAGTTTTGCAACTCGTACTAGGGGTACAGATACTTTTTCAGTGCTGAATGACAACTGAGTTTTTTTTAAGTATCCACTTCCCTCAGCATTGTTTATGCATGGTAGTTGGAAATGATGTTAATTGGAATAGATGTAAATCCATGACGCAGGCAGGCTCTGGTGTTGTGCGAGTATTAAGGTCTGCATCAGCATGTGTCTCACGTTGCCTCGCAATCAAACACAACATGCTATAAATCAAAAGAATAAATTCATTAGCAACAACGAGGGGCGTTCAGATCAAACGTGTTCATTTAAATAGAGGCGGAAAAAAAAATGTGAATGGAATTGTGATACCCCACCTGGATATCAAAAAATCCATACGTACTGTTGTGTTTTTATGTTCGGATAGTCTTTAAATTACAAAAAAAAAACTGTTCTTCTTTCGTGGGTATTTATTTTACAATTTATATATTTTATTTATTATTTTAATATTATAATTTATTTGACAATTTATATATTTATTTTTAACACTTTTACAATTCTTAAGCAACTCACATTTTTTTTCACAGTTGGTCATCACTTTTAATATTAGGATGATTTATTTGGTGAGCGCTGTTTTTGTGTGTATCACACCTCAAGAGCCCTCTGCGAGCTTGGTCGTCGCTGAAGAAAGCGCCAATACTCAAGCAAGACCCAGTTGCTGTAAGGCTGGATGGACCTTTAGTGACCGGTCTTTGGTAAAGGTATTATGAATTTTTCAACCCAGCGAAGAGCATATTTGAAAATATAAATGGTATATTTTTTGTGATCCGCCGGGATTCGAACCCACAACCTTCTAATTACGAGTCCGGAGTGTTACCACTGGACTACGGACCAGTCCACTTTACAATGTCTTTCTTGTTCAGAAGCACAGCGACGTATCAACTAACTGACCTGCACCCAACTTGCGCCTTATATACCCTTACAAACAGAAGTCTCAGAGACCTATATGCTAGAACGCTCTCGACCGCTCTAACAGCTTCGAGAGTGCATAGTTATTATGATTTCTAGATTTATTTAACCTATAATAAATATTGCTAATATACTCCACGGCTATACTACCCCTACCTACCTACCTAACATTTATAGCACTTGTCATTTACATAAGAGTACGTTTGTCTGGCGCTTCTGTCATCCCCTCAATTATGGAATGCGAGAAACCTTCGTAACGTGTCACGTGTCCTGTCTATCTTGCACGCCTTTGGGACAGAGTCTTGGGCAGGTGTCTACTTCCTTAGATTCTTTGGACGCAACTAACGGAAACTTAACTGAGCTACACATACTGCGTAACTTCATGCTGCATTTCCATCAAAGGGAGTGCATGTGGCGAGTGGAACCTTTTATTCGTACATGTAAGGGAACTGGCTCCCAAGGGGGGCAATGTCACCCGTGCTTCAGGAAAGACCGGCAAGAGGTGCAGGGTTTATGGTCATTTGAGATTGGGTTCTTATATTTTATGTCCACATGCGGCATGTGTGAGCGCGAACTTATACATGTCTGCCTGTGAGAATGTATGTAATATGAATCTTAAATAATTTTTATAAAATATGAAGAAAAAAAAATCTGTGCAACTGTTTTTTCTTTAAATGGAGTTGAACTAAGTTTCCGCTGAGACATTTCATTGAATAATAAAATTAAATGTATCTTCTCAACTTAGATTAAAGATTTTAGTAGTATCCATTCTAGAGGTGTCTCGTCAATTCTCGAACAGGCGAGAATAGGCCTTAGTCAAATATAAATATTGTCTACGGTTCTGTGGAGCTTGAGTAACCCTTTGATTACCGAACCACGAAGTTAACAAAACAAAAGCTACAGAGTGAACCATATTGTGTAATCAACTTGTTAAAAATTCAACAGCAATTTTATTGAACGCGAACCCGAAATAAATTAACACATTATTTTATTTAGCCTAATTTTTTTTTAGCCCTAGGTACCTGAACCACCCCACGAGGCTTAGCGAGGACGCAAACCAATATAGTTACACAGAGTTTAAAACGCACGGCAGCGCCATCTGTTCGCGCCGCGCATAACTAATGAGCCCGAACGTATTATGCAATACAAACGGTGTACAACTCGACACAGCTTGGTTGCAAGCTTTCCAATTTTAGTTAAAAAAAAAAAAAAATATAATTAAAAAAAGTCACCCCATCTAATCTCATCTAATCTAAGTTGCAAAGATATGTTACATTGGAGATGCACATTACATGCATTTTCACAACCAGACACGTAAACATAAAAAAACAAATCTCAAATGCACATACACCCTGCTACTCTTGCCGTCCTTTGCTGAGACAGGGGTGACATTGGCAAAGTGAACCATTTTTACAGCATGGGTGGTCAGCCGCATACCAGCCTATAAGTCAAGGAACATACACGACAAAAGATTTCCGAATCAGAAATGATTTCCCGTTTCGGTTTTTATTTCAAACCGGTAAAATACAGCAAAGGCTTACTCAGCCTTCACAATAAATGAGTACCAGCCCCCTCGCGAGCAAGGAACCAGCCCTTTTACCTGCACAAAGATTTATTTATCACTTCATTGTTCCACTTCATTCGGGGCAAACGCGGTAAGAAGTTACATTATGTGTGAAGCTAAGCAGCGTTTTTTTATATGAACGTTTCATAAGATGTTTAACAGCGATTTTCAATAAAAAAGTGATTACATATCCAAGCAAAAAACGTTCCAACCCCACAAAAAAGTAACTTGTTTCAATTCACTTTAGGACAGGCCGTTTTAAAAATATGCATCGCACACAATCTATACATCTCATATACATGTGCCTGCGGCAACCGCAGCTTTGACAATTGTCTTTCGATTTGTATGCAGATTTCCTCCGATGCATTTGGCAAAACGAAGCGAAACCATAGTGTTCATTGAGTTATATAATATACAGGAGAAGAAACTAGGTAACGGCATTAAGACATACTTTGGAGCACAATTGTCCCCAGTCCTGTCAAAAACAACAATTTAAAAATATTTTTCTTGCATGTGAAATCCTGTATTTTCTTGCTTTTTCCCCTATATTTTTTGACACCCAATAATTACACATGCCATCTTTAATCTAATCAATACTCGAAGTTGTAATGATAAATTACATGTAAGATTCATATTACATGCATTTCCACAAGCAGACACGTATAAGTTAGCGCTTAAACATGCCGCATGTGAACTTAGAATATAAAACCCAATCTTAAATGAACATAAGCCCTGCAACTCTTGCCGAACTTCCCTTAAACAGGGGTGACATTGTCAGAGTAAACTATTGTTTTACAGTATGGGTGGTCAGCCTCATACCAACTTATAAGTCAAGGAATATAATAATAATAGGAGGATTTATTTGGTGAGCGCTGTTTTTGTGTGAATCACACTTCAAAGTACCTCTACGACCTTGGTCGTCGCTACAGAAAGCGCCAATTCTAAAGCAAGACCCAGTTGCTGTAAGGCTTCTCAAGGAATGCAAACAATTTAATACAGTAAAGTATTTAAAACAAACAATCACTAAACCATAAAACAACAAAATTAAAATTTATAAAAAATGAGAATTAAAATATTGAAAGCCTTAGCCATGATGTCTTAATAATGCCTTTTACGTTGGCGCAAGAATGAATATCAATGCTACCTACCAACATTCCGGAAATATTTCTTAGTTTCACCCAAGTTTTATTATATACAACTAAATGACACAGTGAAGATCTTTGATCTCTTTTTTATTAAGGACCATTTTCGTAAGTTAGTTGAAACAGATATGTCTATTTTCTTTATGAAGATTTCTAGTCCACAGTTATCATAAGTCAATGATAGTGTCCTATTTTCCCTCCCAGACTCCTGCAGAAGTGTCTATCTCTCTTCCCTTTGATAAGCGGAATCCTTTGAAGACCCGCACAGCTGGCGGGTTTCAGAAATGCTAATTTTTTTTGCAAAAAACGAAAAACTGTTGCAAGTCTAATTAATCCAATTAAAACTGCACGCTGAATCAAAAATGGAAATTGCATAAATACGTTCTAGTTTAAAATTTGCGAGAGTTAATAGTGCAGCCTCCAACCAATTTGCATAGAACTTTACCCTTTCAAAAGAAGCAAGTGAAAAGTAACATTTCTATAATCTAAGTTGTACAATGTACAGGTATGTGACATTTGAGATTCATATTAGATGCATTCCCATATGGAATGAGTTACCAGTATCTGTCTTTCCATCTCAATTTAACCTTGCCCTTTTCAAATGCAATATCAATCGCCATTTCCTCTCAGTGTCTCAAAACAAAGCAATGCCACACACACCACAGCACTGCTCAGCTAACGACCCTGCAATCGGACATGGACAACTGCCACATCACCAACACCTCTGCGGCACTATAACAAGTGTCATAGACCCTTAGAGTCTTTCGAATCTAGGGAGTCTCCCGCATAGGCTTTCTTAAAAAAAAAACAGAGTCGTGTGAGTTTGCGTTTACACATGCCGCATGTGGACATGCAACATAAATCCCCAATCTCAAATGAATATAAGCCCTGCAACTCTTACGAACCTTCCCTGAATCAGGATGACATTGGTAAAGTGTACATTTTTTTTAAATATTGGGGGGTCACCCACATTTCAACCTATAAGTTATATTTGCAAGTATGTAAAAAACATCCATGTAAGCCAAGCATGTTTTTAAAAAAAAACTACAGTTTCGGTTCCGAAAGAGTTTGTATACTTGATTAGTAACACGGTTGATTTATATCTCATCCTCCAAGGAATCTTGGTCCTAATTTATACAGGCTATTAAAATTATTCTCGAAACATGGAGAATCGTTACAATACACCTTGCTGGATTTCCCCAGAATATTCGATTCAACACTCAATCAATATCGAACAAACACAAATTATTATTATGTACCGACCTAAGTTTCTATTGATTTCTTGAGATTTTCTAAAGTTATATTAACTTACACAGACAAACTAAACACAATTACTAATATCTTACATATTCGTAATACTAAGAATCTATTTTAAAGTGGTATTTGAGTAGAATGACAACCATACAATCGCATTTTCCGGTATTTGCATACTCGTACCTGAAGTATAAAGTTCGATGCTTACACTGTACTGTATCATTTTACGAAAAATGTACAGAAACAACAAAACTTTTAAAAGGCACTACTTCGGGTTGCATACGTTTTTCGTCTACGCTATTTAAAAGTTTAAACGCACAGTTGTATACTTGGTTACGTTATATGTGGGGTCTACGCTCGGTGTAGCTCTACGCCGGTTGTAGCCGCTTGACTGTATCATATTGTTCTGCGCTTGTTCAGCAGATTTGAATCTACGACAATGTAATTTGATATGAGAGATGATGTGTTGTAAATTGAATGTGGAGTTTACTTCACAAGTCATTTATATAGTCAAATAAATATATTATACAAAAATATGTATATTTGTAAGAAAAAAATGACAATTTATATAATCAACCTCGTAAAAAAAGGATGTATTATAAAAAAGGTTTTATGAAAAAACAAGTGAATGGTAGATAGATTGGCGCATTTTTTTTCTTTCCTTTTTTTAAAGATTTGCAAGAAGCATATATTAACATCATCAATCCTTGACTTATAGGTGAGGCAGACCACCTATACTGTAAAAAATAATCTTCACTTTGCCAATGTCACCTCTGTCTCAAGAAAGACACGCAAGAGTTTTATGGCTTATATTCATTTGAGATTGGGTTTTACATTGTAGGTTCACAAGCGGCATGTTTAAGCGTCAACGTATACGTGTCAGCTTATGGGAATGTATTTAATATAAATCTTAAATGAAATATATCTTCGAAACCTTTGCAGCTTAGATTAAACATTAAAGATCAATAAAAAAAAACATTATTTAATATTTTAATATTTTAATGAACTATTAATTTGTTTATAATCCAATGATATCTCTTGAACCAGGGTGAAAGTAATTGTGGACAGGACACGGCGTAGGCGGGGATCAAACTTTCGCTTGTTTCATTGAAACAAAATAAATCGATAATGAAAGCATACGTGCACCGAAACCATGTAAAGCTCTGATCATATATTTTATTTCTTTATTAGCCTCGTGCAAACATCCCCGCGTGTTTGTACATTACAATACACTTGTGTACACAGCGCTAATAATTATTATCGTGGGACCATCTTAATGTATTTACCCAAATTAAATGTAAACATGACGAGAGAGAGCGCTGAAGCAAATAGGAAAATATAAATGAAATAATAATATAGAACAGAAAAACGGATCCTGAAAATGTCAAAAAATGATCCAACTTATTTTTAGAATAAGCGAACATAAAAGGGCATTTAGGGATCTGACTGGGTACTCTGAGATGGCGGAACACTGCATAGGAAAATATTATTCTCCCGATACAACAGGAGTAAAGGTCCTCTACTCAGGGTGCAAAGGCCAGTTTATTGCCCTTGAAGCTGTTGAAATCCAATACAATTTAAATAATATTATTAATAGGCAAATACCTAGTCCTTCTCCCCTACTAACAGTACCTGCCCGAAAAACCCCACCCACTTTCTCTTTCCTAACATAAATGTTGACTCTTTTGTTTTTAACCTAAGTTAGCCTCTGAAGATGGACGGATAAAGTCCGATAGCGCTTATGCATTGTAAACTAAAAATTATGAAAATAAAACTATGTTATAAAAACACAGTTTTTAAAATTAAAGTTAGAATGGATTTTCCCTAGTGAATTCACTAACTTTAGAAAAAATATTATAAAGCTTTGAGAAGTTGTAATAATTATCGTATAAAATGATTTCCATTTTTTTTAAGAACTCTGTGCGGGAGGCTCCAGATTCGAGAGACTCTAGGGGTCTATGACACTTGTTTTAGTGCCGCAGAGGTGTTGGTGATGTGGCAGTATATGTCCTTATCAAGTTATACGTTAGCTGCGCAGTGCTAGGTTGTGTGTTGCGTTGTTTAAAGTTTTTGTTTATTTGAGGATAGAGTTTTATTTTGTAAGTACCATACAGCATGTGTAAGCGCACACTTACTTGACGGCGTAGAAGTATGATAGCATATACTACGTAAGTATGATAGTGTGTACTACGTATAGTAGAAAGTACGTATGTGGTATATTCTATCATATAATATAGATGTAAACCAGTGGCGAAGGGTGCCATACAACTCGATTCCCATCGGCTTCCCTTTTAAAATGAGGCAACAAAGTAGTTAAAAATTATGGCACAAAGTAAAAAAATACATTTAAAACCAAAGAAACAATACGTATTTTTTCCCCATTGAAACCATGCAGACTACTTTATTATCATTTTTGCCTCATTTTAAAAGGGAAACCAAAGGGAATCGAGTTGTATGGCAACCTTCGCCACTGTAATACATATTTGTATACATAATAGCGATGAAGTGTAATAATTAAATATCTTTGCAGCTCTTTCAGATGTATTTTGTACCGGTCCGTAGTCCAGTGGCAACACTTCGGACTCGTAAATGGAAGGTTGTGGATTCGGATCCCGGCGGAGCACAAAAAATATACCATTTATATTTCGAATGTGCTCTTCGCTGAGTTGAAAAATTCATAAACCTTTACCAAAGACCGGTCACTGAAAGGTCCATCCAATCTTACAGCAACTGGGTCTTGCTTGAGAATTGGCGCTTTCTATAGCGACGAACAAGCTCGCAGAGGGCTCTTGAGGTATGACACACACAAAAACAGCGCTCACCAAATAAATCATCTTAATATTATTATTATTATTTTGTCACATCATTATTTTTTTAATAATGTTCACCCGGGTGGATAAATTGAACAAGTAAATTTTCATTAAAAATGTTACGTTTATCAACCCGGCTTTTAAATTACATTCCAGACTAAATTACATTTTAAGCAAATCTGTTAATTAGTCATCATCATCATCAGCGCTTGCTCGCCTAGTGACAACTTGCCGTCAAACGATGGAATTAATTAAGGCTGGTTTAGGGGGGGAGGTAGGAGACAGTGGGAGGAAGTGGGCGGTGGGTGAACAGTGGGGATTGAAGGGGAGAAGCAGGGAATGGGTGGTGATAGAAGGAAAGTGGGAGGTATGTGATGGAAAGTTAGTGATAGGAATGAGTGGGTGATAGATGGCAGATAGTGTATCTAAAGTAGAAGAAAAGTTTTCAGGAAAGTGTGTTTTGAGTGTTAGAAAGTGTGTGAAATGTGGTAGAAAGTGAGTGATAGGAATGAGTGGGGGATAGATGATAGAAAGTGTATCTATAATGTATCTGTGATGGAAAAGTTTGAGGAAAGTGTGATTTAAGTGTTAGAAAATGTATGTTAGATAGAAAGTGGGTGATGGGTGATAGAATATATGTGATAGGAGGAAAAAGGTGTAAAAGTGGTAGAAAGTGTGTGGTTTGAAGAAAGTTGGTGAAATATGGTAGAAAATAATTGATAGGAATAAGTGGGTGATAGATGGTAGAAAATATATTATAGGTAGCGCCTTTATAGTGATACAAATCACAAAAAGGCGCATATAAATTTAGTTAATTGATTATTATTTGGTAGAAAGAGGCTGATTGGCGGTATAATGTTTGTGATAGGAGGAAAAATGGTGTTAACAAGTAGAAAATAAGTAAGATAAGAAGAAATATTTTGATACGCGGAAAAAGTGTGGTTAGTTGCAAAAGGTGTGTGATAGCTAGAAAGTAGGTGATTGTTGGTAGAGTGGTAAAAAGTTAGTGATTGGAAGAAAGTCCGCAAAAATAGCAACAACACTGCGCTCGTTGGAATCGGAGCCAAATCAAAGATCGAGGAACCGATAAGAAGAGTTAACACAGTGTTTGGAGAGCGTGCATTTGCAGTTGCTGGAACCACCTGCCACATCATGTGAGAGAGCTAGAGGACCATGGAAAGTTCCGGAATGCACTGAAGACAAGCAAATTTCTGGCATCACATGCACAACCACCCTTGGAGTGTATTTTATAAACGTTACCTCCCACGACATTTTAAAATGCATAAACGTTGTATATTTGCCATATTTGTTATTTCCACGAACCATTTCATTTCCTGAACATCTCACATGACAAATCGCACGGCATGATTCTATGTCAGATTGTTGTATAAAGCTCTGCTCACAAGGCCGGTCGCGCGTACTGGCGCACAGAGCGTCTGGGTTGGCTGTGCAGGCGGGAGCGCACTTGTGGGAAATCATGGAGCGCTCGCGGCCCACGGGAATGCTTTGACTCCGACAATATTCTACCAGAAGATGATGTACGAAGGGACAGTGCGGTAGCCGGACAAATGAAAAATTAAAATATGTTTTTATTTTTTACAAATAACAATTTTCAGTTTTCACTTTTCACCAGTCCGGTCGATAGCTCAGGTGGTAGAGTGCTTGCATTCCATGCCGAAAGCTCGGGTTCGAATCCCACCGAGGGTGTCAGAAATGATTTCCCGTTTCGGTGTTTATTTCAAACCCCAAAATAAAATACCGGCAAGGCTTACTCAGCCTTCACAAGAAATGAGTACCAGCACTCTCGGGAGCTGGGAAACCTCCACTTCAACTGAAGTGGTTGGCGTAAGGCCGGCCCCCTTACCTGTAAAAATAAATAGGTTCAACTCGCCACATGCGACCCCTTCGGGGATAACGCGGCAAGAAGTTACACTATATGTGTAGCTTAGTTGCGTTTTTTTTTTTTTTTTTACTTTCACTTTCATGGCCGGTGTTAATAATTAATAAATCACTTTTGTGTTCTTTCGGGTTTGACCATGTTCTACTTGCTCTTCTTCTTCTTCTTCTTTAGCCCATTTCCGTCCACTCCTGGACGAAGGCCTCCTCCATCTGTTTCCATATCGACCTGTCTTGTGCAATCTGCGTCCAGGTCGCGCCAGCATGCCGGTTCAGGTCATCCTTCCATCTCAACTGTGGTCGCCCTACACTTCTCTTCGTCGTTCGAGGTCTCCAAATCAGCGTTATTTTTGTCCATTTGTCATCCGGACTTCTGGCTACATGTCCCGCCCACTGCCATTTCTGAGTCATTACACGGTGGATTATGTCAGTGACCTTTGTATTTTCTCTCACCGTTTCATTTCTGACTCTATCTTGTTATGTTATTTTAAATAACATATTATAAAAAAAACAATCCCGAAGTGTGCAGTGTCTGTTTGTGGGCCGAACGGTCACGGAAACGGCCGAACTGCGCCGTGCGAATCAATCGGCCCACGCTCGTGAGTTCATCGTCAGTTCCCGGCGAGATGTGAAGTGAGTCAGACGTTAGCGACCAAGCACCAAGCGGTGCAAAAGGGGGCACTACGATGGAGCTCCCTCCCCCCCCCATCTACTTGGATTTCCTGCCAGCAAGACACCCGCCTTGTGGACCAGAGGCATAGGAGCGCCCACCCAGGGGCTTCCACGTGTGGAGGCGTCCACCTCGTGAACCGCCGCTAGCCTGGGGCGCTGCCCCAGGCCTTCCGTTTAGAACTCCAGCCAACGGAATAGGGAGTGTTCTGGTGACAACCTGTAGGTCTGGCCAATCCCTTATTTCCCCTTTTCCCCCCCATATTAGTACAGTAATAAACCCTTATTTGTTCATGTTAACTTTATCTTTTAATTATATAACCCTTCCCAAAGTACAAGTGAGCAACCGAAAGAAAGACCCCCACGCCCTGAGAGTGATGCTGATGAGAGCTAGCCGGATGTAAGTATCCTGGAGATACCTTTCAATCGAAACATAACAATCTCTAAGGGAGAGTCCTAACATGGCTCTTTGGGTCGTTCTTAACTTCTCGGCACTTTGTTTTGTGAGAGTTACTGTTTCTAGGCCATATGTAGCTACTGGCAACACACATAGTTCATACACCTTATTTATCAGGTTTATGGGTATTTTCCGGTTTTTAAAAATATATCCAATTTTTTCGAATGCAGCCCAGCTTAATCCAACCCTTCTTCTAAGCGCAGCAGTCTGGTTTTTCTTATCTATTCGGATACTGTGACCTAGGTATATGTATTCTTGGACATCCTCGATACTGCTGCCCTCAATCCTAATTTGAAAGTTTTGTGTGCCCATTACTTTGGTTTTTGCCAGGTTCATACTCAGTCCTACATCTTTAGAGGCCTCGTTCAGTTCCTGTAGCATTTCGGCTAACTCTTCTTGATTTTTACTCATAACAATGATATCGTCAGCAAATCGTAAATGGCTTAGGTATTTTCCATCTATGAGTACTCCTTTGTTTTTCCAACTAAGCTTTTTGAAAATGTATTCCAATGCCAGTGTAAACAGTTTCGGGGATATTGTGTCACCTTGTCGGATTCCTCTTTTAACTTGTTTTAACCTACTTGCTCAGTTTACATTAACTCATCTACTCAGTTTGCATCAACGCGCGTCCGCGAAGACAACGAAAACCGCCAAGGCGATTTGAAAACTCGTCCTGAAGATGCTTTCCGCTCGTGAAAGCGAAACGTCGGCAGATATGGGAGCTGCAAGTAGAACATGGTCAAACCCGAAAGAACACAAAAGTGATTTATTAATTAACAATTTTCAGTTTTGTTTTTTTCACTTTTATTGTTTTTTTTTTTGAGTCGTTACTAAGAGTTTCGGGGAACCTTCATAGTCTTGTAACAAATTATGTATTCGGGTTCCTAATTGTGAAATAAAATTTATAATATTGACAACTTATGGTAAAACTGAATAAGTGTCATATAAAGCTAATATGGGTGAGAAAACACTACAAAAATGTGAAAATTCAGAAGTTAAGAAGTTTGTCATGAGCATTGGTATGAGGCTGACCACCCATACTGTAAAAAAAAAGATTAACTTTGCCAATGCCAGCCCTGTTTCAGGGAAGGTCGGCAAGAGTTGCAGAGCTAATGTTCATTTTATACATTTGGGTTTTTGTAAGCGAGAAATGATACATTTCTCCTTATGGGAATGCATTTGTATGTAATATATCTTTGCAACTTACATTAAAGATTATTATATATGGGTTTCTCAGATAATTGCACATTATTTCCTATTTTATACGAGAGAAAACACTAAGACATTGTGAAAATCCTGTAGTAAGTAAACTAGTTATAAGGAAAGACTCATGACAAACTTATAAACAAGGCTTTTCACACTGTTTTAGTGTTTTCTTTGGTAGAAAAAATGTGTTTTTATCGGAGAAACCCATGTTAGCTTAATATGTCACACATTCGCAACGCAACTAAGCTATACATATAGTGTAACTTCTTGCCTGCGTTATCCCCGAAGGGGTCGCATGTGGCGCTTCGGGACCTATTTATTTTTACAGGTAAGGGGGCCGGCCTCACACCAACCACTTTCAGTTGAAGGGGGGGTTTCCCAGCTCCCGGGGGGCTAGTTCTCATTTCTTGTGAAGGCTGAGTAAACCTTTGAGATCGAACACTTGCTCTCGGCATGGAATGCAAGCATTCCTACCAATTGAGCTTTCGACCTTTTTACGAGCTTGATCGTCGTCGCTACAAAGCGCCAATTCTCAAGCAAGGCCCAGTTGCTGTAAGGCTGGATGGACCTTTGGTGACCGGTCATTGGTAAAGGTTTTATGAATTTTTCAACCCGGCGAAGAGCAAATTTGAAAATATAAATGGTATATTTTTTGTGCTCCGCCGGGAATCGAGCCCACAACCTTCCCATTCAGAGTCCGCAGTGTTACCACTGAGCTACGGACCGGTCAGTTTCAGTTTTACCTTTAAGGTATCGATGCATCAATTATATAAGCCGTTGTAAAAATATTTGTTTATTTAGTTACTGCACTGTTTCAATTCCATGGATGTATAAGTCAATATGAGTCGGGTTGCATCCGCATCAATATTGGATCATGTCCGTACAATTATTCCATCTGGGAGCGAGCAAGGAGCCGTCCCCGCTACTGTACAGACAACTTCCTGCAAGGAGATTCGTTCAATGGCTGACTGTACCGCAAAACCTCCATTATTGTTACATGCCTTGATATACGTACTCTACGTCACGAATATAATAATAATTAATCTTTATATCAGTCCAGTCACGCGGAGGGTGCAGTATGTGACCAGCCATATAAAAAAATACATTGATTGATCGAATAAGTAGGAGCTTACAAATGCTGCATGTTGGTGCTATAGCCGAGGGGCCAAGTGGGCTGATCTTTCTAGCGTGTATGGGATAGAACAACGTTGGTTTGATCCCCGCCTGGGTCATTTAACCATAATTTTGACTCTGGTTCAACAGATGTTACTGGGTAATTATTAATCAATAATTCATTAAAATAAACAAGAATAAATTATTATTTAATGATTTAAAAACTGTTTCTGGCCAGGCAGAATAGTTTGGTGAATTGCATTCCTCTTCATAAATCTATTAAACAAGAAAAAAAATGGCTTCTTACAAACTAAAATATAAACTTCAAATAAGCATACATCCTGCAACTTTGCCGACTTTCCCTGGAACAGGGCTGACATTGACAAAGTGAACATTTTTTGATAATGTGGGTGGTCAGTCTCATACCAACTTATGAGTCAAGGAATTACAAGCCGTATCAACTCACTGCTCACATTTGAGAAGCATGACAGGAAAAACTCTGAAGGATAGAGTTGACTGAGTAAACCTTGCCGGTATTATATTTTGGGTTTTTGAAATAAACAACACGTTGCGTTTTTTTAAATCGTTACAATATCGCTCCCCCAGTTCTTGTTTATCGTATACGCCAATCTTGTCAAATATGACTTTTTCATGCAGTTGCCTTATGAATCAAATTCTAAACAATCTGAGCTGAGAAAAACCGTAAAACTCGATAATGTGAGAACTCTTTTATATATTTTTAAAAGAAATTTCTTGTTTTTGTAAGACACATTGGTCCAGTACACATGCGAACATTGCTCATGTAAAATTTTCTCAATGGCGTATACGTAAACAAAAACTAAGGCAGCGATATGTCACTAGTGTTATTCAGTGCTACCTTTTAAAGTATCAAAATATCGTATCGGTATCGAAATGCTGTTTTGATGTTCGAATGACTTGATCGAGAGGACCGGCACGAATACTGAGTCTCCAGGGTATATAATGCAGTTCCCTTGGGGGATTTCCTAGCGGTTATTATATTTAAAATGTTCATCGAACGTGGAAATCTGCCTCGAGAGAGGGATCCGATATCCAGGCTAAGTAATGAAGTACACAACTCCAGTTCATTGTGTCGCCAACCAAAGCCGGATAATCTTGCAGTAATATTTCCTTAGAAAATATTCCATTAGAATATAAGAATTATGCTATGAGGATATCCTATTAGAATATTATCGTTTGATGACGTCACATAGCTAAGGCATACTTTGAACGTGTCGAGTCCATTTCGATATCCCAGTTCTTGTTTGCCGTATAGACCAATTCTGTCAAATGTGACTTTTTCATGCAGTTGTCTTAAGAATCAAATTATACACAATCTGAGCTAAGAAAAAACGTAAAATTCGATAATGTGAGAGTGGTTTTAAATATTTTTTAAATCAATTTCCTGTTTTCATAAGACACATTGGTCCAGCACACATACAAACATTGCTCATGTAAAATTAGCTTGATGGTCTGTACGGTAAACAAGAACTAAGGCAGCGATTTGTAGGAGTGTTACCAAAGCAGAAAGAAGAATAAACACTAATGGTGATATTCTCAAACAGCAAAGCCATGGCTTAGTGGCCACTTTACGTAATTTTTCCTTGGATCAGCTATGGACCAAACGCGTTGGTTTGTTTTCTCTCGTAAAAGATAGGTAAAAATGAGCATTTATATAAGAAACCCATGTTAGCTTAACATGCCACTTATGCAGTTTTACCTTTCTATATCCGTCTATAATCTATGTTGAAAATATATATTACATTTAAGATTCTTATTAAATGCGTATACTCATTAGCAGACATGTGTAAGTTTGCGCTAACACATGCCGCATGTGAATTTACAACATAAAAACCCACTATCTAATGAACAAAGCCCTGCAACTCTTGCCGACCTTTCCTGAAACAGGAGTGACATTGGCAAAGAGAACCATTTTTTTACAGTGTGGGTGTTCAGCCTCATACCAACCTATAAGACAAGAAACAAACCGTGAAGAACAACTTTATTTTGTTTTACATTATGAATAAACTTAATAGTTAAAAATAATAAAATAAATTTTTGCCGATATATTATGCGTCATCAAAAACAAATTTTATTTTGACAAAAAATAAGTTTTCTTTGACACCAAACAAATTCGGTTGTCAGAAGTGTGGATAAATTTCCTAGAAGCCGGGTCGGATTCTCTTTCTGGACCGGATATTCTGGTTGTCAGGACATTGCGAGAGTTGAAGGAGGTTGGAGGCGGCACGTGTGACAGAAACAGGGAAAGCATCACGAGCTGTGACGTCACTGCGTGAGTGCCAGGGACAATCTGTATTCTGCACCCGAGTACAAAACTAGTTACGCTAAATATAAATTCATCCCATAACACGTTTCATACATAGCTTAAAATTGTTCTAAATTTTCCATATGATCAAAAACTCCGCAACTCTTGCCGACCTTCCCTGAAACAGGGGTGACATTCGAAGAGTGAACCATTTGTTACAGTATGGGTGGTTAGCAGTGGCGAAGGGTGCCATACAAGCCGATTCCCATCGATTCAATGAGGCAAAAATGATAATAAAGTAGACTGCATGGTTTCAATGGGGAAAAAATATGTATTGCTTCTTTGGTTTTAAATGTATTTTTTTACTTTGTGCCTATATTTTTTAACTACTTTGTTACATCATTTTAAAAGGGAAGCCGATGGGAACCGGCTTGTATGGCACCCTTCGCCACTGGTGGTCAGCGTCATACCAACCTATAAATCAAGGGTATATATAACATTCAACTATATAAAAACAACATGCTCAAACCCTCCTCGTACCCGTCTTGTATGTATGTGTCAGAAGGACCCAAAGAACATGGACGCTCATACAAAGCTATATATTTTCTCAAGTGGCGGAAGGCCTTTCCGTGAATTAAAAGCAAAGGCACGACAAAACAATAACTTCTAAGTCAGAGGCGTGCCCATGACGCTAAAAGTAAATGTTTCGATGTTACTGAAGCTAATAGCATACCTCGGGCGGCACTCCTTGTGGGATTGTTGCTAGATCACGAGTAGCGTGAAAAATGACAATAGAACCTTCCATAGAAATCTATACAAAAAAGTCGTTGCGTACCTACCTACATCAATTACATAAAATTAAAAATTATGAAATAATACGAATGCGCCGCCAACATTACAGATGACAAATAATAAATATCCATAAGAATTTGTGGATATAAACTGGTCGCATAAGGCATTGGCATTCGAATTTGGGTTATTGACACTAACGCCGGTTCGAGGCCGGCCTTGCCATCGGCCGGCCATCGATAATAACTTCAAACTTGGTGCGATAGATATCATCGCATGCACACAACCTTCAGCTTTCACATGAAGACAACTGGCCAGGTAAAATATGCTGTTGAATTGCATTCTTATGTACAAATCTATTTGAAAAAAAAAAGTGGAACGATGAAAAATCTTGAGGTATCGACCACTAAAAATGGCAAAGTGAAAAAAATATTAGACCATTAAAACGGAATTTTACGAAATACAAATGACAAAATACTATGACAGCGTTGCCAACAGATATTAAGCCTTTCAAAATATAATTCATATTAAAAACATGCCCTCAGTCAAATTCAGGGATGATGGCATTATGATTTCGGTTGCCATGGTAACGCTTTCAGTATCTCAACTAGTAAGTATACAGCGCAATGTTTTAACTCAAGCGTAGCGGTGTATTAAAATGTATAGTAACTGAAACGCTTATACGAGGCACTGCTTCAGTTTTCATACATTTAAGACGGCTACATGGTAAACACCCAAAAATTTCCGTTTCTCAGATTTGGTTCTTACAGACAGAGAGGAAATGTGAAAGGAAAAAGAGAAAAGGGAAGAATGAGAAGAGTGTGTTTGGATCAGATTGGTGAAATTGTGAAAGAATTGAATATACAAAGCGAATCTAAAAATAGGAAATGTAAATGTTGTGAAGAGGAATGCAATTCACCAATCTATTCTGCCTGGCCAGAAACAGGTAGTGATATCATCAATTAATAGTTCAATATTGTTTATTTTAATGAATTATTAATGAATAATTACGCAATAGCATCTGTTGAACCAGGGTTAAAGTTATGGTCCAATGACCCAGGCGGGGATCGAGCCAACGTTGTTCTATTCCAAACACGCTAGAAAGATTAGCCCACTTGGCCCCCTCGGCCATAACACCGATATTCATGGAAATCATAATTCATGAAATTCATAATTCATGAAAGTCTTTAATAATGAATTGTTAATTGATGATTTTGTAGTAATTATTATATAAATGTTGATTTCCGTAGTAATTATTTTATAAATAAAAATAGTGGAATTGTTGTGTTTGTGCGCGGTAATAATGATAATATAAGAGTTAAAGAGATTATCATGAATAATGTTAATTGTCTACAGATTGATTATTATAAGAATAACGTTTTGTATCGCATAATCTCTGTATATAGAACACACCAATCAAATGTTAATGAATTTATTAACGAACTTAGGATGCTACTAAATGAATGTCGAAGTATGAATGTGATTATTGTGGGCGATTTTAATGTAAATGTGGCAAAAACTTGCATAAGTACTGTAAAGAATGAATATATGAACGCACTAGCAGAACTAAATTTTAAATTGTGTACAAATTTATATAGCAGAGAGGTGGATGGGCAAACTCCGTCCTGTCTGGACCATTTCTGGTCCAATACGCCACTGAGCAAACTGGAGGACATATGTACTGTTGTTTGGAAGAGTGACATTACGGATCATCACACGTCTTTGTTCATACAGAGATTGATGAATAGTAATAATGCATTAAATGATACTGTACGACATGATGAACCAATAAAAAAGATTAATTTGGAGGATTTGAAAATGAGACTGATGAATGAAAGTTGGAAGTCTGTTTATGATTCTTTTGATGCAAATATATGTGCTAAGAATTTTCACGATATTGTTGAAGATTATTTGGCGAGTGTTGAGCAAATATCCGTGCGGAGACAAAGCAACAAATCCTCCAAATATAATAGACTGAAGCCATGGATCACACATGGTTTGGTGGTTTCAATACGAAACAAAGAAAAGCTGTATAAGATTATGCGGAGACATCCTGGCGACACTAATGTCAGTGACAGGTACAAAAGGTATCGAAACATGCTGACACTGTTAATAAGAAGGGTCAAGATTGATTACTTCTCTAGGAAGGTTGAACAAGCTGGCAGTAATATAAAACATGTATGGCAATCCATAAATGAGATTATTAATAAGAAAAAGAAGAAATCACAGATAAAAAGGATAATTGTTGATGGTAAAACAATGGAACTCACACAACATCCAATTGAAATGGCTAATAGCTTTAATGAGTTTTTTGCAGATGTAGGTGAAAATCTGGCTCGACAGATAGATCCAAATTTCACTTACGGGGAAATAGAACCCGATTCTCTCATCGATCCAGGGTTCAACATATTTCAGCCAATAAATTCCGAGACGGTATTAAATATTATAAAGGATATGAAAGGAGGATCCTCTCCTGGCTATGATAGAATATCTGTGGATATTTTGAAGCAGAATTCAACATCTCTGTCGGGGCCCATCACGCACATAGTAAATGTCAGCCTGAATAATGGTGTATTTCCTGAGGTGTACAAAGTTGGTGTGGTGACACCAATTTTCAAGTCGGGGGATGCATGTAATATATCGAATTATAGACCTATAACTCTCACGTCCAATATCTCGAAAATCTTCGAAAAAATAGTGAAAAAACAGCTCATAGATTTTATTAATAGAGAGGGTTTACTTAATAAAAATCAGTTCAGTTTTAGAACGGGTGTTGGCACGGACGACGCCATATCAAGGTTGACTTCCATAGTGTACGGGGCACTAGATGCCGGAGAGAAATGTCTGGGTGTATTTATCGACCTAAGGAAGGCATTTGATAGCGTTAGCCATACTGGCCTATTGAACAAATTAAACAGGATTGGAATATGTGGCAGTGTGAGGAAATGGATTTGCAGTTTCATGCAGTATAGAACTCAGCAGGTACGCATTAATAAGATAGTAAGCTCTAGAAAAATAACGCGATTCGGAATTCCGCAAGGCACCGTCCTTGGACCAATATTGATCATTATTTATGTCAATGAGATATTCTCTCTGCCGATCACATCCTCAATCCTGTCCTTTGCTGATGATACGGCTATGATTGTGAGGGGAGGGTCATGGGTAGAGGTGGTTCGCAGAACGAACGTGGAATTAACCATACTTAAAAATTGGTTCGACAAAAATTTCCTGTCTCTGAATACCGAAAAAACAAATTTTATTCCATTCTCTCTCTACAATAGGGGTCTTCCTTTTTCACTTAGTATAGCAATACATAGCTGTACTAACTTCTTGGTCAGTGGAACTGCGTGCTCCTGCTCATGCCCCCTAATTTCTCAAGCGGAAAGTGTTAAATATCTGGGTATTAAAATAGATTCCAGAATTAGATGGAAGGAGCATGTAGAAACAACTATTGAAAGACTAAGGAAAATTTACTATGTATTCCGCAAAATTAGAGATATTCTAGAGGTAAAAACTTTGAAGTCTACCTATTTTGCGCTTGGACAGTCATTGATGCAGTATGGAATGGTCGGATGGCGCGGCACATTTAAAACAACACTCGAGCCTCTTAGGGTGGTGCAGAGAATGGTTATCAAAATAATGTTAAAGAAGCCTTTCGACTATTCCACATTGTAATTATATCATGACTTTCCGGTGCTAACAATTGACCAATTGTATAAGAGAGCGGCTCTCTACCAAGTTCATAAGGATTACTTTATCCACGGATATAATCCGGGGGATATTGTAATCCCGAGTGGTAGATCGCGTAGAGAGTCGCTTCTAATCAAAGTTCCTAGAAAGAATACAGCAACCGGCCAACATCACTACGATTATTTGGGTGTAAGGTGGTACAATGCACTTTTTTCCAGGTATAAGCATGATAAGCACGCAGATCCTAGGGCCATTAAGTACATGATCAGCAAATATTTGAAAGAGGTGTAAATAGTTGAGTGTTTATATTTGATTGGTTTTTTGTATATTATTCTTATCATTATTATTTTTGTTATTTTTTTCATATATCTACATGTGTGTATATATATGTATAATTCCTATTTCTGTATTTTCTATTTAAACATGTTACCTCTTTATGTTATTTTACTTTATTTTTTGTCTTTCTGTTTTTGCTGAGTAAATGACTAAATAGTGTATATATTATTTTTGTTTTTTATGATTTTTATCTATTAAGTGATTAATTTTAAGTTAAGATAAGTTGGAATCCTCCCCAAAACACAAGCTATGCTTACTTTGGGGAGTATTTATTGTATTTTTTAAAATTTATTTTTATTGTAATACTTTGTACATATTGATAAAAAACAATAAAGACCTTATGATTATGATTATGATTATGATATTAATACCTGTTTCTGGGCAGGCAGAATAAGTTGGTGGATTGAATTCTTCTATACAGATCAATTTACTTAAAAAAAATCAAACTTCAAATGAGGTTGTAAAATAAATCAAACGAATACAGTGGAAACGATGTAAAAATTAGGGTTCAATTTTATTTGTGCCATGATTGTAAATGAACGTTAAGGGTGGATTTTATTTCCGCGTTTGTTGGATTAAGCGTTTAATTAACGTGCGATATTTTTTACCCCCATCCAGTTTGTGCTAGTACTGCCTTCGCTTTGTTACAAAAGTAATCACTTATTGCAGTGATTCCCCAACTACGGTACGCGTACCACCAGTGGTACACGACGCTTCTTTAGGTGGTACGCAAGAAGCCATGGCCATAGGACATACATAGTAAATAATAAGATAGATAGATCCTGCCACATCACTCCTCATCTTCAAGCTCTGCATTGGCCGAAAATCCCTGAGAGGATCACTTTTAATGTCGGTTTGCTCAACTTCAAAGCACAGTGTGGGAGTGCTCCGGGGTACCTGATGGAGCTGGTGTCTTCAGCTACTACAACCTCGCGCGGGTAAACACTGAAGTTAGCTGCATCAAGAAGCAGCTGCCTGGACATCCCTGCAAGAAGGCCCCGCACTGTTTTTGGAGACAGAGCATTCAAGGCAGCCGCTCCAATGACTTGGAACGCTATTCCCGCGTCACTGAGGAAACTGGATATGGAGAGACCATTTAAAAGAGGTCTCAAGACTCACCTCTTCGTCCAATCATACGGACAAGCGCCTTTGTAGTGACACACTATCATAAAAGGCGCTATACAAAATATGCCTTATCTATCTATCTATAGGATAGATTAGATAGTCGTTATCAACACGAACTACCGCGGTTGAAATTTTCATAAAACTGAGTGAATTATTTGCTGAAAATGGACTTGATTGGATGAATTGCGTTGGCTTCTGCTCTGATGGCGTCCGAGCTATGACAGGAAGATTCGGAGGTGTAGCCACAAAAGTGACTGTTTCGGATTCCATTCAGATATAACCACGTATCTCTGTGAGAGCGAATTTTCAGCTATGTTGATAATGAAAAACAAATACCGTAATGGGCTTAAAATAGACCCTAATTTGCGCTTAAAATCAAGTAGAACTGAGCCAAATATTTCTTCTCTTGTCACGAACATGCAGCACCATTTTCGCTCTAAGAGTATTGTATTTTTTTATAATTAATAAATAAACATAATGGACCTTATTCATTAGATTGGTTGAACCCAAAACCAGAGATAAGCTAGCTTATTAGTATGAGAAAACCGACTTTATTCTGGTTTAAATATTAAAACCTTTTTATGAATATGATGGAATGCTGTCATACATAGTTGTTGCAGTTTTTATTACTTTATCCTTTTGAACGATTTTTTTAAATGTTGCACTTCAGTGGTACGCTACTGATTTATAATTTCGTGAGTGGTACCCGAAGTTAAAAGTTTGGGAACCACTGACTTATTGCGTAGAACAGCGGTACGGAATACGCCTGTTTAGTATGTGGGATGGCATGCCAATGGCAGGGATCTGTCATGCCAGATGTGACGAAGATATTGTTAAAATTTACTTGGGTTTAATTTAATATATAATCTAAGTTGCAAGCGACCACTACGCTTTGCCCTCACTGCTGTCAACAAGGTCATAGTGCCCAAAAGAGCGAAGTCATCAATTTTGCAGACAGGAGCTTTGCGGTGGCCGAGCCGGTTGCCTGGAACAATTTGCCCGTCGGTGTTCGCGCGAACCAGCCTACCACCACTTTCAGAAAGGGACTGAGAACATTGTTGTTTTCAGATGCTCCTGGACCATTAAATACTGCCACAGGAAATAAATCATCCATAATCATAATCATCATTAATGATATTGTTATGTAAATAGTAGATTGATATAGGTGTACATCGTAGGTAGCCATAATTATTATAGACTTAAGAAATCTAGAAATGAAATAATCCCTTTGAACCATGCCAGAACCATCTCAAGCAGAAGTTAAGAGCAAACATGATTAGGTACAACCATCCAATTACTTACGTCTAGACACACATATACAAGTAAGTAAAGGTTTATGTACTTGAAGAAGAAATTTATTATTGCTTGTTGTTATGTTTAGATAGAAAGGTATCTCCAGGATGTACCTACAGGATACTTACTCCGGCTAGCTCTCATCAGCATCACTCTCAGGGCGTGGGGTTCTTTCCTTGTGTTGCTTACTTGTATTTTGGGAAGGTTCTATATTAAAAGATAAGTTTAAGATGAACAAATAAGGGTTTATTTACTTTAGTAATATGGGGGAAAAAGGGGAAATAAGGGAATGGCCAGACCTGTACCTTGTCACTAAAACACTCCCTACTCTGTTGACTGGAGTTCCGAACTGAAGGCCTGGGGCAGCGCCCCAGGCTAGCGGCGGCTCATGAGGCAGACGCCTCCACACGTTGGAGCCCCTGGGTGGGCGCTCCTATGCACTATGTCTCCTATGCCTCTGGTCCAAAAGGCGGGTGCCTTGCTGGTAGGAAATACAAGTAGATGGGGAGGAGGGAGCTCCATGATAATGCCCCCTCTTGCACCGCTTGGTGCTTGGTCGCCGACGTCTGAGTCGGTTTACATCTTGCCGGGAACTCATAAGCGACGGCCCGATATGATCACACGGCGCAGTTCGGCCGCTTCCGTGACCATTCGGCTCCGTTCGGTCCACAAAACACTGTACACTTCGAGATTGTTCTTTCTATGTTATTTTAAAATAACATAACATTGTCTTTATTTTTACATGTTTATTTCAAACCCAAAACAAAAAAAACCCTTATGGCTTACTCAGCCTTCACAAGAAGTAAGAATGCATTGAAAAAAATTACAACAAACGGATGCCACAGATTTAAAAATGCGAATCACGTGTGTTCCCGCCATTATGTTTGATTTTAAGCGCGCAATTCGCAAGTTTAGCGGGTAATTTGCCCCTCACGTAAAATACATCTATAAATAACTAGATGGACTATCTGAGCTGGACCAAGTACTCAAGTAAGTATGTGGGAGATAAATATCATGCCCGCATATTTGAGTTTTTGCCTCATATACATATTTTTTTTAAGAAATCCTGTGCGAGAGACTCCTTAGATTCTAGAGACTCTAGGGGTCCATGACACTTTTTGTAGTGCCGCAGAGGTGTACGAGCTTTGCCGTCGCTACAAAGCGCCAATACTCAAGCAAAACCCAGTTGCTGTAAGGCTGGATGGACCTTTGGTGACCGGTCATTGGTAAAGGTTTATGAATTTTTCAACCCAGCGAAGAGCAAATTTGAAAATATAGATTATAGATTAATTAATTAAGAAAATATAGATTATAGATTAACCTTTTATATTATTTGACATTGAAGCTGCGGCGTATCTAGTGATTTAGTACAACAATGGCGTATGCTTCACCGATATGGGGCTATTCAGGAAGCCGGCCCACGTTATTTTTTATTGCGAATAAATCTCGCACAAAAAATGGCTCCAGCGTTCATTTGCAGCTTAACCTCACACTAAATTACCCCAGTGTAACCGATTCCAGCGATGAAATACGACTCGGAATTAGCATTTAACCAAAGTATAATTGTTTTACACGCATTCAACAAATATGAATATTAATTAATTAATGCCTTTTTTACGTTTTTTTAAATGTTTTTTTTAGCCTGAAACGACTGGTTGTGATCGGTGGCTTGGAGGGAAGAGAGGAAGAGGAAGATACTCCACACGATGGACAGATCGACAGCAACACGCTCCCCCAGTTCTTGTTTATCGTATACGCCAATCTTGTTAAATATAACTTTTTCATGCAGTTGTCTTATGAATCAAATTCTACACAATCTGAGCTAAGAAAAACCGTAAAACTCGATAATGTGAGAGTTCTTTTAAATATTTTTTAAATAAATTTCTTGTTTTCATAAGACACATTGGTCCAGAACACATGCAAACATTGCTCATGTACAATTTTCTCAATGGCGTATACGATAAACAAGAACTAAGGCAGCGAACAGGCACCTCGGGGGCTGGAGCGTTGCGAGAAGAGCATTAAAGAGAGAACTGGAGAAGAGTGGTTGCTTCCACACGGGTCACAACCCTCAGCAATGAGGAACAAGATTCAGAAGAAGAAGATTTTTTTAACGTTTTTTTTCATGTTTTTTTAATCCGTTAGAGCCTTTTCACACAAGGCATTCTACCCGGATTTTCTATGGATTACTGAGATAACTGTATGAAAGGTTTCATACATGCCTATACACTACTCGTCCCCTAATGATTGTTTGTCTTATGTCCATCGCAGGTGATTTCACATGAGCAATGTTTGCATGCGTAGCGGACCAATGTCTATAATAAATTTATAATCTAAGTTGCACAGATATATTAACATTCAAAGCTCATATCGAATGCTTGCTCACAAAAAAACACGTGTAATGCTGGAGTGATGCTTTCCGGGATCTGTTGCCGTGTTCTGTGGGAGCTGGAGCTTCCGGACGTTCCACCCATTTCTACGATGGGCTTCTTCAGCGTAAAGTATGATGGTGATGATGATGATCTTGATGAGAACTGTGATGCAAGTGTGTGGTTTTGCCAACCATCCCTGGGTGGTCAGCCTCATACCAACCTACAAGTCAAGGAATATTGTCTTATGAAAACTGTGAGTGCCAATGTGGCATATGAAAACTGAAAATTGGTTGTAAAAATAAACTTTTCAATTATTTTTTTAATTTTTGATTACAACGATAACATACCTACTAAAAATTGCACCGAAAAAAAAAGGTTTATGTCTAAGATAAATCTGAGGTTTGCGTCTGAGATAAATTTAAGGTTCGAGTCTTATATTTTTTTTCTCAACGTTTTTCTCTAATTAATTAAATAAGCCAGCGACCAGGGGCGAATTAGTGGCCGCCAGGAATTAAAGCAGTCGCTCCTTGAGGATTAATTACACCAGGGCCGTCTCCAGCAATTAAGGAAATATTTTATTTTTCAAAAAAAAACTCTTTTTATTTTTCCCCATATTTTTGCATCCAACTAATTTAATTAATTTTCCTTCAAGGCAATTATGGGACGAATGCAAATATATTTCCCAAAGTGTAGGGTTTTAACTTTTTATCACACAAATTAAAAAAATATAGACAGTCAAGTACTCAAAGTGCTAAATGAAAATACATTTATAGAAGTAACGCTCTTAACTAAGCTACACACATAGTGTTACGTTTTGCGACGTTGTTTCCAAAGGAGTCGCATGTGGCGAGTGGAACCTATTAAATTGCTACATGTAAGAGGCCGGCCTTACGTCAACCACTTCAGTTGGAGTCAGGGGCGTGCATCTTATACAGGCACATGCGCCCAATAGGTAGGCAATATATGGTAAAAAATCATTTAAGCTTTATATTCAGAATTAAAATTCAAAATTTCAAATTTCAAATGAGTTATTATACAGAAATCTAATCTAAATCTAAGCTGCAAAGATATGTATTTACAAAGAAATCTAAATAAAGCAGGGGTGACATTGGCAAAGTGAACCATTTTTTACAGTATGGGTGGTCAGCCGCATACCAACCTATCAGTCAATGAATGATAGAATTTTTTCATTCTGGAATGAATTTGCCTATACCCTAGGCACCGCCATAATTTATTTCGTCCTATCTTCAAAAAGGTACAGTAGGTCGAGACTCCTAACCTTGACCAGTCGTCGGATAGTCTAAAATGTTCGATATTCAAAACTTTTCCTAAGAGTTGTAAGAATGTATCTGTGTGTACATATACACGAACAAATTATGCTCGGCTCCCAACTTGCAGGCAGATGAGTTATAATTATTTTAATCATAATATTGCCGCGCTCCAGTGTAGTAATTTGCAAAGTATTTCGCAAGTTTTGCCGCCAAGGAGAACTGTCGTATGTCGGATGTTTCAAACTACACAAGTGGAGAGAGACAGGGAACAGTTTATTTTGAGAAAACTTTGAAAATTACCAGATGAGATTAGAATTTAAGCGTTATCTTGAGAAAACGTTGAAAGATTTTGTGTTCCCTATCCAGCGGAAAAGATACAGAAACTTACAAAGGAACAAGGTACAAAGATACAGGTGCAAATGGTACATGGTACAAAAGGGACAGGTGCAGATGGTAAAATGGACAAAAGGTACAGGTGCAGAAGGTACAATGTACATGAGAAAAAAGGTATTAGGTATAAAAGGTACAGATGCAGATGCAGATGATAGATAGATAGATAGATAAGACAAAATTTGTACAGCGCCTTTTATGATAGTGTGTCACTACAAAGGCGCAATGGTACAGGTGCAGATGGTAAAATGTACAAAAAGTACAGGTGCAGATAGTAAAATGTACAAAAGGTACAGGTGCAGAAGGTACAATATACATAAGAAAAAGGTATAAGGTACAAAAGGTACAGGTGCAGAAGGTACAAGGTACAAAAGGTACAGGTGCAGATAGGACAAGGTACAAAAGATACAGGTGCAGATGGTATAAGGTACAAAAGTACAGGTACAGATAGGACAAGGTACAAAAGGTACAGGTGAAAATGGTACAAGGTACAAAAGGTACTGGTGCAGATGGTACAAGGTAGAAAAGGTACAAGTAAAGATGGTACAAGGTACAAAAGGTACAGGTGAAGATGGTACAAGTTACAAAAGTACTGGTGCAGATGGTACAAGGTACAAAAGGTACAGGTGCAGAAGGTACGAAAGGTGCAAAGGGGTAAATGTAAGAAAGGTAGAACGATTCAGTTTTCATACATTATTTTCTAATTGCTCGATGAAGGGGGATTTACGTTCATTTTATACGACGAGTAATTGTTGTGTATTATTCATTAAAAAAGCATTGGGTTAAGTTTCTATAATATATGTATTATTTGACAATATTATTTGCTTAAATACAAGGAATAAATTTAGTAAAATAAATACAATTGCGCGGCCCTTTTCATCATTTTCTGTAATTAAATTCAGTAATATTTTTCCATGTAATTAATTATAATGGTTTCTTTTTCAAGAACTGTGTCGTAATCAAACAAATAATTCTGGAAAGCAGCTGAACAATAGGAAACACCTCAAATGATTTATTTATTCGATATTGAATTGTTTCAAAACGAAAATAATATCAACTGCCATGTTATTGCGACACATTTATCAATAAATACTGTAACGATTTACTTGGGTTCAATTTAATGAAACTTAGATTAATTTGTTTACACAATTTATTTTAAGATTCACACATATTTTGGTTCATGGTCAACTTTTGTACTAGTCAGCTCCCTTGATACGAGTTGCAAAACTTGAGTAAAGTAAAGTTTACAGAAATATTAAAGAGTGATTTCTCCCAAAATCTGTCGTTTTTGTTTGTTTGAGCTTGATTTTCTTCATCACTGTAACTCTTTTGCTAAGACCATAAAGTGTAAGAAACAAAAACGGCAGATTTTGGGAGAAATCACTCTTTAATATTTTCCGTAAACTTAACTTTGCTCAAGTTTTGCAACTCGTACTAAGGGTACTGGATTCAAAGCATCGCGATCTCTATTTATAGGTGTATAAGGGTTACTTCAAATTAAGTGGTTGGTGTTAATCCGGCCTCCTCACCTGTAAAAATAAAAAGGTTTCACTCTCTACATTCGATCCTTTTGGTGTAACGCAAGACGTTGCATTAATGCACAGCATGGATCCCTTGTATTATATATTGGTTGGTATGAAGCTGACCATCCATACTGTAAAAAAATATTTACTTTGTCAATGTCACCCTTGTTTCAGGAAAGGTCGGCAAAAGTTGCAGGGCTTATGTTTATGTGAGGTTTGGTACTTAAATTTTAAATACACATGCAGCTTTGTGAATGCAAACTTACACGTGTCTGTTTGTGGGCACTCATTTAATATGAACTTTAAATGTGAATATATCTTTGCAAATTAGATTAAAAATGAAAGCATATTTCCATTTTAGACAAGGGATCTTTAAAAACTCATGAGAATCATGATGTTACATTTTTTTCAGTTTTAACATTAGCTCACATTGAAACAACACTACCTCGGAGTATTTATTTAACACTTCAAAAGGAATTTATTTTGCCCATCATCCCAATCTAATCTAATCTAATCTAAGTTGCAAATAAATGTTACAATAAAGATTCACATTATATGCATTTTTACAGACACGCATGAGCTCCCGCTTAAACATTCCGCATGTGGACCTACAATATTAAAACCCGAATCTCAAATGAACATACATCCCGTAACTCCTGCTGACCTTCCCTAAAACAGGGGTGATATTGGCACAATTACAGTATGGGTGGTCAGCCGCATACCAACCTATAAGTCAAAGAACATACACAACAAATTAAATTTTTAAAATCAACAAATTATTATATGTATGGATATCAAAAACAAATTCTAATTAAAAAAAAAAAACATTGCAGATCAACCGCCATTTCTTTTTGATCTTACACACTTTCATTTCCTCCAGAGTCATTACCTTCTTCATACAGGCTCTGCTTTTATTATGACTCTGGATATTCCATTCATTCGCAATTTCGGAAATTTGGTCCATCCATACCTTTCTCTGTCTTCCTCTACCACGACATCCATCGTAACCTTTTAAAAAAAGGTACAAACTTTTTTTTACAGTATAATGTAGATGTTTATTTCAGCACCTATTTTATTCCATGAAATTTAATTTAAAATAATGATGGAAAATAAATAATCATCCTAAGTGAAGGCAAACATCATTTGAAGAGGGCTTAAATTTCCATCAACGAATTTTCATACTTTCCAAATGCATTAGCTAATTGCGGAAAAATTCAAGTCCCGATAAGTACTTGGAAAATGTTTTTCTCATCTGTCCATGGATATCAGTGGCGGATTGACTGAAGAGGCAAACAGTCTATGCTCGACTAAAAAGTCAAAAAAATAAATTCTCCGATCAAATTAAAGGTTTGGTTGCATATTCATACGCAAATCAGCTGATGTATATCATCTTTTATGTTCAAATTCTATCATATTATTACTCACTTCCGAGCAATGTTAAACCAAGGTCCTTACTAGAATTTAGAAATTAAATTTGATGTGTCAATCAAATATTGATAGGAGGTTGGTGCAACAGGCCCTTTAACAAATTAATTGATGTAATAAAATAAAAAAAAAGTTTTTTCAATGCCGTTTGGTATGTGAAATCTATACATTATTATTGTTACTTGCTTAGAACAGTAAGGAGTTGGATATGCAAGATCGTCAAAAAAAGAATAAACTTTTGGTTCTAGAGCGGAGACTTGTAGCTTTCAAAAGAATGAAATGAAGAAGGAAGAAAGCAACAATATTAATACAGCATAAAAAGCGCAAGATATATATAAACGAGGTATTCTATATTTAAAATCTATAATCTAAGTTGCACAGAAATATTTGCATTCAGAGTTCATAAAAAATCCATGCCCACAAACAGGCCCAAATACAAATGCTGAATGTGTACTTACAAATTAAAATCGAAACCTCAAATGAACATAAGCCATGCAACTTTTTCCGAGTTTCCCTGGAATACGGGGTGACATTATAACTTAAATTATATATTTATTAAATTATGAGAAATTGTAAAATCAACTGCACACCTTAGATTTCAGTAAAAAAAAATTTTTGACTAAAAAATTGCCTTCTCAATATGAAAATCATTGAACGTTACCGATACTCAATGTATACATAACAAATTTCACCTATATTTGTATGTTCTACTCATTATTGAGTCGGCGAGTGGGACAGAGATACATAAGACAGCGTGGCTAGACAGAGACACATACAGAGAAAATTTCCCAGTGTCGAGCGGGTTGCCTAATTGCAAAAGTTTAGGCGCAGTTTCTCTAATTACCACTTCCCCAAGTACAAACTCACAAAAACACTAACGACACAACAAAGTCATCGAGTGTTTGGAATTCCGTATACAAATGAAGAAGCGCCTCTATAATTTTTTGAACTAATTTTGGGATACTCGACGACTTCGTTTCGTCGTCAAAGTTCTTACAAGTTTATATAATCGTGGCAGAGGCTTGCGGGGAGACTAGAGAAGAAGTGAGAAAGATAGCTACGGAAAACAGAAAGATAGAGCAATACAGATAGAGGGAGGGGGGAATGGTCTAGAACTTCCAGCGGGATAAATCTCAATTTTCTTGCTTACCCTATGACATCACTTTTGCAATTAACAAAAAAATCCTCAGATACGATTCTCTTTGCACCTTTCTTTTGGCTTTGACTTCGATAAAGTCAGTAAGAGTTTGAAATTAAATTTTGAGAAAGTATTTTTCGTGAAGTTTGGTGTGGAGGTGAGGAATAAATAAAGCCACCTGTTGAATTGGAGTTGCTTATTTTTGTGCTGAAAACTTTGAAAGGAGAATGGCGTCTTGATATTGTTACGAAATTAGGGTTCAATTGTCTTCAAATTAAAAATACACAGGTCTTCTTCAATAGTTATTTATTTTACACAGTTACAAAATTTATTTTCACACTACTTTCTCGATTATTCCACTTGGTTTTGGTTCACTGATCAGATGACTTCGATGTGTTTGTAAGTCTCTATGATACTGGCCCGCTCTGCAGGCCATTCGCACCTTTATACTCTGTAGAGCAGTATGATCTAGAACCAAAGTCGCTAGACGGTTCCAGAGTAATTATTACTTCTCGACGCTTCACGTACTACCTAGAGATCCAACCAAAATCCTACCTACAAATGTAATACAGAATTCCTATAATTATAACAAATACCTACTTAGCCTAGAGAATTCTACACTTATACATAATTATCGATCTTACCTACCAATACTTTTGAGGATTCTTATAACTATTACTATCCATACTTATTTCAATATTTATATTTACATAACACTATAACTACCCATACTTATTTCAATATTTATATTTACATAACACTACCCCCCACCTAGACTGTTTCGTCCCGGAACAGTCTTGACTCTGTGTAGGTAGGGGCATGCTGATCCACGTCGACACCCTGTGGTCAGGAAGAAGTGGCAGTCCACGGATTTCTCCCCACTGGCTCTCGGCTGCGCTTGCTCGCAGCACACCATGACGCTGATGCCGACTCCCGAGAACACTGCTTCAATCATACTCCGGATTATCCGCCAGTCTCGATTAGCGCGGCCGCCACCCATCTTCGGTATTGCCAGACGCGCCTGCTGATCCTCCAACATGTAGTCACGCAGCTCAACAAGGCCGTCCCACAATGCCTTGTAGTCCTCTTCCAGGTTGCTGGAATCCGGGACAACCAGGCAGTATGCTTGTTGACGCCCCTTCGGTAGTCTCAGAGCTCTTCCTTGCGGGCTGCTCGAGGGTTGCGGTTCTCCGAATTTGTATCGGAAGACCCGTGCAATTCCTCTAGACATATCTAGATCTTCCGGTACACTGCATGCCAGTGTGTGGTCCCTAGTGACCTCAAATAAGTCCTTGTGGACTTCTGTGGTCACTCCATGGCGAAACTTCTGCCCTGCCTTCGCGTTCTCCCAAAACGTCTCAAAGGCTGGTGATCTTTCGGATGCGACGCACTGTCGTACTTTTTGGGCTGGTTGGTCATCATTATCGCCTAGGTATGGTGAGAGGCGATTGTAGTGCACGACCCTTGGTTTTCCGTTTGGTCTCTTTTTTATGCGGTAGACCACGTCGTTGATGCGCTCCAAGATCTCGTACGGCCCGTTCCAGGAACGCTGAAGTTTCGGACAGTATCCTTGGCGCCTCTTGGGGTCAAAAAGCCACACCCAGTCACCAGCTTTGTACCCCATGCTGTCAGCTCTGGTGTCATAGCGCTCCTTCATTTGACGCTGGCTTCCCCGATGTTCATGCGGACCTGATCATGGATGTCATCCAGCCTCCTGCGAAGGTCTGTCACATAGTCTTCTCCGGCTAGGTCTTCACCTGGTTTGCAGCCAAATTTGAGATCACAAGGAAGTCGCATTTCTCGCCCAAACAGTATGCTGCTGGGAGTCTTCTTCGTCGTTTCCTGAACAGCCGACCGGTAAGCCAATAAGAACAAAGGCAGATGTCGGTCCCAGTCCCGCTGATGGCTGGACACTACTTTGGCTAAGTACCTCCCCACGGTACGGTTCATCCTTTCCACCATTCCATCAGACTGTGGATGTAGCGCAGTGGTCCTGGTCTTGTAGATCCCTAGCCGCTCACACATCTGCTGGAAGATAGCAGCTTCAAAGTTCCTTCCCTGATCAGAATGTAATTCCAGGGGTACGCCAAACCTGCTGATAAATTCGGTAACTAGAACTTCAGTCACGGTTACGGCCTCTTGGTTAGGGATTGAGTAAGCTTCCACCCACTTGCTGAAGTAATCCATCACCACCATGATGTACTTGTTACCCTTCTCAGTTGTAGGAAATGGGCCAGCTATGTCGATGGCAATTCTTTCAAAGGGGCTGCCAACATTGTACTGACGCATTGGTGCTCGCCTTTTCCTTTGCGGTCCATTGGCCGTTGCACAGGTTACACATTTTCGACACCAATCTTTGACGTCTTCGCTGCAGTTGATCCAGTAAAATCGCTCTTTCACTTTCTCCAGCGTCTTCTTAACGCCTAGATGTCCTCCAGAAGTTCCTCCATGCAGCAGTCCAAGGATTTCCGGTACTCGGCTCCTCGGAACGAGGGTTTGCTTTCTTCTAAGTGTGCCGTCTTCCTTCTCGATCTTTCGTTTCAGAAACCCTCCTTCTATCACCATGGATCCCCATTGAGCCCAATAAGCCTTGACAGTTGGTGATAAGGGGGCGAGTTTTTCCCAGGTTGGCCTTTCTCCTTCTCGCGCCCATTCCATCACATACTTCAAGTCCGGATCATTCAGTTGGTCTTGCGCCAATTTTTCATCTTGCCAGTCCTCATCTTCGGTGGTCGTCCTTTGGACAATTGCTACCTTGTCCTCCATCTTGCTGCAATGTTTGCAGTCACTGGCGCATGGTCGTCTGGATAATGCATCCGCATTTCGATGAAGCGTGCCAGGTCTATGTTCGGAGTCATAATCATACTCCTGGAGCCTTTCAATCCATCTAGCCACTTGCCCTTCTGGGTTTTTGAATTTCAGAAGCCAAACCAGTGCAGCATGATCAGTCCGTAGTGTGAATTTTCTCCCGTACAAGTATTTGCGGAAGTGTTCCACTGATTTTATCACGGCAAGAAGCTCTCGTCTGGTCACGCAATAATTTCGTTCTGGCTTGGAAAGCACTTTACTGAAGTAACCCAGAACAGTCTCATGCCCATCCTGTATTTGGGAAAGGACGCCTCCTATCCCCACATTACTAGCGTCGGTATCCAGGATGAACTTTCCATCTTTTCGTGGGTAGCTCAAGATGGGGGCACTTGTTAATCTTCCCTTAAGCTCTTCAAATGCTTGTGCGCAGGAATCACTCCAATGGAAGCGAGTGTTTTCTTCCGTAAGCTTGGTGAGCGGTTTTGCAATGTCCGCAAATCTTGGCACAAACCTCCTGTAATAAGTGCACAGCCCCAGGAAACTCCTAGTTTCATGTTTGTCCTTCAGCACGGGCCAGTCTCTTACTGCCTTGATTTTGGCAGGGTCAACTTCAACTCCACGTTGAGAAACTATGTGTCCCAGGTAATTTACTTGTTTCTTGAACAGGTTACACTTTTTCGGGTTGAGCTTCAGTCCAGCGTCTTGTAGTCGCCCGAAAACTTGCTCCAGATTTCTCAACTGATGGTTGAAGTCCTTTCCCAGGATGATTATGTCATCCAAGTATACCAGGCAGGTTTCCCATGACAGTCCTCGCAGCACATTCTCCATCAGCCTTTCAAACGTGGCGGGGGCATTGCATAAGCCAAATGGCATCACGGTGAACTGCCAAAGTCCAGATCCAGTCGAGAATGCAGTTTTCTCCTTATCTTTGGCATCCAATTCAACTTGCCAGTAGCCACTTTTCAGGTCCAATGTGGAAAAAATGGTGCATCCTGCCAATGTGTCCAAGGTGTCGTCAATCCTTGGCAGAGGGTAACTATCCTTTTTCGTAACATCGTTGAGCAGTCTGTAGTCCACACAAAATCTCGTGGTACCATCCTTCTTTTTCACCAGTACCACCGGGGATGTCCAAGGGCTACTTGATGGTTCTATGATGCCATCCTTGCTCATGTCTTTGATGATCTTGTCAGCTTCTTCCCGCTTTGCAAAGGGTAGTCTTCTTGGAGCCTGTTTGATTGGTCTTGCTTCTCCGGTGTCTATGCTATGTCGCACTACCTTGGTTCTTCCCAGACGGCCATTAGAGTCCTCGAAAATGTTCTGGTAGCGGCAGATCAAACTCCTCACTCTACGTCTGTTTTCCTCGGTTAGACCTTGGGAAGCGTCGTGGACCAGGGTTTCCAATTGTGTCGATAGTTTTCTTCCCTCGCATGTCATGTTTGTCATCTGTTGCACAATGGAAGTTATCCTCTCACATCTGCCCAAAACAAAACCTTCATTCATTTTAACTGGGTAGCTGTTCACATTCATGATCTTGACAGGAATGGTCTCTTGCGCGCGAATCACTGTTCTTGCCACCATGACTCCTTTGTTAACATTGTCCATGTTCTCCGGTTCTATCATACAGATTTGGTCATTTGTACTACTGGAATCCAGGCGGGCACTCACTATCATCTCGGATCGCCCCTTCACTTCGGTATTCTTGGCTAGGATAACACGTGCAGCCAGTTCTGTCCGTCTTTGCAGGATGACTTCTTCACTTTCAATTTTAATGGCACCTTTCTTTAAATTCAAGCTGCACCCAAATCTGTCCAGTATGTCCATTCCCAATATAACGTCTTCTTCAATGTTGGCCACCAATGTCCGATGATCAAAAGTGGTGCTGCCAATTTGGAAGGTGGCAATCGTCTCCCCATACACCTGTGCTGACTCTCCCGTGGCGGTGTGCAGAGACCATTTTGTTGGTGCAATCTGTTTGCCTCGTGCCACTATGTCGCGTCTCAGAATTGTCCTGGTTGCTCCCGTGTCCACCAGTAGTTCACGAGTTACTCCATCTATTATGCCATTGATAAAAATGCTGCTGGCTTTTCCTCTCACGGTTGCGACAGTAGCAGCAGATTTCAGGGCCTCTCCAGCGCGGGTCAACGGTTGCCCCTTCCCATTAACCCTTTCTAGTTTTCCGCAGCCTGTTTTCTGGGTTTCTGAGGCTTTGGACACTTGGTGCTAAGGTGGCCCAGCTGTCCGCAGTTCCAGCAGCGTGGGTCTCGTCTTCGAGGTCTCAGACGTTCCAGCACTTTTTCAATTAACTCCTCGGTTGTTGGTAGCTTGACCTCCTCTGCCTCGACTGCACGAACCCTGGCGTGGCCCCTAATGGACTGTTTGACAGCCTCAAACTCGAGAGCTTGGCTGAGCGCCTCGTTCAAAGCCTTGGGATGGGCCAGTTTTACGGCTTGTTGCGTCTCCCATTCCCGCAATCCATTTAGGAACTTGTCCACTGCCAAGCTCTCACAGATGTCGTCGGAGGCTGTCGGGTAAGCGTCTCGTACCAGGCGGGCGATGTCCATTTCAAACTCCTGGAGGCTCTCGTTGGGCTTCTGCACCCTTGTGTTCAGCTGTGACTTGTACAGCTGCTCCAGGCACTTGTGGCCATAGCGCATATCCAAGCGCTGCTTCAGCTGCCCAAAGTCACCACGGTTGTCCAGGGGTATGGCCTGCAGAACCCTGAGAGCGTCTCCTCGGAGCGACAGGCTGAGAACCGAAGCCTTCTTCTGCTGGCTCCAGGCTCCCATCATGGCAGCCGTCTCAAAGAGGGTCAAGTATTCCTCCCACGACGTCTTCCCGTCGAAGGTTGGGAGGTTGTGCTTGGCTAGGGAAGGGTCATCATCCCCTCTTGTGACCCTGGTTGGAGTTGAGCATCCCTGGTCGGTCTCGTCGTGAAGGCCGCCTTTGGGGGAGATTCTGGTGGACTCCATCTGGCACTTGTCAGCCAGCTCGGCACGCAGACGGTCCTCCAGGCTTGCCACACGGGCCTCAATCTCCGACATTGCTCGCGAGCTTTCTGCCACTTTCTTCTCCAGTGCCTCAGTCATCTCTTCCTTCAGGCTGGTCATGTTGCTGTTCATCTTTTCCTCCAGCCCCGTCACCTTCTCCTCCAGCCCGGTCAGGTTGGTGGTCATTTTCTCTTCCATGGTTGCCAGGTCCTCCTTCAGCCCGGTCAGGTTCTCCTGCAGGGTCTTGGCGTTGTCAGCCATCTCCCCTTTCAGCTTTTCCTCCATGGAAGTAAAGTTTCCGGTGATGCTGAGGTTTAGCTCGTCCAAGGCGCGGTCCCCTCCAGACGCCATGACAAAATATGCCGGGTCTTCGCCTGACTGTTCTAAGGCCTCCATGAGGCGTGCCTGTAAGGCCGCCTTCCCTCCTGAGGTCTCCAGGTCCCTCTCCAGAAGCTCATTTTTAAGCTCAGTGACTTTGAGGTCCTTGATGTTCACTTTGGTTGCCATTTTTTTTCAAAATTTACTTCAAAACAAAAATATTTTTAAATTTATTTAATACAAGTTTTGAGTTTTATATATATAGCTGTTTTGAATACGTACTTTAGCAAAATAATAATTTATCTGATTACACTGATTGGTAGGTACTGTCTTTTAATATTTATTTTTAATTCACCAATATTTTTTTAACATAATAATGTCTGATAGTACATAATTATTTATTTCGTCTCAAGTCTTTCAAACACACAGGTAGGTAGTTAATGTACATTCACACACTTGTAAACAAAGGATAGTTATTCAAAAACTTTTTCTCGATGAATCTGGAACGTTCTTTTGTAATATTTTTCAAGATTTTTATTTATTTATTTTATTTTTTTAATCACACACAATAATAAAAAAACTATGGTCCAATTTGATGACTTTCTCAATGCGGTAAAATAGTCATTATGTTATGTCCAGAATTATGTCCAGAATTATGTTCCATATGATGTTCCAGAATTTATAAGCAACTTGCTTTTGCGTCTTTTCTTTTAACAAAAATTTATTTAAACACTTGTTTTCACAAAAGTCAGTTCACACAAAGTTCAATTTGAATAAAGTTCATTTTAACACTATTTAATTTATTTTATTTATTTTTAGACAGAAGATCTTAATTTTTCTTGACAATTCCGCACCTGACGCCAATTGTTACGAAATTAGGGTTCAATTGTCTTCAAATTAAAAATACACAGGTCTTCTTCAATAGTTATTTATTTTACACAGTTACAAAATTTATTTTCACACTACTTTCTCGATTATTCCACTTGGTTTTGGTTCACTGATCAGATGACTTCGATGTGTTTGTAAGTCTCTATGATACTGGCCCGCTCTGCAGGCCATTCGCACCTTTATACTCTGTAGAGCAGTATGATCTAGAACCAAAGTTGCTAGACGGTTCCAGAGTAATTATTACTTCTCGACGCTTCACGTACTACCTAGAGATACAACCAAAATCCTACCTACAAATGTAATACAGAATTCCTATAATTATAACAAATACCTACTTAGCCTAGAGAATTCTACACTTATACATAATTATCGATCTTACCTACCAATACTTTTGAGGATTCTTATAACTATTACTATCCATACTTATTTCAATATTTATATTTACATAACACTATAACTACCCATACTTATTTCAATATTTATATTTACATAACAATATTTTATTTTATGAAAACAAACTGCATAGATTATTATTATTTGCTTCGGCAAAAGTCTTAAAGGAGAAACTACGAAGATTATTTTTCTTCTTCCTCAGCCTTTCTCAGTCCACCCCTGGACGTAGGCCTCCTTTAGTCCTCTCCATATTTGTCTATCGGCTGCTGTGTTCAGCCATCCTGACTGCAGTTCCCTTGATGTCGTCCAGCCACCGCAGTTGGGGTCTCCTCACTCCCCGCTTGAATATCCTGGGTTGCTACTGGAGGATCCTTTTCGGTCACCTCTCATAGTCCTGCCTTGCGACGTGACCAGCCAAGCGTCACTTTAAGCAGGCCACTCACTGTATGACGTTAGTGACACCAGTGTGTCTACGGATCTCCTGGTTTGGAACCCTGTCTCTGAGACTGATTCCCAGCATCCTCATTTCAATGGCACGTCCTTAGTCTGTTGGCCTTATACTTAGTGTTTCCAATTCATAGATAGATACTGGAAGCACGCATGACTCAAAGATCCTGCGTTTCAGGTTAACATGCATTTTCTTGTCGTTGATGATGTAGCCTTGATTTCCGAGCGCTACCCATGAATATTACCTATTTTAAATTAAAAACAAATTGGCACTGTTCTTATATTTTCCTCTATTACAGCCATTGTACCGTGTTTGGCGATCGGGCTTCCCAAGTAACCTTTTAGGTTTTAAAAAGGTTACAAAAAGGTCCCAGAACCTTTTTGTAACCTTTTTAAAACTTAAAAGGTTACTTGGGTTGGCGTGTTGCTGCGCTCGTGACCAGGAACTCTCTGCCAGCAGGACTGCGGACAGAGGCAGATTTCAGAAGGGCCCTAAAGACACATCTTTTTCCACAATCAGCAGCGTCTTGAGGATGACCGACGGTCATGAAAAGGCGCAGAAAATATACCCAAGAATAACAATAATAATAACAAGAATACAAGGTGAGAAGAAGCATTTTGCGGTTTGGTAATTTATGGAAAAAATACGAATTTTGTACCGAGATGACTTGCGGATTTGAAATACTCGTAGTAATCTGGAACCGAATTAATCATTTTGATTTTCCACTCTACTGGAGATTGCTACACCCCACAACATTAATTTATATTACTCTCCTTTAGAGAATACACACTTTGTGGCCTTAGGTAAAACGATATTTGCCATATAGTCAGTAGACTGGTATATATACATCACTTTTCTATTTCTGTAAGTAGGGATCAGAGAGTAATATCGAATTTCAAATTAATATTCAATTTCTTTCATTTCTTGGAAGACCCAGTTGTATAATACCGCAAATAACATTATGTAGTAGATCTAAACATTATAGGTTATAGTAGTTTTCTAAGTAATCTGTATTAATTATTCAGTCAGTTGTTTTTTTTTTTTTTAAGAAATCCTGTGCGGGAGACTCCCTAGATTCTAGAGACTCTAGGGGTCGTTGACACTTGTAGTGCCGCAGAGGTGTACGAGCTTGGTCGTCACTATAATCTATAATCTAAGTTGCAAGGATATATTCATTCAAAGCTCTCAGATGTATGCCCACAAACAAACACGTGTAGTTCGCGCTTACAAATGCTGATTGTGTACTTACAAATAAAATCCAAACTCAAATGAACATAAGCCCTGCAACTCTTGCCGACATTCCCTGAAACAGGGGTGACATTGGCAAAGTGAACCATTTTTTACAGTATGGGTGGTCAGCCTCATACCAACCTATAAGTCAAGGAATACTACAAAGCGCCAATATTCAAGCAAGACCCAGTTGCTGTGAGACTGGATGGACCTTTGGTGACCGGTTTTTGGTAAAGGTTTTATGAATTTTTCAACCCAGCGAAGAGCAAATTTGAAAATATAAATGGTATATTTTTTGTGCTCCGCCGGGAATCGAGCCCACAACCTTCCATTTACGAGTCTGAAGTATTTCTACTAGACAACGGATTGGTATATTTAAACTATTTCTACTTAAAACGTTTCAGTTGCGTTTTAACGCGATGTTTTATACTTGAGATGCGGCCATACTGCCCCACTTACGGCCAGCGTGCAGAGCTTTGTTTCTAGTGGAGCCCATCTGCGACAGATTAGCCGTAACAATGTTAGCAGCTTTCTCGCAGCGGCGGCAACTCGTAGCAACCACATGCTTTTATCTCAGGATGCGGCCAACGTTTGATCGCTTTCCGGACATTAAATTATACCCAAGTTTACGGCGCTTTAAAACGTAAAATTACCACAAAATTTCATGGGAATATGCAATTTATTCTCCTCAAAAATGGGCTGTAAAAATATTCTTCAAAATTGTTTTTTTTTTCTATTTATTGTGATGTTGATCTGAAGAGGGGTGGAAGTCTCGAATAACATCGATAAATCTTATCGTACCTATTTGAAGATAGTACGGAATAGAAAATGGCGAGGATAAACAGCTGATCCATTTAAGATGGTACAGTGATCAAATGTTAATGCACTGCAATTCATTATTCCGTCCTATCTTCAAATAGGTGCGGTAAGATCTCCCGCCTGCCGTTAAGACTTCCACTCCAGAACCATGCGTGATCGCTAAAAAAGATCGGAACACTGAAGAAGCACCTTTTTAAAATATCTCTTTTGTGATAAACAGAGCTCTTGAGGTGTGACGCAAACAAAAATGACGCCTTTTTTTCATGTTACAAAATTAAAATGAACTATCCTTTGACTTATAGGTTGGTAAACTTAACATTAAAATCCAAACCTCAAACAAAGATAGCCCCTGCAACTTTTGCTGACCTTCCTCGAAACAAGGGTGATATTGGCCAAGTGAACTATTTGTAAAGTGTAGTTGGTAAGCCTAATATCAACCTATAAGTCAAGGACTTTACTCTTTATTTTTATTATTTTTAAATCGAACAAACTAAAAATGATGGTCACCGCTTGCATATAATGCACCTGAACGCTACTTACATGCTGAGTACATATGTAGGTGCATGAGGAAGTGTGGGTGTATATTAGAGATAGAGATAGAGCGGGAGTGGGTGGTGTTTTGTCTGGCTCATCCTGTGTAATGAAGCCTGCAGTCTGCGGTCCGGCCCTGGAAGCGTTACAGGAGCTTTTTGAAAAGATGAGAGACGAATTGGGACGTTATAAAATTAATATATAACAAGTCTATTTTGCTTTATTTTAAGTTAAATGTAATAGAGTAGGACATAATCTCTTCTGAGGACTTTCGAAATGAAAATATGATGTTTTGCTGGAAACACACTACTGTATTCTGCAAAGTCTACGACTGTTAAATTCTTCAAATTTTAAATCTACAATTGTTGAATTTTCAAATCTCATGTCTTTGATTATCAAGTTAAGACTTGTTAGATTATTTGAATATCAAGTTTGCGACTGTTGCATTATTTGAATATTAAGTGTAGGACTGTTAAATTCTTCGAATGTTAAGTCTACAATTGTTAAATTCTTTGAATATCAAGTCCCCGACTGTAAATTTTTTCGAATACCAGGTGTACGAATATCAAGTCAACGACTGTAAAAAATTACGGTAAAATATAAGAATATAACGTTTTGTATCATCAAGTCTACCACTATTAAATTCTCCAAATATATCAAGTCTACGACTGTAAAACTCTTCGAATATCAAGACTTTGACTGTTATTTTTTTCGAATATCAAGTCTACGACAGTTAAACTCTTAAAATATCAAGTTTACGACAATTAAACTTTTTGAATATCAAGTCAACGACAGTTAAATTTTTAGATTATCCAGTCTATGACAGTTAAACCTTCAAATATCACGTTTATGACAGTTAAATCTACGAAAAACAAGTCTACGGCTGTTCAATTCTTTGAATGTTAAGTCTACGACCGTTAATTTTTTGAATATAAAGTCTACGACAGTTAAATCTCCGAATATACTCTCACAATATCAAGTCTACAGCAGTTAAATCTCCAAATATCAAGTCTACAGCAGTTAAATTTCCCAATATCAAATCTAGGACAGTTAAACTCTCAAAATATCAAGTCTACAACAGTTAAACTCTCAAAATATCAAGTCTACGACAGTTAAACTCTCAAAATATCAAGTTTACGACAGTTAAACATTTTGAATATCAAGTCAACGACAGTTAAATTTTTAGATTATCCAGTCTATGACAGTTAAACCTTTAAATATCACGTCTACGACAGTTAAATCTACGAAAAAAAAGTCTACGGCTGTTCAATTCTTTGAATGTCAAGTCTACGACCGTAATTTTTTTTTAATATAATGTCTACGACACTTAAATCTCCGAATATACCCTCATAATATTAAGTCTACAGCAGTAAAATCTCCAAATATCAAGTCTACAACAGTTAAATTTCCCAATATCAAGTTTACGACAGTTAAACTCTCCAAATATCAAATCTACGACACTAAAACTCTTCGAATATCAAGCTTACGACAATTCAACGCTTCGAATATCAAATCTACGACAGTTAAATATTTTGAATATGAAGTCTACGACAATTGAATAATCGAATATCAAGTCTACGACAGTGAAACATTTTGAATATCAAGCTTACGACAATTCAACGCTTCAAATATCAAATCTACGACAGTTAAATCTTTTGAAAATCAAGTCTACGACAATTGAATAATCAAATATCAAGTCTACGACAGTTAAATCATTGAATATCTATTCTACGATTGTCAAATCCACAAACAAGCAAGTGATGCAGATCTCCAAGGAGCGCGTCTTGATAGTTGAAATTTAATTAAAGTTGCGCTAAGGGAATTATCGTGGGGCGCCCGTGAAGGCTGGGTGGACCTGTTTGGCCGGGCAGATGGTTACCTGCATAATTTAGTTGAGCGGATCAAGCTCCGTGCGGCGGCACCACTGAACATAGCACGGAGGCAGTCGTGCACAACCTTTTGCTCTGTGCGTTCTTCTTTTTCCTCTTCCCAAGGCATTTCTAATCTGATCTAATCTAATCTAAGTTGCACAGATATGCTACATTGGAGATTCAGATAACATGCATTTTCACAACCAGACACGTACAAGTTCGCGCTTGCACATTCCGCATGTGAACCTACAACATAAAAACCAAATCTCAAATGAACATACACACTGCAACTCTTTCCGTCCTTCCCTGAGACAGGTGTGACATTGGCAAAGTGAACCATTTTTACAGCATGGGTGGTCAGCCTTATACCAACCTATTGGTAAAGGAGCTACAAAGCTGATTTACTTTTTTGTTCTACGCTGGAAATAAAACTGACGACGTTCCGTTTACAGCTCCGTAACGCTAACCATTTGACTAAGAACCGGTCGCTGAGTTTAGTTAGAAACAATTAAACCTTAAATAAAGATTGAATAAGTTCAGATACTAAAAAAATGTTGCCAACCAGTGTGTAATCGTACATAGATATTATCGTGCACATGTACATTATCGTACATCGTACATCTGAGAGATCCTCGCATAGTGGCGCTGTACGGCGGTGCTTTAGTACCTACATTATGTAGTGCTGGCAATAAACTAAGGCCCTCGGTACACAGCCAGCCAGGCTAGGTAAAACGCCACAGACGCGATAACCAAGTACGTGAACTAAATATCATCATCTTTACTGTGGTCGCAGATGCAGCGGATACATTTAGATGTGGCAACTATGAATTAACAAGTGATTCTATATTTACAAAAAAAAATAGATTTTAATATTTTGGATGGTTGGTGCATTAACACTGTGAAAATTCATCTTATCTTTAGTTATTCAAACACTGTTTTTATTTTCACTCTTTATTATTTAATTATTTGGACACAAACGTTTTCGACTACACAGTAATCATCATCCTATTTTAATTTGCTAAATTCTAGTGTACCCACTGACAACTATTATCTATAATCTATAATCTAAGTTGCAAGGATATATTCATTCAAAGCTCTCAGATGTATGCCCACAAACAAACACGTGTAGTTCTTTAATCTTTAATCTTTAATCTTTAATCTAAGTTGCAAGGATATATTCATTTAAAGCTCTCAGATGTAAGCCCACAAACCAACAAGTGTAGTTCGCGCTTACAAATGCTGAATGTGTACTTACAAATAAAATCCAAACCTCAAATGAACATAAGCCCCACAACTTTTGCCGACCTTCCCTGAAACAGGGGTGACATTGGCAAAGTGAACCATTTTTTACAGTATGGGTGGTCAGCCTCATACCAACCTATAAGTCAAGGAATATGAATAAAAAATTACATTTAAATATATAAAAGAACAAAACCTTACAAAGAAATCTATACAAAAAAAGTCAGAAATTTCCTATGCAAAAAATGTAGCAAATTAATACACCAACATTAGAAATCACCATTGCAGATTAGCCGCCACTTCTTCCTGTCCTTGCACACTTCTTTCATTTCATCCAGAGTCATAACCTTTTTCATGCAAGTCCTCCTTTTATTATGACTCTGGATATCCCATTCATTCGCTATTTCAGAAATTTGATCCATCCATACTTTTCTCGGTCTTCCTCTACCACGACATCCATCTATTTTAGCAACATATACTTTCTTCGTCAATCTTTCATCACTCATTCTCTCCATATGCCCGAACCATCTTAACATACTTCTTTTAATCTTCACTTTCACACTTTCCCTTACACCACATTCTTCTCTTACAAAATTATTCCTCACTCTGTCACTTCGTTTTTTCCCAATCATACTTCTTAGATAGTCCATTTCTACTGTATGGACTTTACTAATTTCCCTTTCACTCACCGTCCAGGCTTCACTTCCATACATCAAGGTTGGCACTAGTATACCACCGTGCACCGCCAATCTAACATTTTTTGAGAGATTCTGGTTCCTGGCGATGCTAGCGGTAGCACCCAGTACGCACCTGCCTTTCATTATTCTTCTTTCAAATTCACCGGTCATTCTTCCATCTTTTTCAAACTTACTTCCCAGGTATACAAACTCATTTACGACATCAACATTCATTCCATTAATTTTAAATTCATAATTCATACTAGTTCGCGCTTACAAATGCTGATTGTGTACTTACAAATAAAATACAAACCTCAAATGAACATAAGCCCTGCAACTCTTGCCGACATTCCCTGAAACAGGGGTGACATTGGCAAAGTGAACCATTTTTTACAGTATGGGTGGTCAGCCTCATACCAACCTATAAGTCAAGGAATACGAGTAATAAATAACATTTAAGTAAACAACAAAATCTTAAAAATAAATCTATTCAAAAAAAAGTCAAAAATTTCTTATGCAAAAAAATGTAGCAAATCCTATTTTAATTGGCTAAATTCTAGTCTACCAACTGACAACTATTATAATTCTTTTATTACCTGATGATGATTACTGTGTAGTCGAAATCGTTTGTGTCTAAATAATTAAATAAAAAAGAGTGAAAATAAAACAGTGTTTGAATAACTAAAAATAAGATTTTAAGTTATGTAATTGATTTTTTGTGTTCCTTGACTAATAGGTTGGTATGAGGCTGACTCCTCATGTTGCAAGAATTTGGTTCACTTTTTGCGTTTCACAAATGCGGCAGGAGTTGCAAATCTCATGTTCATGTGAGGTTTGATTTATTGTGTACGCACACATGATGCAGCACGTGTAAGCGCTAACTTACATGTGCCTGCTTGTGAGCATGCATAAAATATGAGCCTTAAATGTCAATATATATTTGCAAGTTAGATTCTAGAGTATAAATACACTGTATATGTTATATTTTCAGCATTCAATCATATATACATACCAGTGGAAGGAGAAGGGGCGGGTGGGGCGGATGGAAACGCACTCTAATCTAATCTAAGTGTCAAAGATATGTAACAGTAGGGATTCACATTACATGCATCCTCATAGGCAGACACGTACAAGTTCGCGCTTGTGCATGCCGCATGTGAACGTACAACATAAAAACTAAATCTCAAATGGACATACACCCTGCAACTTCTGCCGACCTTCCCTGAAACAGGGTGACATTGGCAAAGTTAACCATTTTTACAGTATGGTCAGTCAGCCTCATACCAAACTACATATAAGTAGTAAATACGAGAAAACAGCGAATTTGCTTATCCTCTCATGTATCATTAGCTATGCTGCATTTTAAACACAAGATGGCACGTAAAATTAGTTACCTACCGTGTGTTGGTGGATGAAACTTCCAGGAACAATGTTTAGAGATGTTGGTTCTGGCGGTGAACTAATTATTATAACAGGCTACCGCGGAGAAAATAGGCTGCACTAGATTCTATGATACAGCCAGGCCACTTTGAAGGTCGGCAAAAGTTGTAGGGCTTATGTTCATTTGAAGTTTGGATTTTATTTGTAAGTACTAGGTACACATTCAGCATTTGTAAGAGCAAACTACACGTGTTTATTTGTGGGCATGCATTTGATAACTTTAAATGAATATATCCTTGCAACCTAGATTATAGATGCGGAGTCTTATATTTTAGGTAACAACTTTTACAATATTAGAATGATGCCTTAACTAGTCAGAATATGACACGAAAAAAGAACAGTCTGAGTAAATTAACTACTCAGAATATAACAAAAAAATTAACAAATTATTTTAAAACAATGGCTTATAAAGCAAAACAAATCAACCTACATTAATATGTGACAAAGATGTCTGATTTCGAGGATTTTGACCAACCAAGTCTCGACCAATTGGAATTCTCTCTAAAAGCTTGGTTGAATAATTCAAATCCCCAAATTATTTAATAATTATACCCACCATGGGCGAAGGGTGCCATACAAGCCGGTTTCCATCGGTTTCTTGTTTAAAATGAGGCAGAAATGATAATAAAGTAGACTGCATGGTTTCAATGGGGGAAAAATACGTATTGTTTCTTTGGTTTTAAATGTATTTTTTTACTTTGTACCTATATTTTTTAACTACTTATTACATCATTTTAAAAGGGAAGCCGATGGGAACCGGCTTGTATGGCACGCTTCGCCCCTGATACCTATTATTATTCAAATTCACCTATATGCATTTAAATTCCCCTATATTCATTTAATTCCCCTACATTAATTGTTAAAATATGGATTCCCAATTGTTATTTAAATGATTTAGCGATGTTAAATTTTTTTCTATCTTAAAATCCCAACACAGTGTTTATTTAAAAAAAAAAATTTAACGCTGTGAAAAAAAACACAAAATTCATGAAATGCTGTTTTTGCAATAACGGGTTAAAATTTTTAGCACATGCAGGTGGAACAAAACTGCATAAAAATAGTTTCAACTTTCGCGAATCACATCGTGTTAGAAATTTCATTAATTTCCCGCATATTTTTCACTCCGGCTCATCCCAGTTTTTCGTTCCCTCTTCACAACTCACTCTACGACCTGTATTAAATGGTTCCACGACAAATTGGTCACAGACAACTCGGTCATAGATAAATTGGTCACACGACTCTTCGGTGAACGACAACTTGTTCACAAGCAACTCGGCCTTTGGGTTTGAAATAAACACTGAAATGGAAAATTATTTCTGACCCACTCGAACCCGAGATCTCAGTATGGAATGCAAGAATTCTACCATCAAAGCCATGGAAAGGACTGTTTAGGAGTTTGGTTGTCGCAAAAAAGCGCCTAATTTCAAGCAAAACCCAGTTGCTATGAGGCTTTCGTGACCGGTAATTGGTAAAGGTTTGTGAACTTTTCAACCCAGCGAGGAGCATATTCGAAAATATAAATGTCAGTTTCTAGTGACACAGTGTATTGTAAATTCTTGCCGCGTTCTCCTCGAAGTAATCGCATGTGGCGAGTGAACCTATTTATTTTTACAGGTAAGGGGCCTGCCTTACACCATTCACTACAGTGGGTGCTTCCCAGCTCCCGAGGGGGCTGGTTCTTATTTATTGGGAACGGTTCGTACACCTTGTCGGTATTTTAATCTTGGGTTTGAAATAAACATCAAAACGGGAAATGTTTTCTGACGAGCTCGTTGAGATTTGAGCTCGAGCTCTCGGCATGGAATGCAAGCACTCTATCAACTGAGCTACCGACTATATCGGTCACAGATAATTCAGTCACACGACTTTTTGGTCAATGACATTTCGGTAACATACACTATATGGTCCACAGACATATCCATCACTAATCTCTAATCTAATCTAAGTTGCAAAGATATGTTACATTGGAGATACACATTACATGCATTCTCACAACCAGACACGTACAAGTTCGTGCTTGCACATGCCTCATGTAAGCCTACAACATAAAAACCAAATCTCAAATGGACATACACCCTGAAACTCTTGCCGTCCTTCCCTGTAACAGGGGTGACATTGGCAAAGTGAAACATTTTTACAGCATGAGTGGTCAGCCGCATACTAACCTATAAGTCAAGGAACATACAAAACAAATAACATTTTAAAAATCAGTAAATAATAATATTATCAAAACTAAAGATCACAGAAAGCTAAAATAATTTAAAAGTTACAGTACCTAATTACAAAGGTTTTTGGAGAGCAAGTTTACTGTAATGGAGGTGTGTGCGGGCTTAAGTTGTATGTGGCGAAATGTCGTTGACCGGAAAGTCATGTGAACGAATTGTCATGTTACCGATTTGTCAATTGACAAGATGTCTGTAGACGAGTTATCTTTGACCTATTTGTCTGTCGACACGCTTACCTATTTCTGACCGAAACAGGGAATCACTCTACTTACCTATCATTCTACATTTTTAACTTGGAACTTCAAAGTCGTGTAACCGATTTGTCAATAGACAAGCTATCTCTGGACGAGCTATCTTTGACTCATTTTTCGTGTCACGGTATAAAACAATACGTCCTAACTCAAATATAACGTTTACAATGCATGGTAACGTAACGTAACACATGGTAAACGTAACGTAACACATAGTAAACGTAACGTAACACATGGTAACGTGAACACTGAATACTCACTTAAGGCACTGTTTAAGTTTTTTATATGTTTTTTAGTAAACGCTACGGCCGAGTTAAAATTGGAAGTTGTAAACTATGGGCGCTCGTTACAAATAGCCACAATGCTTTGCAGAGCTCTCACAGAGTTTGCTGTCAGCTGTAAGTGCTATTTTGTATTTTTTTTTGCTGTTACAAAAATTGTGTAGTTTTTAGATGATAATAAGTTAGGACTGAAATACAAATATACTCGTCAAAAATTAATAATACAATCTTTAATCTGTAATCTAAGTAGAAGAGATATATTGACATTTAAGGCTCACACTAAGGCCCAGTATTTTCAATGTGAGCATAGCCCCTTTATACTGAATGAAAAATACGCTGTCACTGTCACTAGATCCTGCCACCTGCACTGTTCCACTTGGGATAGCCGGTACCTCCGCAGATGTGTCTCCACTTTTCCTGTCTTTGCATATCTTCAAAATTCATCACTTTCCTCACACAAACTCTTATCTTATTCTCACTCTAATCTAATCTAATCTAAGCTGCAAAGATATATATCATTAAAGATTTATACTAAATGCATTCCCACAAGCAGATATGTATAATTTCGCGTTAACACATGCCGCATGTGGACCTACAATATAAAAACCCAATCTCAAATGAACATAAGCCTTGCAACTCTTGCCGTCCTTCCCTGAAACAGGGGTGACATTGGCAAAGTGAACCAATTTTTATATTATGGGTGGTCAGCCGCATAACAACCTATAAGTCAAGGAACATACATGACAAATTACATTTTATAAATCAAAGAATAAAAATAACAATATATACATGGGCATAAAAAACTAAATCATAACACCAATTTCACTTTAACAAACCCTAGCCGCCAACATCACAGATCAACCGCCATTTCTTTCTATCCTTGCATACTTCTTTCATTTCCTCCAGAGTCATAACCTTCTTCATACAAGCTCTTCTTTTATTATGACTCTGGATATTCCATTCATTCGCAATTTCGGATATTTGGTCCATCCATACCTATCTCGGTCTTCTTCTACCACGACATCCATCTATTCTACCAACATATACTTTCTTCGTCAGTCTTTCCTCATTCATTCTCTCCATATACCCAAATCATCTTAACATACTTCTTTTAATCTTCACTTTCACACTTTCTTTTGCACCACATTCTTTTCTTACAAAATCATTCCTCACCCTGTCACTCCGTTTTTTCCCAATCATACTTCTTAGAATTGCCATTTCAACAGTATGGACTTAATTTCACTTTCATTCACCGTCCAGGCCTCGCTTCCATACATCAAGGTGGGTAAAAGTATGCCACTGCGTACCGCCAATCGAGCATTTTTAGATATGTTTTGATTTTTGGCGATACAAGCTGTGGCACCCAGTACACACCTGCCCTTCATTACTCTTCTTTCAAGTTCACCTGTCATTCTTCCATCTTTTTCAAACTTACTTCCCAAGGTCCCACTCTGCAGGTTCCATTCTTTCGCAATCTCACCTTTTTGGTCTATTCATTCCTTCCTCGGTCTTTCCTTTCCACGCTTTCCTCTGACATTTCCTCTGTGCACTTTCTTCGTTAGTCGTTCATAATTTATCCTTTTTCATCTCATCTCATCGTGCTTTTGTATACTTTCATTCTCATTTTCTCTTTTTTACCACACTCGTTCATCACCCAATCATTGCAAATTCTGTCATTCAGTGTCTTTCTAGTCATTGCTCTCAGGTCAGCAATTTCAACCGTACATTCTTTACTCAACTCATTTTTGTGAATTGTGTGGGTAGTTTTTTTTATCAGCTCAAAGTCGCATAGGCTAACGTTGAAAATACGGGGACTTGGAGAGCTCTGGCATATCATTATGCAGGAGCTCCACGAAACTAAAGTGGGACAGGAATAACAATGCAGATCGTGTTTCACAGATTCCCAGTTTCCCTGATTGTTGGGAATATGCTACAACCATAGTAGAGCGACACAGTGGCAAAACGACAAAGGATATAAAGACACATGAAAGAACATCACAATGAAAATACGTCGCATGAAAAAACATCGCTATGACAAAACATTACAGGAAAGTACATCACAATGACAAAAAATCGCAAGACAAAACATCACATGATAATAATAATAATAATCTATAATCTAAGTTGCAAAGATATATTCATTTAAAGCTCTCAGATGTATGCCCACAAACCAACAAGTGTAGTTCGCGCTTACAAATGCTGAATGTGTACTTACAAATAAAATCCAAACCTCAAATGAACATAAGCCCCACAACTTTTGCCGACCTTCCCTGAAACAGGGGTGACATTGGCAAAGTGAACCATTTTTTACAGTATGGGTGGTCAGCCTCATACCAACCTATAAGTCAAGGAATATGAATAATAAATTACATTTAAATATAAAAAAGAACAAAACCTTACAAAGAAATCTATACAAAAAAAGTCAAAAATTTCCTATGCAAAAAATGTAGCAAATGAATACACCAACATTAGAAATCAACATTGCAGATTAGCCGCCACTTCTTCCTGTCCTTGCATACTTCTTTCATTTCATCCAGAGTCATAACCTTTTTCATACAAGTCCTCCTTTTATTATGACTCTGGATATCCCATTCATTCGCTATTTCAGAGATTTGATCCTTCCATACTTTTCTCGGTCTTCCTCTACCACGACATCCATCTATTCTAGCAACATATACTTTCTTCGTCAATCTTTCATCACTCATTCTCTCCAAGTGCCCGAACCATCTTAACATACTTCTTTTAATCTTCACTTTCACACTTTCCCTTACACCACATTCTTCTCTTACAAAATCATTCCTCACCCTGTCACTTCGTTTTTTCCCAATCATACTTCTTAGATAGTCCATTTCATGATTTTAGATAGTCCATTACATGATAAAACATAAAATAACTTAAACAGAATATAGGTACCACAAACGGCACATGAAAAAATATCACACGTTCTGTTTTGGGTATGTGATGTTTTGTCATGCGATATACTGTCATTGTGATGTTCTTTCATCTGTTGTTCTGTCATGTGTCATTCTCTAATGTGTTGTTCTGTCATGTGTCATCCTGTTATGTGTCGTTCTGTCATGTGTTGTTCTGTTGTTTGCCATTATGTCTGGTGTCATTCTGTCATGCGTCGTTCTGGCATGTGTCGTTCTGTCATGTGTTGTTCTGTTGTTTGTCGTTATGTCATTTTGTCATGTGTCGTTCTGTCACGTGTTTTTTCTGTCGTTTGTCATTATTTCATGTGTCGTTCTGTCACGTGTTTTTCTGTCATGTGTAATTCTGTCGTTTGTCATTATGTCATGTGTCGTTCTGTCGTTTGTCTTTCTGTCACGCGTCGTTCTGTCACGTATTTTTCTTTCACGTAACGTTCTGTCATGTGTCGTTCTGTCACGTGTTTTTCTGTCATGTGTAATTCTGTCGTTTGTCATTATGTCATGTGCCGCTTTGTCGTTTGTCTTTCTGTCACGCGTCGTTCTGTCACGTATTTTTCTTTCACGTGTCGTTCTGTCATGTGTCGTTTTGTCACTGTGCCGTTCTAGCCTGTCCCCGCCACAGCTGGTGGGGCCGGGGTACGAGATAATGATGCCGTGTTAGCAAGCATATTATAAACTTAGAGTATTATTAACTAAACAACGCTGGCATAAACTTGATTCTCTTTGAAATATTTATTTTAAAAAGTGCAGCGATGCACGAGATACTGGATGGCTTGATAAAGCAATCGTTTGAAGCAAATGAAGTGTATAACTCAGTATAAAACATTTCGTTAACTGAATTCAATTGACTTATAGTTAACTGAATTCAATTGACTTGTCCGGTCGATAGCTCAGGTGGTAGAGTGCTTGCATTCCATGCCGAAAGCTCGGGTTCGAATCCCACCGAGGGTGTCAGAAATGATTTCCCGTTTCGGTGCTTATTTCCAACCCCAAAATAAGATACCGGCAAGATTTACTCAGCCTTCACAAGAAATGAGTACCAGCCCCCCCGGGAGCTGGGAAACCCCCCCTTCAACTGAAATTGGTTGGTGTGAGGCCGGCCCCCTTACCTGTACAAATAAATAGGTCCCGAAGCGCCACATGCGACCCCTTCGGGGATAACGCAGGCAAGAAGTTACACTATATGTGTAGCTTAGTTGCGTTTATAGGTATTTTCAACGTTAGCGTATCAACTTTATCCTCTAATGTATAAAATCAAACGGATTTGTGTTAGTTTGTCCTGTATGCACTCCTAAACAACTGAATAAATTGCGATAAAGCTTTCACGAGTTCTTGTGTATGAAAAAAAGTAGAGTAAAAAAGGAAATCAAAGCAGAAATATGCTTAAACTATGTTCACCTTCTGACAGGGATTTTTTTTAGACAAAGAGAAGTGTGCAAGGACACAACATAATGGAGACAAACCTGCAGAGATACGGGCCACCTCGGACAGAACGTCGTAACACTAACAAGACAAGCCACCACAAGGGGTGGCAGGGTACAGCTAGTACTGAATGAAAAGGACGCACTTATGTCAATCGTGTGAGTAGTTATTTTATTAATTTAGTGACCGGTCCGTAGTTCAGTGGTAATACTTCGGACTCTGAATGGGAAGGTTGTGGGTTCGATTCCCGGCGGAGCACAAAAATATACCATTTATATTTTCAAATTTGCTCTTCGCCGGGTTGAAAAATTCATCAAACTTTTACCAATGACCGGTCACCAAAGGTCCATCCTTGCTCGAGAATTGGCGCTTTGTAGCGACGACGATCAAGCTCGTAAAAAGGTCGACAGCTCAATTGGTAGAATGCTTGCATTCCATGCAGAGAGCAAGGATTCGATTCCAAAGGCTAACTCAGCCTTCACAATAAATGAAAACCAGCCCCCCTGGGAGCTGAGAAACCCCACTTCAACTGAAAGTGGTTGGTGTGAGGCCGGACCCCTTACGTGTAAAAATAAATAGGTCCCGAAGCGCCACATGCGACCCCATCGGGGGTAACGCAGGCAAGAAGTTACACTAAATGTGTAGCTTAGTTGCGTTTTTTTTACTACCGTTAAAAATACCGGGCCTTATTGTAAATCATTGCTTAAAGACAATTTTAATAAATGCATTATTCTGCATAGAATTAATTATCAATAAAATATTTAACGCATGTTTATAATTGCAGGGGGCATTAGCATTTCCAGCTGTGTGCAAGTGCGCGAGGGATTAATTCCGTTTTTCCATTCCATTTGCCGCCATTTCCACAACCGCAGCGCCATGTTGGATTCCGCTCCAGTATTAATGCAACAACTGGTCGTATGAAATTCGACCGCTGAAAATTTACCAGTTTCAAAATTTATGCATCTAATTCATTGGACCATAATATTATTTAAAATGTAATATTGTACAATATTTTTGCCCCTCCACTTTAAGGTCCGGATGAGGCTGACCACCCATATGGTAAAAAAAATGTTCACTGCGCCAATGTCAATCCTTTTTCAAGGAAGCTCTGCTTGTAATATTTCATGAAATATATTGTTAACATATCATTAAAAAACAAATTATTTACAATGAAACTGGACTATTTACCTTTGAAAATGGGCTATTGACTTATGAAAATGACTAAAAGTGGACTATTTAAAAAACTTGACTAATAGGATGGTATGAGGCTGACTAGCCGTACTGTAAAAGCGGTTCTCTAAGCCGATGCCAGGCCTGTTTTAGCGAAGGTCGGCAAAAGTTGCAGGGCTTATATTCATTTGAGGTTTTGATTTTGAATTGTAAGTACGCATGTAAAATTTGTGAACATTTAATTTAAATGAATTTAAAATGTTAATATATCTTTGCAACTTAGATTATAGATTAAAGATATACATAACAATTCGTTATGTAAGAATGTCTTGTATACGGCAAATGGCAGACGGCGCAGAATACAAAGGATTATCTTGTAGGTATACGGTTTACGGTATGTACGCTATACGGTAGATGGTAGTGAATACCAGATTTGGTACACATGACTGGGTCGGGAGTGCTTTTGACGTCCCGCTGGACAACGCTTCAGTGGATGCCAGAACATACCGGGTTCGATTCCTGCTATTTGTATTCAAGGGACAAAGCGAATATTTCACATCGGCATGGTGCGCTCTATCCTATACAAGAAGGACCTACGTTTGATTAGTTTTTTAGTTTTTCAATTTTGTAAAACTTAAGGTAGAAAATAATGTTATGAGATGGTTTGGGCATGTGGAAAGAATGAATGATGATAGACTGACAAAGCAAGGAAAAAGAGAAAAGTATGGAGTGATCAGATTGAGGAGATTGTGAAAGAATGGGATATACAAAGTGAGCGTAAAAGAAAAAGGTGATGGATATTAATGAATTGAAAGAGGTATGTCAGAATAGGAAAAAATGAAGGCAGCTTTGCAGAGGGTCTGGCCACTTCTAGCGGTGTGGCGACAGAGTTACAGTTACAGTTACAGAACTAGAGTAACAAACTCAATTTATCCCCTTTGTAGCTAAATTAACATATTAAGTTCCTTGAGGTTGGAATGAGGCTGACGCCCTATGCTGTAAAAACTTGGTTTACTTTTGTCCATGGCATTGCGGTTTCAGGGAAAGGCGGCGCGGGTTGTAAAATTTATTTTTATGTGAGGTTTCGTTTATTTTGTATGTATACATGCAGCATGTGTAAGTGCGAACAAAAATGTGCCTGCTTGTGGGCGTGTATCAAATATAACCACCAAATGTCAATATTTCTTTGTAAGAAGATGGACGGATAAAGTCCGATAGCGTTTAGGCAATGTCAAAAAATCTGATAATCTGTTTCACAAAAAAAAAAGAACTTTCAGTACGTAAATGCACAAACTTCAGATAAATTAAGTAAAAATAAGTCGAATCAGAAAAATGCACTGTTATTCTAAGAAAATTTATTGTATTTAGACAACTTTCTTTTGAGACTATTTTTGACATTTCGACATTTTTGAATGGCAAAAGTTCACAATGCTTTTTTTTAATTGATTTGTCACGCGCCAAACACAAAATGCATTTATGAAATCTGCAGCGCAATACCATCAGCAGATTTTACAGGAACATGCAAACACACATACATACATGTAATAGTATGTGGGCATGCAGTATGTCGAACTATACACTAGTATGTGCATACGATATGTCAACATGCCGGGTACAAACCAACGAACTTGGCCGAGTATGGGCGCAATTATTCGCCTATGTTTCGGTGTGATCTTTTTCTGTTAAAATTTGTTCAATACATCGATACCTTAAGACCCCATAGAGCGAATACGTCCAAAACGGTGTTCCGGGTTTTAAATGTCCATAATGTTTACTTTTTTTTTTAAATCTTTTACTGTCAGAATACAATAAAGAAATGTATAAACTACAGATTGACCGTTTCCAAAAATGATAGAAGTTATTTGAATTCTGTCAAAATGAACACAAACTAATGAAATATTACGAAATAATGCTATCTGGGTTCAATGAATAACTTGAATTTTTTGAATGGAAGGATACAAAAAATATGTATAAATGGTAAGTTTATTAATCAAACTCAAAATCGATCGCATTTTTTTTTCGTAATAATGCATGTAAATTGTACAAAATAAAATAAACAAAACAGCTTCAAAAATCCCATACTAATTTTGTAGGGAAACAATTTGACAGAAAAACGCAGTGGTTTGCTCGGCGTTCCCGCCAGTCTGGAGCAAACTGTGAAGGCGAGAGGACGTCTGTTCGCTCCGCATGAATTCTAGCGCGCAGAAAAAAGAATACAGGCTTCAAATAAAAAAACCCGATTAGTATATAAAAATATTTTCTTCACGTAAAATATTATTTGTAAATAAATGTGTGTCAATTAATCAAAAATGTCTTTCGTTTTTTTTTTTAGAAAATATGGGAGTACGAAAACAAAAATACTATAATAAAAAAAGTAATCGAAGATTGTTTAGAAAAAAAAAGGTAAATTTTTCTACTTCCATATGATAATAATAATATAATATAATAATATTAGGATGATTTATTTGGTGAGCGCTGTTTTTGTGTGTATCACACCTCAAGAGCCCTCTGCGAGCTTGGTCGTCGCTGTAGAAAGCGCCAATTCTCAAGCAAGACCCAGTTGTTGTAAGGTTGGATGGACCTTTCAGTGACCGGTCTTTGGTAAAGGTTTATGAATTTTTCAACTCAGCGAGAGCACATTCGAAATATAAATGGTATATTTTTGTGCTCCGCCGAGATCCGAATCCACAACCTTCCATTTACGAGTTCGAAGTGTTTCCAATACGGACTACGGACCGGTCCAAGATGCCAACGACGCGCGGTGTACGTGAGTGGTCACCCATCCAAGTACTGTCCGCGCCCAATGTTGCTTGATCATTCCCATGTTTTTTTTTGCATTATTGAACTATACACGGATGCATAAATGAACGTGATTACTTTTTTAAAATACAAAAATGTATTTACATAATGGCGCTGAAAATGCTCATAGCAGATATAATAATAGGATGATTTATTTGGTGAGCGCTGTTTTTGTGTGTATCACGCAGATCACGGTCAAAACTTCCCAACTCTTGAAGCTTCAGTTACCATAGATCATGGCAGCAGTACCCCGAGTGTAACTTGTGTAAACTTATCTCGATTGTCTAAATCGAAAAAAAAATAAAACAAAATCAAGACGTGCCGTCGTATATTTCATTCATTTTCGATTTACGCAATCGAAGGGAGTTTATAATTATTATATACTCGAGGTCGAGGCTGCTCCAGTGAGATACATATTATAATTCACGCAAGCCCTACGCTACGGACAACGGAATTATTATTATTGCTGATGTCAAGCAGTCAGTTCAATGATACGAGTATAATATTATGACAATCAGGTACGGCTCGTAGCATACCGTGCAACGTAGGCTTTATTCTCAAAAATATTTTAATTTGTATAAAAGGTTGGTATGAGGCTGACCACCCATACTGTAAATAATAGTTCACTTTACGAATGTCACCCCTGTTCTAGGGAAGGTCGGCAAGAGTTGCAGAGCTTATGTTATTTTGAGATTGGGTTTTTATGTTGTCCTTATACATGTCTGCTTGTGGAAATGCATGTTATGGGAGTTTTCAAATGTAAAATAATATCTTTGCAACTAAGATTCAAATTTGGATGAAATTTGATTAACGCCTTACATTGTATTTGCCCGTCTGAAAGATAGTACTAATAACAAATATAAAAAACCATTTGTGCAGATATTAAGACAAAACAATTGAAAATACATTCAGGGTTTTTTTATTTAAAAATTGTGGAATGCCACATTACTAAAGCATTCACCCTTTTTTATTCCAAACTTGAGATGTTTTGTTTTGTCGAAGTCTTTATTATCACATTTATTTTACCTATTGCATTTAGCTCTTCGTGTGTCCCGTGAAAAAAAGTAATGTTATGCTTTAAAATGTCAGAAAACAAGAAAAAAATCAAGTAAAAAGTGAAAAATTAGAGTTTTTCGTGTTTTTTTTATCGAGCAAACTTTTCAGAATCGTGCTGTCAAGCGATTGCAACTCTTTATTATAATGGCAGTAAAAAAGTCTGATGTGTATGAATAATAGTGTTAAAATTTTCATTGATTTGGATCCTTTACTTTCCGAAAAATGTAATTTGGTTAGGCAAACATGTTTGCCGTTTATATCGCACGGCACCGCTTGACATTTTGCGCCGGGTAGCGCTTCGAGTTGAAAAGAGACAAACATATTCGATTCGAATAGATTTGCCACGTGCGCCAAGTATTTACTTTATAATATATACTTTTGACGTACCTTTACCCGCAAATGTATGAAAACTTAAATAGCGTTCCTAGTTAGCGTTCCAGTTTCCTTGTTTTTTTAAACGTTGTTGTTTAGTTTACACGTATGTTTTTTTTTACTTAAAAGGTACTTCTCTGAAGAGAAGAAAAATATAATAGATAAGAGTAAATTCGTTCTCGCATGCGATCGTTGTTTCGATAATAAAACTTTTGCAAAACGTAACAAGGAATTCTTCTTCTTCTTTCAGTAGGTACCATTTTTAACAAATATCGGCGATGATCATGGATATTTTTACTATGTATGCTACAGGTCTAAATAAGGATTTGGTGCTTTTGTTAACTACTAGGTAGGTCCATTTGCGGCATGTGTAAGCACGAACTTATACGTGTCTACTTGTACAAATGCATGTTATATAAGTTCCTAAATGTACTATATCTATGCAACTTAGATTCTTATTTAGATATTGCCCTATATTCTAATAAATTGAACGGCCTGTCTACTGATAGAACACTTGAGCTATGATAGAAACAAAAACAATGCTTACCGAATAAATCATTCTGTAAATTTATTATAAATAAAAATGGAAATATTATTTGGTTATACAGCCGTACAGTATATATTTTATCACGTTGAGTTTACTGTTTGCATGTAATTCACATCTCAATGGCCCGAACTGAAATGCCACCGGTATAATCCAACTTTAATTTTTACAATAGGTATGTAACAGTTTACAAAAATGAAATTTATCTCTGTAAAAAAATGTATGCAGGCATCACACGCAGTATGTACACCTTTAACCTTATATTCTACATCCATATTCCTCAAATGTATGAGGTATATAAAAATGCAAAATATAAGCCATAATGATTATCAAAAATGAACACTTCCATTTATGTTATGATTTATCTGAGTTTGAGTGATCGCGCGTGCACGGAGCGGTAGAGTCGATGCGCGCGCCGCAGCGCGCGGGAACCGAAGCAATTAGAGGTCAAAACTCAAAGGCATATTTGGAAGGCGCCCTCTTAAAGGTCTAAAATCTAGATCTAAGCTGCAAAGATATATATTGTTACGTTTCTTCTGAGGGTCCTTAATTAAAACACAAGTTCAACACAAGTTAGCCATACAGTTTATTTACACAGACTTATTTTAACAGATTTATTTTAACACGCTTGTTTATTTTGTACAGATTACAGTTATTTTACACCATATTGGTCGCCCTAGTAACTAGATATTCCTCTGTGTGAGTGCTTTGAAAGACTGCCCGCTCCAGCCGATTGTGACCCTTCTTATAGCAGAACCTAGGGGCCATTCCAGCAGGCCCTAGAAAGTTCCACTACCACACTTGTATAGACGATTCTGGACATATTGATTTCTTGAAGAGTCCATTTTCTACCCACATACACACCTTACAACTACAATCGTCTGGGCCAGAACATTCTCTCAAAACACACGCACACCAATAAGCATCTACCAGTGTATTCCGTTACAATATCATTAAAGATTCATATTAAACGCATTCCCACAAGCAGACATGTATAAGTTCGCGCTAACTCATGCCGCATGTGGACCTACAATATAAAAACCCAATCTCAAATGAACATAAGCCCTTCAACTCTTGCCGACTTTCCCTAAAACAGGGATGACATTGGCAAAGTGAACCATTTTTTACAGCATTGGTGGTCAGCCGCATACCAACCTATAAGTCAAGGAACATACACAACAAATTACATTTTTAAAATGAACAAATTATAAATTGTATGGATATCAAAAACTAACAGAAAACAAATTTTAATTTTAAAAACCCTAGCCGCCAACACTGCAGATTAACCGCCATTTCTTTCTGCCCTTAAACATTTTTTTAGTTTCCTCCATAATTGCATAGCCAGTATTGCGTCACCTTGCCTCAGATATTGCCTAAAAGTCTGTACCCGACGTTCGGCGAATGTATGCAAGGAGAGCCGAATGTTCGTACCTACCTATACGTGGCATTTAGCGGTTTGATACCAAGAATGGATTAAAACTGATTTAATCTATGTTTGGAATGGATTCTCTACAACAAGTAGACCGGTCCGTAGTTCAGTGATCGCACTTCGGACTCTGAATGGAAGGTTGTGGGTTCGAATCCCGGCGGAGCACAAAAAATATACCATTTATATTTCCAAATATGCTCTTCGCTGGGTTGAAAAAAAAATCATAAAGCCTTTACCAAAGACCGGTCACTAAAAGGTTCATCCAGCCTTACAACATTGGTCTTGCTTAAGAATTGTCGCTTTGTAGCGACGACCAAGCACGTACACCTCTGCGGCATTACAACATGTGTCATATACTCCTAGAGTCTCTAGAATCTAGGGAGTCTCCCGCACAGGATTTTTAAAATAAATATATAAAAAAATAGCAAGCCTAGTGAGAGTTTTATGTAGTTTGAGTATATTTTAGTTTGTAGGTACTAAGAGTTTGGGATTCGGATAAATTGAAACTGCATCATGAATGTCGTGTGATTGATATTTTTGTTGATTGTGTTTGATAAGTTTTTAATGTGTTTGATTACAGATGACTCAATTAAATGCTTATCAACTACATGGAAAATCAATACCAATGAACCCATATTAAAATGCATCTATAAAACGCAACTAAGCTATACATATAGTGCGACTTCTTGCCGCGTTATTCCCAAAGGGTTTCGCATGAGGCAAGTCAAACCTATTTAATTTTTGCAGGAAAGGGACCAGCCTCACGCTTACCACTTCAATTGAACTGGGGGTTTCCCAGCTCCCGTGAGGGCTGGAACTCATTTCTGGTGAAGGCTGAGTAAGCTTTGACGTTATTTTTTTTAGAGGTTCTGAATAAAACACCGAAACGGGAAATCATTTCTGACACTCTCGGTGGTATTCGAATCGTAGCTCTCGGAATGGAATGCAATCACTCTACCAACTGAGCTATCGACTGGATCTAAATAAAGAAGAGTGATTGAGAAAAAATCTGAAACAGGAGAACATTGGCAAAATTCAGCATGAGTGGTCAGCCTCATACCAACCTATAAGTCAAGGAATTGAATATTATTTTTCACCTCAAATGAACTTTTGCAACTTTTGCCGACCTTTCGTGAAACAGGGAAAGTGAACCATTTTTTACAGCATGGGTGTTCAGCTTTATACCAACCTATAAGTCAAGAGATATTTATACACCTACCTTTTGACACCATTTAAGTGTCTGTTCCTAGATTTGACACAAAATTAAATTAGGTCAGAAGGAGCTTACATTACATATTATGTAAATGGATATTTTATTCAAATATTTGTCCTGCTGTAATCCAAGATGGCGTCAGGGATCAGTCTTTACTTACCGCCAATTAAAATCAAAGCCTCCTGATGGAGGTTGAAGCCGTGGGTGGGCTTACAAGGATAATGTCATCCCCGGTAGTGTGGACGGGAGCGAGGCCGCCTATTGTAGCAAGCCGTGGGTAAACAAAAATTACGTCAGTAGTCCACTCATAATGTAACAAAAAAGCATTCAATGTTTTTTAACGTTTGAACTGATAGAAAGTCTAGACTTATATAAGAGAATACAATAAACAAATGAACGGATGTTTGTTGATAAAACTGAACAAAGTCGAACAAGAATAATCAATCTCTTATGAATTTATTTATCAAACTACTAATAGCAATATTGGTGATTTTAAATATTAAAATCCTTCCAAAAGGATCTGAAAGGCCTTAGAGTTTCAAGGATTCGGGTCCGACGTCAGTTCAAGTTCCTAGATCATTAATTGTAATTGGTTTTTTCAATATTGCTAATTTGATTTTAAGTTTTTTCATTGATTTTTTTGGTCCTTGACTAATACGTTGGTAAAAGGTTGACCCCTTATGAAGTACAAACTTGTTTCTCTTTTGCCAATGCCAATCCGGTTTCCGTGAAAGACGGCAGGAGCTGTAAAGTGTATGTTCATGTGAGGTTTTGTTTATTTTGTATATATAATAATAATAATATTACAATGATTTATGTCGTGAGAACTTTTTTTTTTTTTTGAGCTAAATTGTCACTATAGAAAGCTAATTCTCAAGCAAGAACTATTTACTGTAAGACTTGACTGATAGGTTGGTATGAGGCTGACCACTCATACTGTAAAAAATGTTTCACTTTGCCAATGTCACCCCTGCGTCAGGGAAGGTCGACAAAAGTTGTAGGGTTTTTGTTCATTTGAGGTTTGGATTTTATTTGTAAGCACACATTCAGTATTTGTAAGCGCGAACTACACGTATTTGTTTGTGGGCATGCATTTGATATGAGCTTTAAATATTAATATATCTTTGCAACTTAGATTAAAGATTAAAGACTTTATGTTGTGAGGATTGATCCTTTAGTGACCGGTCATTAGTAAAGGTATATGGTGTTTTTTTGTTCACCGCCGGGATTCGAACCCACGATCTTCCATTTACTAGTCCGAAGCGCTTAATTCATGTGCCATTATACCATAAACCATTGTTTATCCAAGGCTTTGTTCGCTGTTAGAGGGTTGAGATGGTTCATATCCTTATTGATTGTAATATCAATCGACGTATGACATTTTATCATCAAATTTGCTTCTCGCGTTCCATTATACCATGGTCCGCTGTTGATCGAAGGCTCTGGTCGCTGTGAGGGGCTTGCATGGTTTATGTCCACATTGATGGAGACTAAGTCGCACATGTAGTGGTGCGGCTTAAGGGGGAGGGAGGACTAATGGGGCGGTCTGGGAGTGACGGCCAAGCATACATAAACATCCCCAAGTGAGACTACAGCATTGGATATCTTGTAGATCTATAATATATTGTGAGGGTTTTTCTTACTTACGAGTATTTAATAAGATCGTCCATGGACAATGAGTTGTTTGTTTATAATTTGCTTATTTGATTTCTTCTTCACAGACTAGAAGGATTTATTCAGTTCACTTCACAAGCGAAAGTACCCACTGACAGATGAACGACACAATGTTAATACAACAACCACATTAAATGTTTACTTTATTCGTTTCACTATTACAATAACCACAACACACAATAATATTTATCATTTTAATTTACACCAGCTTGTGGCTCTTTCACCAGGGAAGCTTCTTCTGTCCTTTTGCATTCTTTTTTTTCCTTTTTTTTATTCAAATTCAAATATAATGTTCCATTCCACTAAACAAACAAATTCATCTCGTTACAATATCTTGATCTGAATTTAGCCTGAGACTTTGTCAAACTAGAAAGAAAGCTCTGATAGCCATCAGAAGTAAAAAGGAAAAGAACGCGTTTTCGTGTCTTGTGTCATTTCGTATGTAGACTCTCTCTGTTGTACCTACCGATCTCTCAGCAATAAGGTTTGGCTGCGTCGTGTGTAAATTTTGATGAATATATGGTGTGTTACAAACCATCGACTCTAATTTCTGCGAGTTGTAGTCCTCTCCGGTGTTCCTCTTTCATTTCGGATTCCTACCATATCTTAAATCTAAGTTGCAAAGATGCAGGTACGTGTCAATTCGTGCGTACACACGCTGCATGTGTACATACAAAACAAAACAAACCTCACATTATCCTTTGCCTTATAGGTTTGCATGAAGCTGACCACCCTTGCTGTAAAAAATAGTTCACTTTGCCAATGTCACCCTTGTTGCAGAGAAAGGACGGCAAAAGTTGCTGGGCTAATGTTTACACATGCAGCATTTGTAAGCGAGAATTTACACGACTGTTTGTGGGTATACATTTAATTTGATCTTGAAATGTTAATATGCCTTTGCAACTTAAATTAGATTACATCTTTGTAACTCCTGCCGCCTTTTCCTGCAACCGGGGTGACATTGGCAAAGTGAACCAGTTTTTACCAAAGGTATAAACAAAAGGTATCTCAAATAAAACAATTTGTTTTTTTAAAACTGTTTTAAACTAAAGTATAATAGCAAAACTATTATATGTGAAAAGCGGAATTGTAAGTAGGGTAGTGACGTCACATACGCTATTATTGTGAAGCGTGAAATGCATTCTAGGACTCGACACATATTATATATTGTTGCGTAGGTATTCAGCGGTGTAAATACCTAACTCAGCTGCGCGTCATTTGTCACTGGCAACACAGATTCTGCACAATTTCCCGCCAATTAAATCCAAAATGGCGTCGCATACCAACATGGCGGGCGGAGGATTGATTTACAACTGAAAAATGATTGCTCGAAACCGCACATCAGGCGAAACATCAACAGTTTTATGATTACGCGTTATTCGTGCCGTTGGTTTCAACTTCACGTAATGTCAGTTGCAAAAATATTTTTTTTTTTTTCTTCACGAGTTGATTTAGTTCCTCGAGCGCTTTTGATATTATCACATCATTATCAGGAGGACAACTCCTTTGTGTTTTTTTTACATGATTAATTTCGAACGACCGTAATCATAATTTAAAGTCTAAGTATATTTTGCAAAAATTTTGGTTCCATTTCAGCTTGCTTATAAATTCCTAATCAAGTCTTGAGAGGTGAAATGCAAAAAAAAAGCAGTTTAAAATTTACGCAGACGTTTTGGTACGAGATGGGGCGAACAGCGCGCCGCTGTAAAAACTGAAAACAGAAAGGATGAGACAACAAGGACAGGTGAGGTCCCGCAAGGGGGGGGGGGAGAAGGAGGTCTACAGGTGAAGACCCCGGGGGGTGGGGGTGGAATAAGGCATGAAAGGACATACAACCTTGTAAAACACGCCAAAGAGGTAGGGCTGACGAATTGTTGAAGATATTAAAATGAGATACAAAAATTCAAAATATTTCTCGGCTGTGTGAAGTCAGACATAGTAAATTCCCGAAAATCAAGGAATTTTTGCTAGCTTACAACATTTTTGACAGCAGCTCGGTATGTCAAAGAAAGCAGTTTCACAACTTTATTTTGTAGTCCGGTCGATGGCTCAGTTGGTAGAATGCTTGCATTCCATGCCGAGAGCAAGAGTTCGATCCCCACTTAGGGTGTTAGAAATGATTTCCCGTTTCGGTGTTTACTTCAAAACCAAAATAAAATACCTGCCAGATTTACTCAGCCTTCACAAGAAATAAGAACCAGCCCCCTCGGGAGTTGGCACACCCCCTTTTTTAACTAAGGCGGTTAGCGTGAAGCCGGCCCCATACGACCCCTTAGGAGATAACTCAGGCAAGAAGTTACACTATATGTGTAGCTTATTTATTACGTTGCGTATAAAATATCACCAAAAATATACATACCTAAATAAGATATCAATTTTATTGTAGAAAATATTTATCGTTGTGAAATAACTGCATTAAATAAATTTCTTGCACATTACAATGTACTCGGATATATTTCAAATTACATAGTTGTTAAGTCGACTTCGTTAGTAGAAAAATATGCAAAATAAGTTTGTTTTGATTGAACCCAAGTAAAATTGTATTTGTGCCAAATTTTTAATCTCCAAATGTATGAAACGTCAGATTCAAATGGTTTTGTATGAGTGAGACATAAGCGCCTCTGGCGGTCATATTGGAAACTAATCCGGCAAGATGACAACATCTGGATTTCTAGTTTTCCTAATGTTCGGACCACATTCTGTTTATCACTGCTTCGAGCGAAATATACACAAGGCAGTGGCAAAGGGGGGCATACAACTCGATTCCCATCGGCTTCCTTTTTAAAATGAGGCAACAAAGTAGTTAAAAAAAACAGGCACAAAGTAAAAAAATACATTTAAAACCAAAGAAACAATACGTATTTTTTCCCCATTGAAACCATGCAGTCTACTTTATTATCCTTTTTGCCTCATTTTAAAAAGGAAACCGATGGGAATCGAGTTGTAATATAATTTATTTAGAAGGTACACATAATTAAAGAGCGCCGTTTTTGTTTATGTCACACCTCAAGGGCCCTCTCAAATCACGTATAAGATTTTTTGTAAAGATGGATCTTTAGTGCCACTTTAAATATACCAAAAGTTTTTGTCTTCCTCACATTAGTCTGCTCCATTTCATCAGGCCCGCAAACCAAAAAGCACGGTCCCCAAAATTAGTAATGTTTGTATGACAGAAAAACAACGGTCATCAAATAATTCTTACAATTTTTTATGTTTATATGTTTTTGCAACCCTTAAAGACGTTGTGTTGTCACCTACATTAGGTATTAATCTATTTCTTGGGGGGCAGGTGCCAAGTGGGTGGGAAATGGGGGTGGAAAGGGAGCAGGTTGGGGGGGGGGGGTGTAATTTATTCCGCGACACGTGTGGGGGTGTTTTATGTGGTTATTTATTTATTTATTACCGTCTAAAGGGGATGAAAATGAGTCTTGTGTTTTGTATGAAAATGAAAGAAAAATAACGTTTCGCTTATGCAAACTTTAATCTGCCTTTGTGCTTGTATGAATGGCACAAGATTAAAAAGAAAATTTAATATTTTTTTGTTTATAAAACTGTATGTTTTCCGAAATGTTTTTGGACGCAAATGCAACGTAACGCAACTAAGCTACACATATAATGTAACTTCCTGCCGCGTTATCCCCGAAGGGGTCGCATGTGGCGAGTTGAACCTATTTATTTTTACAGGTAAGGGGGCCGGCCTTACGCCAACCACTTCAGTTGAAGTGGGGGTTTTCCCAGCTCCCGAGGGGGCTGGTACTCATTTCTTGTGAAGGCTGAGTAAACCTAGCCGGTAATTTTATTATGGGGTTTGAAATAAACACCGAAATAGGAAATCATTTCTGACACCCTCCTCGGCGGGATTCGAACCCGAGCTCACGGCATGGAATACAAGCACTCTACCAACTGAGCTATCGACCGGACTACTTGTAACAAATGCAAATGCTTTTGTCGGTGTTATGGCCGAGGGGTAGAGGCGCATGTTCGACTAGCGTATTTGGAACCGAATAACGTTGGTTCGAATCTTGCGTCTAGCCCACTTGACCATAACTTCGACCCTGGTTTAAAAGATGCCATTGCATTGCACACAAGCTTCTGCTTTAGCATGAAGACAACTGGCCAGGCAAAATAGATTGGTGGATTGCATTCTTTTAAAAAAATCTATTTAAAAATTATATAACATATAATATCGACACCTTAAAGGTAAAACTGAATTAATGACACATTGAGCTAACATGAGTTTCTCAGATAAATGCTCCTTTTTTCTTGTTTTCTACGAGATAAAACATAAAAAAGTATAACAATCCTGTAGTTAACAAGTTTTTCATGAGTATTTCCTTATGATTAGATCACTTACTATGAGAAGTTACACCCAATAAAATGTTTTATCCACGATTTTTCAAATGAGTGAATCAGTACTTATTCAGTTTTACTTTTCATCTAATCTAATCTAATCTATGTAAGTTGCACAGATAATGTTACACTGGAGATTCATATACATGCATTTTCACAACCAGACACGTACAAGTTCGCGCTTGCACATGTGAACCTACAACATAAAAACCAAATCTCAAATGGACACACACCCTGCAACTCTTGCCGTCCTTCCCTGAAACAGGGGTGACATTGGCAAAGTGAACCATTTTTACAGTATGGGTGGTCAGCTGCACACCAACCTATAAGTCAAGGAACAACTTTTAAGGTGGTGATATTATCGGTTTGTTGAGCAGAAGGCTTAGGTTAGAATCCAATAGACTTCAGAATTTTGGTACGATTATAAGGGTTTCCTTATACCTACATGTATTTTTTTTAGAGTCGGCAAAATTTACCAACAGAATACTGTACTTTGGAATATATGCGTTGTAATTCTAATTTTTGATTTAATTAAGTTTATTTTTTATTTGATTGTAAGTTTATCCATTATTTCACTTTCCGAAATTTTAGTGTTCCTTGACCAACAGGTTGATTGAGACTGACCACACATAGGTACATATCTTTGCAACTTAGATTAGATTAGATAAGAATCAATCATTTATTACTCCGTACTCCATACTTTGATCAGATTGAGGAGATTGTGAAAGAATGGGGTATACAAAGTGAGCGTAAAAGAAGAAAATGCATGAAAAAGGTGATGGATATGTATGAATTGAAAGAGGTATATACGGATAGAAAAAAATGGAGGCAGCTCTGCAGAGGCTCTGGCCACCCCTAGCGGAATGTCGACAGAGTTACAGTTACAGTACTTATTAATATTTTTCCTTGATTTATACTTTTGTATAAGGCTGACCACCCATACTGTTAAAAACGTTTCACTATGTCACAATGTCACCCCTGTTTCAGGAGAGGTCGGCCAGAGTTGCAGGGTGTATGATCATTTAAAAATGGGTTTTTATATTGCAGGTCCACATGCGGCATGTTTAAACGCGAACTTATACGTGTCTGATGATGGGAATGCATTAAACATGATTTTATAAAATGAAAAAAAACGGAATTTACTGACCGTGCAAAAGAGAAGAACGATTTCACTACGTTTCGTCGGAGTCATATCCGACGTCCTCAGGAGGCGTGTGTCTTCTACAAAGAAGAACCACGAACGAGCTTCATTTTATAAAATGTCTAACGACCGTAATCAAAATCAAAAATCTGTAATCATTTAATATGAATCTCACATGTAAGTAATATATCTTTGCAACTTAGATTATAGATTGTAACTGATATAATCAGACTGCTTTATGCCTCTGTTTATTTATTAAAAACATGTTAATCTGGTTAATCTGCCTAACTGCGGTAGTGATATGAAAAGTGAACTTATTTTTGTTACCAAAGCGATCGAGCTTTCTAATGTGAACAACAGAGAAGGGATGATTAAATATTAAAATATATATAATCTTAATATATTAGAGTGGCAGAACATCCTAAGAATGTTGATATAATATATTACTTGTGTACATCTTAAACATATTGTATGGAGCGAAGCAGCTACCGGGTGATCACAAATTTGATTACCTCTTGTGCTGTAGTCACGTCTCTCAGGTGATTTATGCACGCAAGATGGCATGATTTATGCAAGATGGATTCCATCCCGATAACGACGGCAACGCTAATTTTGTAGGCATCTTATCTACTTCAAGCGTATCTCAAATCTTTTGTTGAAAGATTCAGAAGGGGCTGTTAATTTTGACGCAAGATTAACAAAGTTATAATCGTATTTAAAAGAAACCAGAATCTTTAACACTAAAAGAAGTAAAAATGGCTTTTTTTAAATCATTTATATAAGTAGATAAAAAAGTTACCAATTCTTACATGAAGATCATCGAAAGAACGAAAACGTTCGTACTTATTAGTTAAAATAAAATAATTAGTAGTGTGAAAATAAAACAGTGTTTCTAAATCTAAATCTAAATCTAAGCTGCAAAGATATGTATCATTTGAGATTCATATTAAATGCATTCCCACAAGCAGACATGCATAATTTCGCGCTTACACATGCCGCATGTGGACCTAATCTAATCTAAATCTAAATCTAAGCTGCAAAGATATGTATCATTTGAGATTCATATTAAATGCATTCCCACAAGCAGACATGCACAATTTCGCGCTTACACATGCCGCATGTGGACCTACAATAAAAAAAACCAATCTCAAATGAACATACGCCCTGCAACTCTTGCTGACCTTCCCTGAAGCAGGGGTGACATTGGCAAAGTGAACCATTTTTTACAGTATGGGTGGTCTACAATATAAAAAACCCAATCTCAAATGAAAATAAGCCCTGCAACTCTTGCCGACCTTCCCTGAAGCAGTTTTATTAGAATTTTTGTTAAGTTTGGCAGGATATTGGTAGTTGTGTTGGTTTGATAATAAATCAATGAAGTACAAAAAAGTGAAACAAACTTCCGTATAGAACACGGCTACACAGCCCGAAAAATTTTTAAGATTGTGTCAAGTGCCGGCCGTGAAAGCCTAAATGTACAAATGAAGTATATGTCCGGACAGACCGGACAGACCAACCATACTGTAAAAATGATGCTCACTTTGCCAATGTCAACCACGTTTCAAATAAAACCCTCATAATAAACTCTCCAGGATACCTCTTGATTGGTGATGCGAGGCGTACACTCATACAATGTTATTCATCCACAGCAAATCCAAGGCTTTACCGCAGCGTAAATTTTCCACACAAAAAAACGATGATACATGGATCAGGTGTGTTGCGAATAACTCTGATAGATACCAACCAGTCCTTTCAAACAGTTGACACTAAAATAAGGTTCAATATCTCCACCTCACTAACATGAACATCGATGTGCACCAAAATGCTCTTACTTTTGTTTTCAGAAAAGATTACATTGTTACGAATGTATAGGTTCTTGCCTGCGTGTTTTTGTGATTGTGCGCCTAGGCGTGTTCACTTGCTGTGTATGTGTGTACGAAGACGTGAGTGTTTGACACTTTAAATTGCTGCGCTTCTCGCACTCTCTGGATACATCCATTCAGGAGGCGTCAAGAACACGCTAGAATAGGCCTTGGTCGCATATAAATAGACTTCCGAACTGTGAAAAACAGAATAATCGACTAACGCTCTAGCCGTGAGACCGACAAAGACAGAAGTTGCAGAGTGAACCATATTATTGTTATGTAAATATTAGAATAGGTATTAGTTATAGTTATAGGAATTCTGTATTGTATTGTGTGGGTAGGAATCATTGAATAAAAATACTTGAAGCATCGAGAAATAATGATTACTACGCCTTTCTGGAACTGTCTAGCGAATATAGATCTAGATTGTACTGTTTTGAAGAGTATAAGAAGGGTGCGAGTTGCTTGCAGAGCCAGTATCCTACGAGCATTACAACTACATAGAACTAAGTTAACCAGTGAACAGAAACCAAGTGTAATGGAATAGTCGAGACTACCTTTGTGAAAATAAATTTTTAAAAGTGTAAAATAAACAACTGTATAAGAAGACCAGTATTTTTAATTGAAAGACTTTTGGAACCCTAAATTCGTAACATTATGTAATCAACTTGTTAAAAAATAAATACTGTGAAATAAATAAAAACGCATTTTTTTTTCTTCGCAAAAGGTGTGAGAAATGTACACATCACCCGGTACTTCTTTGAGGAGAAGAGCTCGCTTGTTTACCGGGATTATGTTGCTCTTAGTGCAGAGTACAGGGTGGTTAGGATGTGTGTGCCGCACGCGTTCAGGTGCTCTCTCACGTATAAATTATGTGCGCTCACTCTAAATTTTTCACAAGACCATCACATAAATTGACAATTTTATAATGTTTGTGCAAGGGAGCGTTCGCCGTTGACTCGCAGTTTCATTAATATGAAATTTTTACGGAAAAAATGTTGAAGCAAGAAAATTTTGAATTATGCTTCTCGCGGTTTGAATTATAAATGAAGATGAGAAACGACCTGTAGCCATGCGCGAGTATGCCATGAATAAACTTTAGGTGAATTTTATAATATTCAACATGGTTTAAACTGCAGTAAAAAAACCCATTTTTGTTTTAAAGAAAAAATATTTAAAATTACACCATTTTTATACACTTTAGAAGATTAAAAGTGTTTTTTAGGCTTTCATGGCCGACTTCAGATGATGATGATAAGGATGCAGCATCCATTTTTCCGGGCTTGTAGACCATGGTCCAGTATTTCTTCTTAGAAGGCTGCTACGTTTCGTCAGTGAATTTGTGACTGACTTCTTCAAGGCTCGTACTTAAATTGTCATATCCTTATCATCACTTTAGAAGATATTTCGCCAACAGACTAAGTGTGTGCCAAAAATCCATTGAAAGGAGGATGCTGGGAATCAGTCTCAGAGACAGGGTTCCAAACTAGGAGATCCGTAGAAGCACTGGTGTCACTGATGTCATACAGCGAGTGGCCTGCTTAATGTGGCGCTAAGATGGCCACGTTGCAAGGCAGGACCATGACAGGTGGCTGAAAAGGATCGTCCAGTGGCGACCCAGGATGTTCAAGCGGAGAGCGGGGAGACCCCAATTGAGGTGGCTGGACGACATCAAGGGAACTGCAGGCAGAGGATTGCTGAACACATCAGCCGATAGACAAACATGGAGAGGATTGGAGGAGGCCTACATCCAGGAGTGAACTGAGAAAGGCTGAGGAAGAAAAAGAACAAGAAGAAGCTGTTCAATAACCACCATTTTTTATTCCGTCTTATCATTAAATAGATAAGGTAAGATCTTCCGACGGCCATCAAGACTTGCACCCCTGGAGAAAATCTGATTTATATTTTGTTAGTGGTTTCTAAGGGCCCTAGTGATGAGAAATGAGAAGTATTGGCTCCTAGATCTCATCATACAGGGAAAAATTGAGGGACGAATAGCTTCAGGTCCAAGGAGTTCATCTTGATTGAAAATTTGAGACGCAAATTAACCTGAGCGTAAGAAAAAATAAATATATTAATCAATGCGTGCGTGGCACGAAGAAAGAGTGGATGATGAAAGACTTACAAAATTTCATATGCAGAGAAAATGTGGAAGGGAAAATAGGAAAAAAAAGACTGAGAAAAGTATTGCTGGATCAGATTCGTGAAATTGTGAAAGAATGGGATATACAAAGCGAATGTGAGAGAAGGAAATGTATGAAAAAGGTGATGGATATGAATGAATTGAAAGAGGTATGCAAGGATAGGAAAAAATGGAGGCAAATCTGCACAGATTCTAGTAACCAGGGGCGTGCACTCCGTACAGGCACATGCGCCTAATAGGTAGGCAATTTATGGTAAAAAGATACTGGGATTTACAATTCAAAATTTGTGTTCAATTGGAGCCATCGTTAGCACTTCAGGCAATTTCAAATAAGTTATTTTTAAAGAATGGGAGAAAATATTTCTTCTCAAATTTTTTTACCTATACCCTGCGCACGCGCGTGCTGGCCACCCCTAGCGCAATGGCGACATAGTGACAGTCACACTTACAGCGTAAGGTGTTTTTACGATTTTTTTGTAGCATAGAAGATAAAAATAAAACATTTTCTTAGAATTTTGAATTTACTTCGTTACGAAGCACTGCGTGCACGAGTGAGTACATAATATGTCTTTGTTTATATGAAAATATGGTTTCCATGGTAGAATTACACAGTGGCAAAACGACACATGACATAACGACACATTACAAAAGGAACATGACAAAATAACATATGATGGGACGATACATGACAGAACATCAAAATGACAAAACATCACAGGTTTGATGTTTGTCATGTATTGTCAGGTATTTTTTTTATGTGCCGTTTATGGGGCCTTATCAGGTATGTGAGGTTTTGTTCTTGTGTTATTTCGACATAGTGATGTATTTTCTTATAGGTTTGTATGTAGTTGACCACCCATACTCAAAAAAATGGTTCACTTTGCCAACGTCACACGTGTCTTCTTATGGAAATGCAACTTAGATTATACTCCTAGATCTTAGTAAGGTGTTTTTTTACAAAAAAATTACAAAAAAAAATTCTAGCATAAGAGACAAAATGAAACATTTTCTTAGTATTTTGAATTTACCTCGTTACTTAGCCCGAGTGAGTACATGATATGTCTTTGTTTATATGGAAATATGTTAGAAGCTCGCTATTCACGAGATTACACTCCTGTACATGGGCCTCCCAAGACGCGTGCGGTAAAGCAACCGTATTTATATATTATATTGTTTCATCTTGAGAGCGTGCAATATATTACGGCAAAAATATGCATATTTCTCGAGAGAGAGAGAGGATTCCGTAAAGATATTATGTACCTAATTTTTGAGGTTTTTTCTGAGTGCAAAACAAATGAGAGAGAAGGATAATGTATTATGCTGTTGAGATAGATGAGCAAAAAAAAAAGAGAAAAAAAAGAATAATATTAGCAAAATAAAAAAAAGTATGAAGTTTCTAAAAAATACAGGGATGAATTCCTTGACTTGTAGGTTGGTATGAGGCTGATCAAACATTTAAAAAAAAATGTATCACTTTGCTGATGTCACCTTTGTTTCAAGGAGTCGCATGTAGCGATTCAGGACCTATTTATTTTCACAGGTTAAGGAGCCGGCATAATACAATCCAATTCAGTTAAAGTGGGAGTTTTCCAGCTCCCGAGTTGGCTGGTTCTCATTTCTTGTGAAAGCTGAGTAAATCTTGACAGTATTATTTTGGATTTGAAATAAACACTGAAACGGGAAATCATTTCGTACACCCTCGGTGGGGATTGAACCCTTGCTCTTGAGATGGAATGTAAGCATTCTATCAAATGAGCTATCGTCTGGACTTTTAACGAGCTTGGTTGTGCCAAATTCTCCAGCAAGACCTAGTTGCTGTAAGTGTGAATGCGCCTTTGCTGACCGGTCTTTGGTAAAGGCATATGAATTTTACAACCCAGCGAAGAGCAAATTTGAAAGTAAAAATGCAATATTTTTGTGCTCCGCCAGGATTCGAACCCACGAGTTTCTATTTACGAGTCGTTACGTGCGAACCAGCCGTGTCTTAAAAATAAGCCTTAAGAGATTTTAAAAGAAGAGGCCTTTTTGTGCCTCAAAATGTCACCGATTTCCACGTAAATTGGGGTCTTCGTAAAAAATATGCCGTCATTTTTCTTAACAAACACTCATTTTTCTAATTTTATGAAGGAAAACATTACAAATATAATACGTCCTACCTAATCCTTAAAAATATCACGCGGGTAAAATGTGAATCCAGCGTTACCTCAATATACGACACTGTTTATTAAGCTTTTTCAAAATAAGCTACTTCAGGAGTCTGATGCCCTATTTCACAAACTAGCCTTAAAAATAAGAAACTTTTCGTCTCCCCAGTGCTTATTTGGTTTATGTGCCATTTGATTTAAAGAAGACTTTTCAATGAACATGTCTTAAGAACCAAATTCTACACATTCGCAAAACACGATGATTTGAGAGTTGTTTTTAAATATCAATTTTCAATTGTTTAATAAGTAATTTGTTTTTAAGAATACCTACACGAATAATCTATCAACTTTCAGTTTTCGTAAGACACATTAGACGACACATACGACCATTGCTCATGTGAAATCTCTGTGATGGACATACGACAAACAAGCGTTTTAGCAAATTCAAAGTATCATTTTGGGCATGTTTTACTTCTGAAAAATCAAGAAAATATACTCAAGTCTCCTCTATGAAGCTGTGAAGGACTTTAAAGCATAAAGTCAGGACTTAATGACAAAGTTTATAAGAGTTTTAGGCTTAATACACGGCCGGCTGATGATGCTGGAGTGATGCTTTCCGGGATCTGTTGCCTTGGTCTGTGGGAGCTGTAGCTTCCGGACGTTTCGCCCATTTCTACGATGGACTTCTTGATTCATCACAGTTCTCATCAAGATCATCATAACCATCATACTTCACGCTGAAGAAGCCCATCGTAGAAATGGGCGAAACGTCCGAAAGCTCCAGCTCCCACAGACCACGGCAACAGATCCCGGAAAGCATCACTCCAGCATCGACAAAGTTTATGTTCATGTGAAGTTTGTTTCAACTTTGTATGCACGCAAACAGCACGTGTTTGTGAATACTTACATGTACTTTATTGTGGGCATACATTAAATATGAGCCTAAAATATCTATATACGTATCTATAATTGCAAATAAGTTAATAGATGAATTACTGACTGATAAACCTGTTTTTGGTGAGGCAAATAAAAATTGGTGCATTGCATTTATGTGCTCTTTTTGCGTCTAAGGCTTATTTTTGAGACACGACCGGTCCGTAGCCTAGTGGTAACGCTTCTGACTCGTAAATGGAAGGTCTTGGGCTTGAATCTCTGCGAAGCATAAATAATAGATCATTCATATTTTAGAATACCTATGCTTTTCGCTGGGTTATAAAATTCATATACCTTTACAATAGACCGGCCTTCAAAGTTCCACCCAGCCTTACAAAAACTGGGTCTTATTTGAGTATTGCATTCATTTGTTTTTACAACAGTTATGTTTTACAAAACGATTTTCAAATTGTCCGAATGTTGAGGTATAGACTGTGGTAAAGGGGCGTTTTGGGCAAAAACAGGAGTCGTTTTAAGAGCGGACCCTCGGGAGTGTCGGGGTAAAATGATCCCATCCCCAAAACACGGGCAATATTAATATTATTTTAAGCAGGTAAATTATTAAATTTGTTTGCGTGGGCAAAATAAAACATGAAATTAGATAATTACCCATGGGCATACACAAATATATAATATTAAACGCCAGACGGTTTGTCTTTATTTATTCTCTTTCAAACTTTAAAATTGAATGATAATGTAGGGATAAATTATAAGATATTGTGTAGGATTAAAGAAATATGAATAAATAAATTTAAAAAACGGGAAAGAATATGATAAATAAAAAAAATATGAAATATTAAAATTTGAATAAAAAAATAAGTAAGAACAATAAGATGTAAATCGTATTCGTGATTACCTTTAATCTGTTACCTGAGCTGCAAATAAATCTTGAAAAATAAAAAAAATGCAGTTTGATTAAAAGAAACCAAATAAAATAATAACCAGACAAACGAACACTAAGGTGGTGATAAAGTACTGGCTACTCGGTCCCCCAGTTCTTGTTTATCGTATACGCCAATCTTGTCAAATATAACTTTTTCATGCAGTCGTCTTATGAATCAAATTCTACACAATCTTAGCTAAGAAAAACCGTAAAACTCGACAATGTGAGAGTTCTTTTAAATATTTCTTAAATAATTTCTTGTTTTCACAAGACACATTGGTCCAGTACACATGCAAACATTGCTCCTGTAAAATTTTCTCAATGGCGTATACGATAAACAAGAACTAAGGCAGCGTACTGGTAAGTGTTGATCTATAAATACGAGTCCTTTGGGGAGCACACGGCAAGAAGTTACACTGTTTGCGTAGCTAGTATCGTTTTTTTTAGTTGCGTTTAGTCTAGTGATGTGAATCGAATCCATTGGAGTATGTAGAGAGGAGCGCTCATCCAAAAACAGCTCATCAAAGAAGCCTCAATTATTTATGCTTGCCCCATCTCTACGGATGAGATGCTTACTAGGTCAGACAGGCTAATGCGCTCTTGTCTATCTATCTATAATCTTAGTTGCACGCGTATAGGTATATTTACATTTGATCCGATGTACATAGAAACACAGGTTCCAGTAACATAAGTATTAAACACTAACTGACAGGATAGAAAACCACGGTGACATAACGACACACGACATAACGTCACATGACTTAACATTAAATGACATCACATTGCCATGATAAATCAACACAGAAAATACGGCACAGTGACAAAACAACAAAAGGACAAAAGATCGCATGACAAATACTCGCATACCTAAAACAAAATATAATGTTACGATTTTTGGTTCGGATCCTTTTCAAATAAAACACTACTCTTCTTTTTACTTATTTATTTTACACGTTTATATTTATTTTTACAAAGACACTCTCAATTATTCCATTACACTGGTTTTAGTTCACTGGTCGAATTTGTTCGATGTATTGGTGAAGCTCGCAGATGACTGACTGAATAGTGCAAGCAACTTGTACCCTTTTTATACTAAGAAGATGGAACTGTGGAGAACACATTTTTGCTAGACTGTTCTCGAAGCACATACATAATTAAAGTAATCTAGTGACTTCTCTATTTACACACAATTATTAATCCTACCCACCAATACAATAAACAATTCCTATTACATAGCTATAACTAATACCGATACTTATTTTAATATTACCTATTTACATTAACCATTAATAGGAACATGAAAAAACATCCCATAACAAAACACCGTAAAAATGTATTAATTAATGCATATCGTTGCAAAATATATGTATTTGCTCCATTTTCTCATGTTCCTTTTGCCGTTTTTGGTAATTTCCTTGACTTAAAAGTTTGTATGAGTCTGATCATCCATTCTGTAAAAATTGGTTCACTTTGCCAATGTTACCCCTGTTTCAGGGAAGGTCGACGAGAGCTGCAGGACTTATGTTCATTTGAGATTGAGTTTTTACGTTGTAAGTGTAAGTACACATGCAGCATGTGTAAGCGCGAATACGTGTCATTTAATATAAATTTTAAATTTAGCATTTCTTTGCGACTTAGATTAAAGATTACTATGGATGGTCGGTGTTATAGCCGAAGGGTCAAATCGCTATTCTTGATTAGCGTATTTGAAACAGAATAACGTTGGTTCAAATCACGCCTGGCCCTTTGACCATAGCTTCTACTCTTGTTCAGCAGATGTCATTGCATGCACACGAGCTTCTGCTTTCGCATGAAGACAACTAGCCAGGCAAATTGCATTCCTCTTCACAAATCTATTTAAATAAAGGGTTTTTCGTTGTTATTTAAATGTGCCATTTCCTTTCGAAACTGGCCCATAAACAACACATTTTTTTTGGCATCAAAGATATTATAATCTGGACTAAATTGAGTCTTCCCTGTCCTGAATCTATATAATCTTATAGCCTCTTGTTTAGGAGTACCCAAAGGTCGGACGTCCTTCTGGCACGTTCTACTGGATACAATATTTGTATGGTAATAGGGGTCCGTACCCCGGAGCCCTTTCTTGTGGGCCGCACGTACAGTGTAAGGGCTATGCCCATAATCTATAATATCCATTTGTATATCCGGTCGATAGCTCAGTTGGTATGTTTTTGCCATGTCGAAAGCTAGGGTGCAATTTTAACCGAGGGTGTCAGAAATGATTTTCCGTTTCGGTGTCTATTTCAAATTTAACTCAAACAAACACAAACCCTGCATCTTTTGCCAACCTTCCCTGAAATAGGGGTGAAGCGGTACAAAAAAATATAATAAATATTTTTTCAGACGAGATCTTAAAAAAACAACAAATGGAATGCAGAATCGCTACTCTGCAGCGATTCGTTATTAAAAATGAGGTGTACAGTGGAACCTCTCATAACGAGCATAATTCGTTCCAAAGTCTCGCTCGTTATTTGAAACACTCGTTAAGCGAAACCAATTTTCCCATATAAGCCAATGTAAAACACAATAATGCGTTCCATGCGAAATATTTTTGTTATTGCTTAACGTTTATTCAAACAAAATAACATGCTTAATGATCGTAACAACCTGGATAAAAAAAGTATTTAAAAATCGAAAGTAGCTTATTAATTATTATTTTTTGACAAACAATTAATTATTGTTACGATTTTTGGTTCGGATACTTTTCAAATAAAACTCTACTCTTCTTTTTACTCAATTATTTTACACATTTATATTTATTTTTACAAAGGCACTCTCATTTATTTCAGTACAATGGTTTTAGTTCACTGGTCGAATTTGTTTAATGTATTTGTGTGGTTCACAGATAAGACTGACTAGTGCAAGCAACTTGCACCCTTTTATACTGAGAGAGTCGAACACTCCGGAATACATAATTGCTCGAAGCTTCTCGAAGTACTTCGTCTAGAGACTTCTCTATTTACACACAATTATCAATCCTACCCACCAATACAATAAAGAATTTCTATAACTAATACTTTACATATTTTAATATTAACATTGCCTATTTACATTATTTTATTTTTACTAGAAAGCTGTCCAGAGAAATTTCCAACTCTTTAAAATTTAGTGAAAATGAGACACAGCGTTCTAATTGAATGTACGATGAAACAGATTCCCATGCTTTGAGTATTTATTTTATTCCGTCAGAAGATTGTTGCTCTGCTACTTCCTCTTCCTCCATTAACAAAGTCTCCTTCAAATTTCTTGATGTGAAAGACGATCTAACATCATAAGCTCGTTATGTAATTTTTTCACATATTTCGAATTACTCGTTATGAGAGGTTCTAAAAGGGCTAGCAAGCTCCGACTTGGATTGATATCCAAAGTGTAAGGAATTTAGTAGAATAGCGCCACATCTAGGCGTGATCGCCTATGAGTGAACGGAGTACCATTCTCCATAGGAGGTAAGCTAATCCAGCCTTCTGATTCAGTGAGACTTCTAGGAGTCTTACTGGATCGTAATCTGACACTGGAGAGGCAAATAGATGCCACAATAGCGTCTTCTTTTTTTTCACTACGCCAAATTAAGGCTATTAGAAAGTGTTTACCGTCAGATGCAGTCAAGACCCTAGTGGGCGCGTTTGTGGTGTCTCGGATTGACTACTGTTCGACGCTTTATAGTGGTCAGCCAAAGAAGCAGTTCAATTGCTTTCAATCTGTGTTGAATTCGGCAGCAAGACTCATATTTGGGATACCCAAATTCTCTCACATCACTCCGCTGTTAAAAACACTACATTGGCTTCGTTTCCCGGAAAGGGTGGTCTACCGTGTTTGTGTGATGGTATATAAAGCCATTAATGGTTTGGCTCCACCTTATTTGACTGACATGATGTTGCCTGTTGAGATGGGTGTAAGGAGGCAGACACTCAGATCCGCGGGCGATGGAGTAGTCAATTTGTTTCAGCCACGCCGTCAGATTCTTACAAATTTCTGAGACCGCGCTTTCCGTGTTGCGGGTCCGGTGGAGTGGAACAGACTGCCACCCGGAGTGAGGAACTCCAAATCTGTGGATGTATTTCGCGGAGCACTTAAGACACACCTTTTTAGAAAGTCTTATCCATGATCGGAGAGGGCCCTTGAGGTGTGACACACACAAAAACGGCGCTCTCTTATCGTTTGTAATTTAAAATAAATTAGCCTGATATTATTATTATTATTATTATCTGGACTAAATTCACGAAAGCGCGTCCTATATTTAAAGTATATAATACCTAATGGCCTTTGAGCTGCCAGAATTGTTGTCACATGATGTTAGTCCGTACTGAGGAGGGAGAGAGGTTGCAAGTTACATGCACGCGATCATATGTAATGTCAGAGGGACATGCTCCTTCATCTCACATGCTCCTGCTACATGTGCTACACGTGCTGCACGTGCTACACGTGCTGCATGCGCTACATGTGCATAGACAGTGGACACCCTGGCCTAAATATATAACCACATGTACTTGAAACTTGTTGCAATCTGGATAAAGCATGTAGCACGAATCTGGATGTTAAAGTTTAAAAGGGTTTGGATATATATATATATATATTTACGTTTAATTTTAAGTTTTCACGGATATTATACATGTTGATAGGTTTTCGGGTAATCCGTTAATTTGCTATTTTCTAGCCGACGTTTCGGATCGGTATCACGATCCTTCATCAGGGCGGTCCTTCGCCCTGATTCTTCTTCTTCTTCGTGTCAGACACTACACTACTCTTGCCCAGTGTCGGGCAACATCCACTGCTTCACTATTACTCTCCATTAGGTCGGCCAGTGAGCAGCTTGTTGGGCAGGCCGGGCAGATCCGAAGATGATCCATTGACTGTTGGGCTCCGCATTCACAGAGCGTGGTGTCATCTTGATGAAGGATTCCCCAGGCCCGCATGTTACAGCGAGCTCTGCCAACACCCGTTCTCAGCCTGTTGAGTGCTCTCCACACAAGCCACTCAAGATCCCGTCCAGGTGGAAGGCTCTCGCCTGGCTGCACAAAGTTTGCAGGTCGCTCCAGATTCCACAAGTGCAATCTCTCACCCGCCGGCTCAGTATTCAAAGGGTGCACGGAGCTAAGGAAACTGCGGCGCGACTTCAAGCGTTGCGATGATGAGCCATTTTGTCCAAAAAGGCAGTGCTGTGAATTCTTCAGGGTTTTTGCTCTTTCAACCCTTGAAGCCACTTCGCGCCTGATTCGCCCTGATGAAGGATCGTGATACCGATCCGTTCTTAATATACATATTAAGAAAGCCTGTGCAGGAGACTCCCTAGATTCAAGAGACTCTAAGGGTCTATGACACTTGTTATAGTGCCGCAGAGGTGTTGGTGATGTGGCAGTTGTCCATGTGCGGTTGCAGGGTCGTTAGCTGCGCAGTGCTGTGGTGTGTGTGCATTGCTTTGTTTTGAGACACTGAGAGGAAATGGCGATTGATATTGGATTTGAAAAAGGCAAGGTTAAATTGGGATGGAAACACAGATACCGATAACTCATTCCATAAGCGGGCAGTTTGGCAAAGGAATGAGTCGTGAAAACACCAAGTTCTCATAGTTTTGATATCGACTGCAAATGGTTGGATGTGAGCCGTTCTACGAGTTGCCCTTGTTGTGACGAGAGGAGGAGGTATAAGTGAGGATAATTCATCAGAGCAGATAAAATAAAACATGGCAAGGTTTACTCTGCACAAAAAATAAAAGAGTGACAGAAATGACAGGAATCAGGTGTACTCTCTAAATTAGACAGATTTCAAAAAGTGTATAATTAAAAAAAATATTATAAATATTTAAAAATATAAATGGAAAAACATTGTTTTAATTCACTTTATTTTATTTGTTTATGCTGGAATATTTTCGAGAAGATGCCTCATTAGGCGAAAATATTCGAGCATAAACAAATAAAATAAAGTGAATTAAAACAATGTTTTACCATTTATATTTTTAAATATTTATAAAAATGGACTTTCACTGTGTTAACAGATCAACACTAAAAAATATTTAAAAAAATATTGTTTTTTTTTTCACATTTTCATCGTTTTCTTATGTGCTTTATTTTGGAAATACTCGTGAAATTATAATATACATACTCGACGTAATCAAAAACAAATTTGATTTTATTTCTATCTTTTAAGATGAACGCTTGCAGGGTGAATACTTTTACATTTAATGTTTTTTTCTTTTTATTTACAGAATTATACATTACTCGTATTTAGTCTCGCACGATGCCAATTTTTTTCTAATGTCAATAGTTTTTGAGAAAATATGGAAAAACTTCTCAAGAAACTTAATTAATTTTGCAGTCTTTAATTGAAATTCTATTCGTATTCACGATGCCTATGTGCGATGGGGTCAGGTTGCAAAGGCTAGGACTGTTGCCCAGACAAAGGGATCAGTTCGTGACTGTCCACCAGATGGCGACAGATGTGCGACACAGCTTCCAACTAATCGCTCGTGAAGCTACATGCCCCCTCTCGTACGTAGCAACTCTGATACAACCACATTATCAGCAACCCAAGTAAAACACATTGCATTGGTACTGCATCCTAGCATTTACCGAAAAATATATCAAAGCTGAAACAGCGAATCTAGTGAGCGTTTAAGTTTTCATTAATAACTGTGTAAACAGCGTGATGTGACCTATTTCTAAGGTATCTATCTATAATCTATAATCTAAGCTGCAAAGATATGTTAACATTTAAGGCTCATATGAAATGCATGCCTACAGACAGGCACATGTAGGTTCGCGCCTACACATTTTGCATGTGTGCATACAAATAAACAAAACCTCACATGAACATAAACCTTGCAACTCCAGCCGCCGTTCCCTGAACCGGGGTGGCATTGGCAAAAGTGAACCGATTTTTATAGCATGGATGGTCAGCCTCATACCAACCTATCAGTCAAGGAGCGCAAAATTTTTTAAATGATTTACAAACATTCTTAATGAAACACATAACAAATCCAAGTTGATATTAAAATTTCCATCATGGAAAATATTTCTTGACTTAAAGGTTGGTATGAGGCTTACCACCCATACTGTAAAAAATGGTTCATTTGGCCAATGTCCCCCCTGTTTCAGGAAAGTTCGGCAGGAGTTACGAGGCTTATGTTCATTTGAGATTGGGTTTTTCTGTTGTAAGTCCACATGCCGAATATGTGAGCGCGAACCTATACGTGTCTGCTTATGGCAATGCATTTAATTTGAATGTAATATATCTTTGCAACTTAGATTATATATCGACGGTTAAAAGTAAGTAGGGCATACGTGACAAAAACTAAATTGTTCAGGAGAGCAGTTTTAAGTTTGAGATAGTAGAAAAATGACAAAACTTTTAATTATTTTTTATCGTATCGTTAAAATCAAAACAGCTCTACAATTAAAAAAGATAAAATAAAGGCATTTATTGACATTCCTATGAATGTGGCTTTACGATTTGTTTATGTCACAAGCGCCTTTAGGACAAAAAAGGCCAAAATCTTGTTAGTCACACCAAAACCATACTTCGAAAACGCAGTTGTGAATAACAAAAAAAAATCATCGTAGAGCTATGGGAGTTAGCGCATTAGAAAAAGCGGAAAATTTTAAGTGGGATAGCATTCATAACTCATTTTCAACCAAAACTTCGCTTATTACTTTTTTAAAAAACCGTCGATATGTAGAATCAAATTGTATACTTTATTTAAAATGTAATATTTTAGTAGTACTTAGCGCCTCATTCAAATTAACTATTCATATGATGACAGGGTATATTTACAACTGCAGGTGTTTAAAAATTCAACAAATTTTAATTAAAATACATTGTTAATGAATATAACCACAATTGTGACAACAAATTAATTAGTCAAATTGTACCTGTAGTATTTTGCCGGATCCCTCGGTGATAATAATTTAAAACATTCATTTTTCTTGTTAATTAATATAAAAGGTTTTTAATTGGCCAATTTCCCCCCCTCAGAATACCGCGCCCAAAAGTCGAAAGTAAATTTCTCTTTCTTCATTTTTCCCACCTTCCTTCAAATACTTCCGGTATAGGTACTCTTCCTGCCGGGTACAGACTCTTAGAACATCGAGAATATACTCGTGTGTTTACTCGTAGAAGGTTCGGTGACGTAGAGAGGTGACAGAATGAAATATAACATTCCGAATCTTCACTGTTTTTTTTGTTGTCTTTTACATACCTGATTGTGTACCATTTTTTTTAATCACACCTCAAGAGACCTTGGCAAGCTTCATTGTCGCTATAGAAAACGACAATTTCCAAGCAAAACCCAGGTACTGTAAGACTGGATAGACCTTTGGTAAAAGTATATAAATTTTTCAACACAAAGAAGAGCATATTTGAAAATACTCGTACTAATGGTACCTATATGCATTTTTTTGTGCTACGCCGGGATTCTAACCCACAACCTTCTAAATAAGAATCTGAACCGCTAACTACGAGACTAGCGAGCAGTCTAGAGAGATGAAGGAGACCTACGTTGAGCAGTGAAAGAAAATCGATAACTAAGGCCGTGTATTTTCAACGATAGCATATGCGAAAACTACGAACACGATTGACACAAAAGCGTTATTTTTATTCAGTATAAACCAATGAAACGAAAATGCCTGTTAACCTGAAATTCAAGGTCTTTGAGACATGCGTGTTTCCAATATTTACAGACTGAGGACGTGCTAGAGAACCATTGAAAGGAGGATGCTGGGAATCAGTCTCAGAGACTGGGTTCCAAACCAGGAGATCCGTAGACGCACTGGTGTCACTGATGTCATACAGCGAGTGGCCTGCTTAAAGTGGCGCTGGGCTGGTCACTTCGCAAGGCAAGACAATGACAGGTGGCCGAAATGGATCGTCCAGTAGCGGCCCAGGATGTCCAAGCGGGAAGCGGGGAGACCACAACTGAGGTGGCTGGACGACATCAAGAGAACTGCAGGCAGAGGATGGCTGAACACAGCAGTCGATAGACATGAATGGAGAAGATTGGAGGAGGTTTACGTTCAGGAGTGGACTAAGAAAGACTGAGGAAGAAGGAAGAAGAAATAAGTAAAAAAAAAATTATACAACGTTGAAACAGCCTAAAGAAACATTCCTTAAGGTCTAATTTCAACCGCAAAAACGACTCTGAACGTGATTTCCCGAAGCGAACTCTCGTCCTCATTCGCCTCTGCGCATATCCATAAAGTCTGTTCCCAGCTTTGGTTTTGCAAGTTCGTTATACAGCCATCTTTTGAATATTGCCGTCTTGATTTTGCAATTTAATTAAATTTGTGGGTTCATTAAAATAATTTACGCGAAAATTTTACAAAGATTATTAACCCCGCTATTTTCATGTAACAGCCTTTTAAAGTTTTGTAATTTTATGTGTAAATTTTTCATATCGTCTCTTTTTGTTCATTAAAAATAACCACAATTTTGAGGCTGAAATTTACTAGAAAACAATTACTAGCATATTGTAGGATGTTATAAGGCTGATAACCCATACTGCAAAAAATGGTTCACTGTGCCAATGTCACCCCTGTTTTTATAAAACACTGCGTAAACTGATCACCACTGCGTAAATGGTAAAAAATGTATCAAAACTTAATCACTCTCGCGGAGTGCTGTCGCATATTCAATACATTTTGTGTTTTCGCAATAGATGTAAGATTTACCCAATTTATTATATTTCTTGACTCATAAGTTGGTATCAGGCTGTCCACCTAATCCTCTACTGTAAAAAATGGTTCACTTTGCCACTATTAACCCTGCTTTAGGGAAGGTCGGATTCGCAAAGTTTTCGGAAAGTCGCAGGATTTATGTACATTTGAGATTTGAATTTTCAATTTGTAAGTATATACAAATGCTGCACTTGTGTGCGCGAAAATGCACATGTCTCTTCTTGTAAGCATGCATTTAATGTGGATCTTAAACGTTCATTTATCTACTTTATTTATGAATTGCATTTCTCTTCACGTATTGCTTATCGCAAAAATAAATATTTGAATTTCTCACCAGTAGCTACCAGTACGCTGCCTTAGTTCTTGTTTATCGTATACGCCATTGAGAAAATTTACATGAGCAATGTTTGCATGTGTACTGGACCGATGTGTCTTATGAAAACAAGAAATTTATTTAAAAAAAATTTAAAAGAACTCTCACATTATCGAGTTTTACGGTTTTTCTTAGCTCAGATTGTGTAGAATTTGATTCATAAGACAACTGCATGAAAAAGTCATATTTGACAAGATTGGCGTATACGATAAACAAGAACTGGGGGAGCGAGTAGTTTACAAGTTCTTCATCATCTTCAATCACTTTGTTTCACCTTCCCATTCTCTGTTCCTATTTTCCGCCTTCCTATTCCATATTCCCTATTCCTTCTCCATCCACTTCAGCCAGATTGCGTGTGGTAGCTCATCCATATGTAGTCTTTACTCCAGGAACTCGTACACCAAGTACAAAACGGTTTCAACTCACTCGTATTGCTTTACCAAAAAATGCATTGAAGCTAAGACACCCGATAGAAGCGCTGTTTTTAGTTTCTATGAGTTATTTGATGAAACGTTGAGTTTGAGCGGAGTGATTTATACTTGGGAATGGCATTCGCCTTCATAAATATGGAATCGCATTCATGAATACAGAATCAGAGGTCCGGAGCGCCATTAAAGCAATGCTATAATGACCACAAGTAGGTTATGACTTGAGTCTACTAAATTTTATTTCTGCCATTTGCATTTAATCAGTATAGAAGAAATGATAATTACAAATTGCTAAAAGTTTGGTATAATGTACTAATAACTTGATTCAGAACAACCTAAGTAACCCTTGATTCAGGGAAAGTCTGCAAGAGTTGAAGAGCTTAATGTTAATTTGATATATGATTTACAAATTTCCATTTATATTTCCAAATGTGCTCTTCGCTGGGTTGAAAAGTTTTTAAACCTTTACCAAAGACCGGTCACTGAAAGGTCCATCCAACTTAACAACAACTGGGTTTTGCTTGAGAATTGGCGCTTTCTACAGCGACGACCAAGCTTGCAAAGGGGTCTTGAGGTGTGATACCCACAAAAACAGCGCTCACTAAATAAATCATCCTAATTTTATTATTATTCAGTTTTTCGTTGTAAGTTTACATGCAGCATGTGTAAGCAGTGTAAGCGTGATCTAACACGTGTCTGGCAGTGGGCGTGCATTAAGTATAACCCAACACATCTATGCGACGTTAATAATTGATTCTTGACTACACATCTTTTAAAGATATGTATATATTTTTTTCCTTACAATAACTATTGAATTCTTGCATTGTATAATATTTGAATAATTTATTTGGTGAGCTTTCACATTGTGTCAATCATACCTAATGAGCATGGGGCGAGTTTGATCGTCGCTATAATAAGCACAAATTTTTAAGCAAGACCCAGTTACTGTATGGTTGGATCGGTCTTTAGTATAAGACGATGATTTTTGAACTCAGCAAAAAGCATATCTTAATTTTTTGTGCTCCGGCGGGAATCGAATTCACGACTTTCCCTTTACGAGTATGTAGCGTTCATCACTAGACTACGGACCGGCCGATTTGTAGTATATCTGCACTGTACTGTATCAGTAGTAGCATCTCGAATTTTAGGCCTTAAGGCGTGTTATAAAGCTAAATCTGCCGTTTTTGTTTCATACACTTTATGGTCTTAGCAAAATAGTTACAGTAAGGAAAAAAATCTAGCATGTTTATTAATTGTTTATCTTAATTATAAAGCTTAAACAAAATATATAACTTAAGAATTGCTACCACAAAAAAATATTGAAAAAAACGCGTTTTTTTACATTTTTAGTTTTTTTTTCGTGTGTGCTGTATTTTGGATTTTTTTTTTTGCTTTTTACTTACAGAACTAAACATTGTTTACCTTCAATACTCAACATTTTTTCAATAATGTCAATTGTTTTTGAGTAAATATGGAAAAACTGAAACTACTAAATGAATTAAATTTTAATTAAATCAAAGAACACAGTTTTTCCATATTTACTCAAAAACTATTGACATTATTGAAAAAATGTTGAGTATTGAACGTAAACAATGTTTAGTTCTGTAAGTAAAAAGCAAAAAAAAAAAATCCAAAATACAGCACACACGAAAAAAAACGCGTTTTTTTCAATATTTTTTTGTGGTGGCAAATATATTTTGTTTAAGCTTTGTAATTAATATAAAAAATTAATAAACATGCTTGATTTTTTTCATTACTGTAACTATTTTGCTAAGACCATAAAGTGTAAGAAACAAAATCGGCAGATTTAGCTTTATAACACGCCTTAAATCATATGTTAAGACGCTCAGAATTACTTTGCATTTTTGTTTGTAAATTTAAAATCCTCGAGCCCCAAACCCTCACTGCTATAACCTTTCAGTGATTTCTGAGCCTCCTTTGCTTTGTGTAAGCACTTGGGAAAGTGTAACTTCACGGGAGGGCCTTCTGCCACTCGCATCTCACATAACTTTTGCATGCGAGTCCTGTGACACATCCCCGGATGGGATGGATATACAGGGCGTGGGTCAGTGGAGGGGAGACTGACCCGTAGAGAAGGTGTATATACTGTATCCTGCCACCGTTCCACAAGGGGTGGTCGGTACCTCCGCAGATGCGTCTCTACATTTTTCTGTCCTTGCATATAAATATCTCTTTCATCTCTTCAGCATTCATCACTTTCCTCATACATACTCTTATCTTATTCTCACCCAGCAGGTTCGTCAAAATCTATTTATTTTAAGAAACAAATAAAAAAAGGTTTTGATTGTAAAAAAAATCTTTTCGTTTGTAATAATACTTTTTGTACACGTTTCTGGTAGTTTGTAAAATTACAATCAACCCCTGCTGAAATCTTGTTTATCAAAATGTTATTTGTTTTCATGAAATCCATTGTAACAATAAACAATGAAAAGTTTTACAAAATCTTTGGTATTTCCTTGTTAACACAATATCTAAAATACACAATAATTATTAAAAAAATATATTCCAAATTTCTTGGAGCGAGAATGTTCAAGGAATCGAATTTTGCATCAAAAAGTCTATAATCTAAGTTGCAAAAAAATATTAAAATGAAAAATATCGATCACAGGACCTTAAACCAATTAAAATTGAATCAAATCTTAAACGTATCGATAACAGAACCTTAAAAGACTTCAAACGGAAAACTGAATAAGTGACATATTTAGCTAACATGGGTTTCTCAGATAAATGCACGTTTTTGCATACTTTTCTCGAGAGAAAACAGTAATAAAGAGTAGTTAAGAACTTTTTCATAAACACTGCCTTATAATGAGTTCACTTACTATCAGAAGTTACACCCAATAAAATGTTTTATCCACTATTTCTCAAATCAGTGGATCAGCACTTATTCAGCTTAACCTTTAAGGAGCAGACACGTTAACTTTGCGCTTACACATGCTGCATGTATACAAATAAAATAAAAATAAAACTCAAATGAAAAAAAAACTTTCAAATCCTTCAGCCATTCCCTGAAACAGGGTTGACATTGGCATGTGAAACTATTTTTTACGGCATGTGAGGTTTTTATCCATTTTTATCAAATCGAGTACTTAGTAAGGTATGCTCACAAGTGGCAAGTGGGTAAGTGCTTAGTGAGACCTAGCTTAGTAGGTTAGTACAGTACAAATGGTACCGCACCCTTATCATGAGGGTCCCTGGAAAGAGAAACGATACTCAAAGGGGTGCAAATACATCGGGAGGAAATGGAAAATGCCTGAGCCACCTAACGACGTAAAGCCTTAGTCGTATTTTTTTCAACACTGTAATCTGTGACGTCAGTAGTCCACCTTTTTTTATAAAATTTATTTGTTAATAGGAGTGCAATACACCCACCTTTTTTGCCTAGATAGAAAAAGGCATTTACGTAATCAATTAATAATTTATTAAAAATTGCTTTTCATAAATGATTAATTAATATGCATCTAGAGAGTAAATTTTTTAATTTTTATTTTAATCATTCCCTTTTAATTAAGTTTTTTTTTTCTTTATCTTTTAGTTCTAATAATTGTAATATGTAAATGGATCCCAAGGCCTTTATTTACTTAAATTTTATCAACATCATATTTGTAAAATGACTGTTTGTATCCTAAAAAAAACTGATTTTAATGAGAATATACTCGTATTAAGGGTAATAAATAATCAAATCAAAATGTTAAAACCTGCTTCTTGCCAAAAAATATTGCCAACCAAAATGGTATTGTTACGTAAATAGTAGATATAAACAAAATAAATAGGGGAGGTGCATATAGATTCTAGCTGTAGGAATAATTATTATTAAGTACCTAGAGAAAGGAAATATTAGTTAAGTAATGATTGTATTCGAAACTTTTGGAATATCATAGATGTTTCCAGGCGATATTAAGTTCTAGAAAGTTTGATAGCTATAGCTATAAAAAGCGCAACTCGCCTGCAGGTGAGTCAGTCTCTAAGTACTAGTAGCCTTTACAGGCCAAGACAGCGAGAGTGAACTATCATGTCAAATAAATTGTGAACAAAATAAATAACTTTAAAATAAATCTCCGGCAGTTTTAATCAAGAAGACCAATATTTAACTTTAAAAAAAAAACATTAGAACCCTAAAAACTCAACAGTATAAAATAATCTTTCAAGCAACGTTGCCGTTTGATGTTCTCCAAAGCTTAAAACAGTGCAAGTTTGCCATGATATATCCGATATTTTTGTACGAGTAGTCGCTACCTGGCCGCACCCACTGCGTCTGAAGTGGTTTCCGAAGGGCACAGGATGTGAAATATTACAAGATATGATGGCCGGCGAATACGCAATTCCCTCTTTTCCTCGGGTCGTCTTTTGTATAATCTCGTCTGTCATGTTAGAGACCCTCGAGGAGAGGTCCGCCCTACAGAGGGGGAGGGAAAGGGCGTCTCTGGATTGATATGTGCCTTCTTATATTGCTGTGATTTGGATGTGATAGTTTTACAAATGTGCGATATTTGTTGGTAGGTGAATTTGGAAGTTTTTCATCCTCTAGTTGGGTAGATTTTACTAAAGCCCGGTATGTTGAAGTGTAGTAATATTTAAGTTAACTAATACTTGAACTTTTATTCAAAATACTCAAGTTCGAGTTAACTAAAACCGAAGTATGAAACTTCGCCCCCAAATCCTGGAAATAATTAAAATGCCATTCAAAAGCTTTAAAACAAACAACTATTAATAAAAATCATATACCTAAGCTTCATTAAGCTAGAAAACGACACAAAAAATGTTCAGTTTGCAACAATTTTGATGTATCCTTACATTAAAAAAAAACAGCTGCTGTCAGTGAAGCGACGCCATCTTGAAATTCTAAGTTAAAGTTACTAAATATTTACTGCCGAAATCCGGTGAGTGAAATATTATGATATAACTAAAATTGCATTTTAGTTAACTTAACTATAGGTACTTCAAAATACCGGGCCTTAGGGTTCTTTTGATTAACCTGTGATTTATATCGTCGGTGTTCAAGATAGCCGCGGGGATCAAGACAGGTTGTTTGGAACCGGATAACGCTGGTTCGAATCCCGCGACGATAACTTCGACCCTGGTTAAACAGATGCCGTTGCATGCACACAAGCTTCTGCTTTTGCATGAAGACAACTGGCCAGGTAAAATAGGTTGGTGGATTGCATTCCTTTCCACAAATCTATTTAAAAAAAAAAAAAAAAATATATACAAAACAATAATTATTTTGCACAATATTGGTTATACAGTAGACACTATCACATTTATCGCTCTAGCTTACAAGGACTTCGCGGCGCAAGAGACTCTGACTGTCCCACAGATCTTTGCTCATATTTATATAGGTGGCAGAGACGATTCTTGCCTGTTCTCGAACATGGTAAATGCTTCCATAATGGGTTATACTAGTGCATTGTTAAATAAGCGTGCCCACAAACTAACACTTCTAAAATTAATTTTACTCGAGGCAGATGCACGGCTTAGAGTTTTAAACACTATACCAGCGTGCCTAGACGCATGTACTACGAATCCGTAGTTCGTAGCAGTATAAACATTAAATAAATATTTGGATTATTTGTATTTTGGTGAGCGCTGCCTTTGTGTGAATCACTTTGAAAATGTCACCCCTGTTTCAGGGAAGGTCGGCAAAGTTGCAGGGCAGTTGCAGGCAATGTTATGTGTTTACAAGCTTTTTTATACTAGGTAAAAAAATCTGAACCGCAAATTCATGAAAAGTTTTGCAACTGTTGCTATATTCCCCTGGATTTGTAACTGTAACTTAACTCTGCTGCCATTCGTCAGGGGTGGTCAAAGCTTCTGCAGAGCTGCCTCCATTTCTTCCTATCCTTACATATCTCTTTCAATTCATTCATATCCATCACCATTTTCATACATTTTCTTCTTTTACATTCACTTTGTAGATCGCATTCTTTCACAATCTCCTCAATCAGATCACTCCATACTTCTCTCGGTCGTCCCTTACCTTTTTTTCCTTTCACACTTCCTCTGTATATATACTTTGTCAGCCTATCATCATTCAATCAAAGGTATCATGAGCAAAACTGCGTCATTTTATACAGCATGTTTGGTTGGTTCCCCCTTCAGTGCTTGTTTGGCTTATCTACCATCTGATTCGAAGATAAACATTCAATGAGATTGTCTTAAAAATCACATTCTACATAATCTGAGCTAAGAAAAAACGTAAAACTCGATACTGTAAGAGTTGTTTTAAATATTTTATAAACCAATTTCCAGTTTTCATAAGACTCATTGGTCCAGTACACATACAAACATTACCTCTGATGGACATAAGCCAAAACTCAGATGAAAGTAAAGCTGCTGTTTTGCAGCCTTTTCCTGAAACAGGGTTGGTATCGGCAAAAAATGTAATCACTGCTCGATCTCAATCTTTGATAAAAGTATCGACACAAAATATCTGTCACTGAAAAAAAATCCCCATTGAATTGCTGGGATTAATCCCGGGAATTAATATTTCACCGGTTATAATGGCCAGGCTTGGGGTGACCCTTGTCAAACCTTCGGTCAACAATGGCCGTAACACATCCGCGGTGGATAATGTCGTTATGTGAATATGCCTGCAAGCGAGAAGCAGGGCTGCCGCAAGCAGGTGAAAATCCCGACATTAAAAATAAATCCCAATTGTGATTAACACGAAATATCAAGGAGCGCATCCAGATTCAGTTGCATCGATTCAATCTAAGTTGCAAAGATATGTATCACTTGAGATTCATAATAAATGCATTCCCACAAGCATAATTTCGCGCTCACACATGCCGCATGCGAACCTACAATATAAAATCCCAATCTCAAATGAACATGCAACTCTTGCCGACGTTCCCTGAAACAGAGGTGACATTGGTAAAGTGAACCATTTTTTTACAGTACGGGTGGTCAGCCTCATATCAACCTATAAGTCAAGGAAAGTCAGTAACTTTGGATTTTGCCTTTTTTCTCTAGTGGACGAACAGGTAGATCTAGAATCACTGCTGGGTCGGGTCACGAACATCGGGAAGGCCTTCCGTTGCAAAAAAAATTATAGCATTGCATGAGCGTTCTGTGATACGCTTCTTTGGATAGAAGTGTACAAATGAAACGCGTATGAGGATGGGTTTGCGCAACTGTGTTCATATTTTATTTTGTTAAAAAGGATATAATTTATTCCTTGACTGCATTTCTATAAATCTGAATAAAAATTGAAATAAGATTCAATTTTGATTAGCTTCACGTTTTGAGTTTATTTTATACACAACCATTTACGGAAAAAGCAGTACCTCCCAGATTCAATCTTCATGTGTTTCAATGTACACTTGAAATGGGAGGTACCTTCTGCTTCTCCCGAAACGGTTTTGTGCAAAATAAATTCTAAAAATGAATTATAAATACATCCATAGATATTATTATTTATTGATTTGGAAAATGTAATTGTATGTTCCTTGACTTATAAGTTGGTATGCAGCTGACCACCCATGCTGTAAAAATGGTTCACTTTGCCACTGTAACCCCTGTCTCAGGGAAGGACGGCAAGAGTAACAGGGTGTATGTCCATTTGAGATTTGGTTGTTATGTTGTAGGTTCACATGCGGCATGTGCAAGCGCGAACTTATACGTGTCTGGTTGTGAAAATGCATGTTATGTGAATCTCCAATGTAACATATCTTTGCAACATAGATTAGAAAACAATGTTTTACATATTTTTTTATGAATTAGATATTAAATAGAAAACCAATTATTTGTTACTTTAAAATCGGGATTGTTGACGACTACTAATCCCACATTGTTCAACCCTACCTCTGCAGATCCAATCCAAACTCTCTTCAGAAAACGGACCAGCCATTTCCTTTTTATCAGGGCATCACCCATACAGGGATTTTTTTTAATGAAATACGAATCTTTCGGTGGAGAGGCGGCATTTCGTATTCAAGAGAAGAGGGAAAATCTCTGGGAGGAGAAAATTATTGAATAGGGAGGCACGCCCTTGAATACAAGGTGAGAGGCAAAAGAAACGAAGGTGAGGAAAAAAAATTGTTATAAATATTATTTTATTGTATTGATAAATATTGAGGACGTTTTTTCTTTGACTAAAAGGTTGGTATGAGGCTGACTCCCCATGCTGTACAAACTTGTTTTTCTTTTGCCAATGCCAACCCGGTTTCACAGGGAAAGGCGGCAGGAGTTGCAAAGCTTTTGTTAATGTGAGGTTTGGAAACCTGAGAAAGGTTATGAGAGAAAGGTACAAAAAATGTGGGGGGATGGTTTGGGCATTTAGAAATAATGGCTGATAAAAGTTCCTTGACTTACAGGTTGGTATGAGGCTGACAACACATACTGTAAAAAATGGTTCACTTTGCCAATGTCACCCCTGTTTCAGGAAAGGTCGGCAAGAGTTGCAGGGCTTATGTCCATTTAAGAATTGGGTTTTTTTTATATTGTAGGTCTAAATGCGGCATGTGTGAGCGCTAAATTATGCGTGTCTGCTAGTGGGAATGCATTTAATATGAATCTCAAATGATGCATATCCTTGCAGCTTAGATTTAGATTAGAAAGACTGAAAAAGTGTGTAGTAGACAAAGGAAATATTGAAGAAAAAAAGTGGAAAAGGAAGGTCGAGGAAAGTATGGCTTGATCGGATTGGTGAAATTATGAAAGAATGGGATATGACGTCAAAGAACGAAATGTATGAAAAACGAAAATCATAATAAACATGAATTGAAATAAATGTGCAAGAATAGAAATAAATGGAGGCAACTTTGCAGAGGCACAGGCCACTACTAGGGTAAACTTACTACGTGCGAACTTACACGTGTCTATTTTTTAGACTACCTTAAGAATGAATCTTGAATTGTAATAAGTATATATTATAATCTAAGCTGCAAGGATATGTATCATTTGAGATTCATATTAAATGCATTCCCACAAGCAGACACGCATAATTTCGCGCTCACACATGCCGCACGTGGACCTACAATATAAAAAAACCCAATCTCAAATGAACATAAGCCCTGCAACTCTTGCCGACCTTCCCTGAAACAGGGGTAACGTTGGCAGAGTGAACCATTTTTAACAGTATGGGTGGTCAACCTCATGCCAACCTATCAGTCAAGTAAATAAAAAAATAATTTTAAAATTATCACCAAAATTTATTAAACGTTCAATCATCTTAATTCAGTATCGTAACAAATAAATACGTCGCATAAAAGATGTCACGTTTACGACTAAAAGCATGTTTCATAATAATTTGACGTTAGGGTTGCGACGATACCAACGAATTCTAACGATCTATTGCGTCGTTAGGCGTCCCTGTGGTAACGACGCGTCCTACCGTTAAACGGAAAATATTCAAGTGTAAAAGGACAGACTTCCCGGAAGGTCTTTTCCATCATTCTTCTTTTTCCTCCAATAGTGTGACCGGTCCGTAGCTCAGTGGTAACACTGCGGACTCTGAATGGGAAGGTTGTGGGTTCGATTCCCGGCGGAGCACAAAAAATATACCATTTATATTTTCAAATTTGCTCTTCGCCGGGTTGAAAAATTCATAAAACCTTTACCAATGACCGGCCACCAAAGGTCCATCCAGCCTCACAGCAACTGGGTCTTGCTTGAGAATTGGCGCTTTGTAGCGACGACGATCAAGCTCGTAAAAAAGGTCGATAGATCAATTGGTAGAATGCTAGCATTCCATGCGGAGAGCAAGGATTCGATCTTAAAGGTTCACTCAGCCTTCACAAGAAATGAGAACCAGCCCCCCGAGGAGCTGGGAAACCCCCACTTCAACTGAAAATGGTTGATGTGAGGCCGGCCCCCTTACCTGTAAAAGTAAATAGGTCCCAAAGCGCCGCATGTGACCCCTTCGGGGAAACGCAGGCAAGAAGTTACACTATATGTGTCGCTTAGTTGCGTTGCGTAGTGTCTTAAATTTGGTCAAAAAAAACCGTTACTGAGATTCACATAAAGAGTAACTTCTTGTACGTTTTTACCGATGGGGTCACATGTGACGTGTGGAACCTATTTATTTTTTACCTTAATGAGGCCAGCCTTACGTTAACCACTTCAGTTGAAGTGAGAGTTACTTAGTTCTTCAGGGGGCTGGTTTTCATTTCTTGTGAAGGCTGAGCAAACCTCCAAGATCCATCCAACCTTACATATAGTGCCAACACAAAGCGCCAATTCTCAAGCAAGTTGCTCACCCAGTTGCTGTAAGGCTGGATGAATTTTTGGTAACCAGTATTTGGTAAACGTTTATGAATTTTTCAACCCAGCGAAGAGCAGATTTGAAAATATCAATGGTATATTTTATGTGCTCTACCGGGATTCGAATCCACAATTTTTCATTCAGGAATCCGAAGTGTTAACACTGGACTATGGGCCGGTCTAGAGAATGATCTTAATCATCTGTATAAATTAGAACCAATATCCCTTGAAGGATCAGGTATAAATCAACCGTATTACTGTTCAAATGAAAAAATCGAATCGTAAGTGATAAAATAAATTGTGTAAAATAAAGGAATGAACCGTAAATTTGATTAAATATAACTCGCTAAAAAAAACAGTATCTATAATCTATAATAATCCATAATCTAAGTTGCAAGGAGATATTCATTTAAAGCTCTCAGATGTATGCCCACAAACCAACAAGTGTAGTTCGCGCTTACAAATGCTGAATGTGCACTTACAAATAAAATCCAAACCTCAAATGAACATAAGCCCCACAACTTTTGCCGACCTTCCCTGAAACAGGGGTGACATTGGCAAAGTGAACCATTTTTTACAGTATGGGTGGTCAGCCTCATACCAACCTATAAGTCAAGGAATCAGTATTCTTTACAAAAAAAAAGATCCGAACTTAAGTCGTGCTTAAAGTAGGTAATATTAAATCTTCATTTATCCTTTTCCCCATAAGTCTCACTTAAGCTCTCTTTGATTTAGTTCCCCGGCGATGTAAGTTAAACTTAAGTTATGATGATGACTGGGCCCATTTGGAATCGCGAAAAAAAAACACATTTTTTGCGGATCTCGCCTGGAATAAATGAATACGAATGACTTGTATTTTTCTCCTGAGCTAAAGAATGTACATTTTAAAGAAAAATCTCTGCAGACTTTGAAGGCCTATAAGGGCTAATTGGAGTTAGTCGCTAAGATGGTCAAGGAGATAGGGCGTTAAAAAAAAAAAAAAAACGCAATTAAGCTACACATATAGTGTAACTTCTTGCCTGCGTTATCCCCGAAAAGGTCGCATGTGGCGCTTCGGGACCTATTTATTTTTACAGGTAAGGGGGCCGGCCTCACACCAACCACTTTCAGTTGAAGTGGGGGTCTCCCAGCTCCCGGGAGGGCTGGTTCTCATTTCTTGTGAAGGCTGAGTAAACCTTTGAGATCGAACTCTTGCTCTCGGCATGGAATGCAAGCATTCTATCAATTGAGCTATCGACCTTTTTTACGAGCTTGATCGTCGTCGCTACACAGCGCCAATTCTCAAGCAAGACCCAGTAGGCTGGATGGATCTTTGGTGACCGGTCATTGGTAAAGGTTTTTTGAAAATTAATGGTATATTTTTTGTGCTCCGCCGGGATTCAAACCCACAACCTTCCATTTACGATTCCAAAGTGTTACCACTGGACTACGGACCGGTCTAAAGCAGTGTAAGAATCTAACATTACATTTGAAAAGATTGGAAAAAATTAACAGGAGAAGAAAAAATCTGTCTTTTCCGGAAAGAACATGATTTTTTTTTTGTTTATTTTGAATTCAAATGCATTTTCCTTTATTTTTTACCTTCATCGACCACCTTGGAGTGTTCTCGCCTAGTTTTTTTAAAAGATGGCAGAGTGTTTGTTTAAAAGAGGCGTTAGTGAAAAAGGAGGGGAGGTGTTGCGGTGTGTGGGGGAGGGGAGGTGGAAGAAATGAATTATATATGAACCTGAAAGGAAGGTGCAAGCCCCTTTAAGGAAACCTGTACAAAACCTATGTGGTACAGGACATGCAAAACTATATTGTGGCAAATGTGTTATTGTGTGTTTTGTTTGCCTGTGAAGTCTTCATATGAAAAGTACATGTAAGATTTTACTCGGTGTTTATTTCAAAAACCAAAATAAAATATCGGCAAAGATTACTCAGCCCTCACCAGAAATGAGTACCATTCCACTCCGGGAGCTGGGAAACCCCCACGTCAACTGAAGTGGTTGGCGTAAGGCCGGCCCCGCAACTCAAAAAATATAATAATAATAATAATCATTCTTAACAAAAATAAAATAATAATGAAAGCCCCCTTATCATCCATCTTTGTCTATCTATAATCTAAGTCTAATCTAATCTAATCTAAGTTGCAAAGATATGTTACATTGGAGATTCACATTACATGCATTCCCACAACCAGACACGTATAAGTTCGCGCTTTCCCATGTCTCATGTGAACCTACAACATTTGTATCAAAACTGTTTTGAAATAAAATTTATTAAAAAAAAAAAAAAACATAAAAACCAAATCTCAAATGGACATACACCCTGCAACTCTTGCCGTCCTTCCCTGAGACAGGGGTGACATTGGCAAAGTGAGCCATTTTTACAGCATGGGTGGTCAGCTGCAAACCAACCCATAAGTCAAGAAACAAGGAAGTATATGCGTATTAACATTCAAAACTCATTAAATGCATTCCCACAAACAGACACATGTAAGTTCACGCTTCCAAATGCTAAATGTGTAGACCTGCAACTTTTGCTGACCTTCCCTGAAGCAGGAGGGATATTAGTAAAGTGAACCATTTTTTATCAGTATGGGGGTTAGCCTCATACCAACCTATAAGTCAAGGAACCTTACCTGCCTTCACAAGCGCAAGCCTTCGGGGTAACGCGGCAAGAAGTTACACTATATGTTTTGAAGCTTCAGATCCGGGAAAAGAACTCTCCAGTGTCTGATGGTTTTTGGTGAGGCTCACCTCATATGGTCGCATGGAATATACTGGAGGCTCTTGTGTCGTCACCAAGCCTCCCCTTCCTCCACTAGATTATGCCGTAGTAAAACACGCCCCTTCCGCAGACCTGAAATGAGGCTCGCTCCTGTATAAGGAGAAGCAATCGGGTGGTGAAGAACATGTTCTTAGATAATATTGAAAAAAAAACCGATTAAAATAATGAATTTTCTGAAACATAAAGGGTTTGTGTATTGACATTTTGAAGAATCATTTTAAATTTATTATTCCTTTACTTATAGGTTGGTATGAGGCTGACCACCCATGCTGTAAAAATTGGTTCACTTTGCCAATGTCACCCCTGTTACAAAAAAGATCGGCAAAAGTTGCAGGTTATAATATGTTAATTTGTTTTCATTTCATTTTGTACAGAGGTGACATTGGTGAAGTGAACAGTTTTTATAGTTTGACTGGTCAACCTCATACCAACCTATAAGTTAGAGATTTAGTTTTGTTGCGCCAGTTATCGAACCCACAACCTTCCCATTACGAATCTGTAACGTTAACCACTGGAATTCGGACAGGTATCATCGTTTTCGAGCTAGACATCTTTCGATTAGAAGTCTTAAAGGTTTACCTGTAGACTACGACCGGTTAAATAGGGATGGGCCTACGCATGGATTAAACGTCAGTTAAGTTAATTAATGGAATATCCAATGATATGAGAGATTAATCGTTGGATTACCTTTGCCTGTGTGTCCATTAGTAAACTGGGCGTTAACTTAAGCCAATGGGCGCTAATCCTAAAAGCTGTTAACGGTCCGAATAAATGGTATCGCGTGTACACGAATACGGTGAAGAAGGAGATAGGTTTATTCGGATTATTATTTCGAATATTCGAAACATTAAAAACAAATATGTGATGTGTGCGACTTTACAAGAAAATGTAAGCGATTTTTATGTCTTTGTTTGGTTGAAATGCAACATATACTCGTATTCAACATATTATAGTAAACTGAACAAGGAGCTTAAACAGTTATTTTATAGAAAAAATAGATTCGTTATGAAATAAACATTACCTGGGGTAGCAATCTCGATGACCGTTGATAGATATTACCGTATCTATTTAAAGATAGTACGGAATAAAACATGGCGGCGTATCAATAGTTGATTCATTTTAAATGGAACAATGATAAGATGTTCAGGCTCCGTCATGTTTTATGCAGTCCTATCGTCAAAAAGATACGGTAAGATGTAACCACGTTCGTCGAGACTTCCACCCCTGACCTTCCACGCTGGAAAAAATTGGCTCAGTTTGCCAATGTCACCCTGTATCTGGATTGCAGAGCTAATATGCTTTTGGGACTTGTGTCTTTTTTTCGTAAGTACCAATACGATTGTGCATGAACTTGCAAGTGTCTGCTTGTGTGCATGCATTTAATATCATCAATCTCAAGTGGTAATGTATATTTCCATCTAAGATTATAAATGACATACATTTTTATTATTTGATTTTGGTAAAAATTCATGGTTACATAAGAATATTGAAATAAGACCGATTCATAAAATATGGTTTACTTTAATTCAAATTGGTTCAAAAAACAATTCGAAAAACAGTTATTCGAATTTTCGAATGTTCCATACATCACTACAAATGGTATAGCGTGACATGGGAGACAATTTAATTTTAATGCTTTTCCGATTATTACATCATAATACTAAATTAAATACATATTATTGTTATTATTATTACAGTGATAGCTTACGTATTATTATTATTACAGTTAGATTATATCTAAGCCAATACAAAACAGTGCCTCCAGTATTGTTATACTATAGACATATCGTTTCCATAGTGCTTGTTTGTCTTATTTCCTTCAGAGATATTTTCACATGAGCAATGTTTGTATGTGTACTGAACCAATTTGTCTTATGAATGCTGGAAATTGATTTTTAAAATACCAAAAAAAACTCTCACATTATCATGTTTTACGTATTTTTCTTAGCTTAGATTGTGCAGAATGTGATTTTTAAGTCAATTTTATTTAAAAGTCATCATTGAATCGAATGGTAGATAAACCAAATAAGGACTGGGACGACGACATATAGAACCAAACTGCATCTATATTCTATAGTTTAATCTTAGTTGCAAAGCTATATTCATATCAAATGTATGTTCACAAAAATACATCTGTAAGTTCGCGCTTACAAATGAAAATTAAATCCTAACCTCAAATGTCGGTATTATGGCTGAGGGGGCCAAGTGGGCTGATCATTCTAGCGTTTTTGGAATAAAATAACGTTGGTTCGATCCCCGCTTGGGTCATTTGACCATAACTTTGATCCTGGTTCAACAGATGTTATTGAGTAATTATTAATCAATAATTCATTAAAATAAACAATAATGAATTATTAATTGGTGATATTAATACCTTTTTCTGGCCAGGCAGAAAAGGTTGGTGAATTGCATTCCTATTCACAATCTATTTAAAAAAAAATAACATAAGCCCTGAAAAATTTGCCGATCTTCCCTGATACATGGGTAACATTGGCAAAGTGAACCATTTTTTACAGTATGTCAGCCTCATGCCAACATATAAGTGAAGGAATAACTTACTTACTTAATTTAAAGTTGAATACATGTTTTTTTATTGCCGTATTTAAACCAAGCATTAATTTTCTTCACTGCAGTTTCATTTTAACAGGCATGTTACATGATACCCATGCACCATTCATGAGGGTACGGTTGCTAGATTAAAAACACTAAAAGCTTACCTCCTCCATTCTGCTCGCGGCCGTTACAGGTTCCCCTGAAAGCCTCCTCGTCTGCCGCTGCTGGGCAGTTAAGGGGAGCTTGTAACAATCCCGGCAAGAAGAATGACGTCGTATTGTCCATTCAGAGTCTTCAGCGTTATTTAGTGCCCCGCGGGCACTTCGCTTAGGGATGGCGGTGTGCCCTTTTTTACATGGAGAAGATATTTAGAGAATATCTTATTCTCATTCTCGGGTTCGAATCTCACGGAGGATGCTAGAAATAATTTCACGTTTTGGATTTTTTTTTCAAAACTACAAATTAATATACCGCCAAGGTTTACTCAGCCTTCACAAGAAATATGTATCAGCCTTCTCAGAAGCTGGGAAACCACCACATTAACTGAAGTGGTTGGCGTGAGGCCGGCCCCATTACCTCTGAAAATAAATAGGTTCCAATTGCCACATGCGACCCCATGTAAGAGAACGCGGCGCTAACTTGACCTGTTTGTACAGCTCAGTTGCGTTTAAAATTCCAGCAGACACTTATCTCGTAACTTCGCGCTTATAGATCTAAATCTAAAATCTAAATCTAAGCTGCAAAGATATGTATCATTTGAGATTCATATTAAATGCATTTCCACAAGCAGACACCCATAATTTCGCGCTTACACATGCCACATGTGGACCTTAAATATAAAAAACCCAATCTCAAATGAACATAAGCCCTGCAACTCTTGCTGACCTTCCCTGAAGCAGGAGTGACATTGGCAAAGTGAACCATTTTTTACAGTATGGGTGGTCAGCCACATACCAACCTATCAGTCAACGCAAAAAACGCAACTAAGCTACACATATAGTGTAACTTTTTGCCGCGTTATCCCCGAAGGGGTCGCATGTGGCGAGTTGAACCTATTTATTTTTACAGGTAAGGGGGCCGGCCTTACGCCAAACACTTCAGTTGAAGTGGGGGTTTTTCCAGCTCCCGAGGGGGGTGGTACTCATTCCTTGTGAAGGCTAAGTAAACCTTGCCGGTAATTTTATTATGGGGTTCGAAATAAACACCGAAATAGGAAATCATTTCTGACACCCTCCTCGGTGGGATTCGAACCCGAGCTTACGGGGTAGAATGCGAGCACTCTACCAACTGAGCTATCGACCGGACGAGAAGAATTAGTAAATAATTTAATAGATGCCTATTAAAAATCCTATTTATCAAATGAGCATAAGCTTTGCAAATCTTGACGGCCGTTTCTGAAACAGGTGTGACATTGGCAAAGTGAACTATGTTTTTATAGCATGACGGGACGACTTCATACCGATTAATTAGTTTAATAACAATTTATATTTTATTAAATCCGATTAAAATATGACTTCGCTTTTGTCTGCCCACAATAATATAAAAATATGTGGATCTATACGCAACGCAACCAAGCTACACATATAGTGTCACTTCTCCCCAAAAGGTCACGTGTGGCGAGTGTAACTTATTTATTTTTACAGGTAATGGGGCGAGCCACACGCCAACCTTTTCAGTTGAAGTGGAAGGTTCCCAGCTCCTGAAGAGTCTAGAAAATTAAAAATCATTTTTTAAATGAAAATACAAATATGCTGTCGTTCATCGTTCGAAATATTTTTTGGAAAAGATAAGAGCTTAAATATTATTTTAAAAGATGTAATAAAGTGAGTCTTGTCCATCCCTAGTGCCCTTCCGCCCTTGAGGCAGTTACATATTATAAAGAATGAGGGTCCAGAATAAAGGGATGGGAAGTCAGTCCGGCTTTTTTGCCATGAGCATAATGCTTGCAGATGAATGCTCATAATGTACCAGATGAGAAGAATAGAAGGGATGCGGAGGAACTCTCTAGAAGTTTACAAATTACCTTTCAAAATTTCGTAGTATCTTACAAATGTACTTGTTAAAGGCAGTGATTTTTAAATCAAACTACTAAGATAGTCTCCACCATTGTTAAACATAAAAAAATATAAAAAGTCAAATCGAAAACCCCGAAATGAGTTTTCGAATCTGAAATGAGAAAGAAAATAAAAAATTTAAGTGTATAACGTAAAAAACAAATAAACGAAACGAGTCGTATTTTCATCCAAGAAGTGAAATGATAAATTCTCAGCCCTTCATTAAAATTAAGCTTTATTTCCCTACAAACGGGGAAAATATGTTTATTCCGTCAGCGCCACAACCCCGAGATTATTTAATTTGAATATCTGGGGTTTGTATCTTACAGAAGCCCTCCCCCCCCCCCCCACTCGCTCACCCATACAAGTATCAGACACGCTACTGGAGATTACCAATCTCACGAGATGGCTCTTACCAGAAACAAAAATATGAATAATTTAACCAGCGCAGCGGGGTTACGGCTTTGGCTTATCCGATTTGACCCTTCTACAGTGATGCTAAATCTTTGGTTTGCGTGCTTTAACCTAAAATCTAAAATCTAAGTTGTAAAGATATAAAATTCATATTTACTGCATGCGCATAAACAGACACGTGTAAGTTTGCGTTTGAAAATTCTGCATGTGCACTTACAAATTAAAATTCTCAAATAAGCAGAAACCCAGCAACTTTGGCCGGCTTTCCCTGAAACAGGAGGGGACATAGACAAAGTGAATCGTTTTTTTACAGTATAGGTGGTCACTGATCAGCCTTATACTAGCCTGTAAGTCAAGGAAAGTGCTTTTTTTAATGCGTTAACTATTGTGATATTCAAACTAGTATTAGAATAGTTTCAAAATCAGAAAATGCTTCCAGATTCAGACCGGTCCGTAGTTCAGTGGTAACACTTCGGACACTGAATGGGAAGGTTATGGGGTTCAATTCCCGGCGGAGCACAAAAAAATACCATTTATACTTTTAAATTTGCTCTTCGCTGGGTTGAACAGTTCATAAAACCTCAACCAATGACCGGTCAACTGGATCTTGCTTGTGAATTGGCGCTTTGTAGCGACGACGACCAAGCTCGTAAAAAGGTCGATAGCTCAATTGGTAGAATGCTTGCACTCCATCCCGAGAGCAAGGTTTCGATCTCAAAGGTTTACTCAGCCTTCACAAGAAATGAGAACCAGCCGCCCTGGGAGCTGGGAAACCCCCATTTCAACTACGCAAAAAAGAGAATTTTAACTTATTTTTATTTTAGGTGAATTTCAAGTTCAATGGTTGACCATCACTGGCCTAAAGTAGAGACTACTTTCGGCAGTATCCAGATAATATGGCTGCATGGAAATTTTATATAGCGCCGTTTCGTATTAACATTTTGACCGGAAACCAACCCCGAGAGATTCAATTTAATTTCGAAAGAAAACATTTGTGTTTTTCTCGTACTTAACAGCTTGTATTATATTTCCATAACAGAAAATAAATAAATACTCACATATCTCTCCGAAAATCTTTCAAAACACAACTAAGCTATACGTATAGTGCAACTTCTTGCCGCGTTATCTCATAAGAGTTTCGCATGCAGCAAATGAAATCTATTTATTTTTACAAAAAAGGAAAGAGAATACAAGTACATTTTGTGACCGGTCCGTAGCTCAGTGGTAGCACTGCGGACTCTGAACGGGAAGGTTGTGGGTTCGAATCCCAGCGGAGCACAAAAAATATACCAGTTATATTTTCAAAATTTGCTCTTCGCTGGGTTGAAAAATTCATAAACCTTTACCAATGACCGGTCACCAAAGGTCCATCCAGCCTTACAGCAACTGGGTTTTGCTTGAGTATTGGCGCTTTGTAGCGACGACCAAGCTCGTACGCCTCTGCGGCACTACAACACGTGTCATAGACCCCTAGTGTCTCTAGAATCTAGGGAGTCTCCCGCACAGGATTTCTTAAAAAAAAAAGTACATTGTACATAGGGATAGCAAGAACATATTACACAGGGAAGAAAAGCCTAGGTGAGCTTTAGGGTCCTTGCCCAATGACTCCATGTGCCCAAGTCCCATTTCAGGCCTCTGGTTGCTGCGATCAGAGAATTTATATGTCATCTAATCTAATCTAATCTAAGTTGCAAAATATATGTCACATTAAAGATTCACATTATATGCACTTTCACAAACAGGCATGCACAAGTTCGATGTGGTCCTACAATATAAAAACCCGCATCTCACATGGACCTGAAAATAGGGGTGTCATTGGCAAAGTGAACCATTTTCTACAGCATGGGCGGTCAGCCGCATACCAACCTATAAGTCAAGGAACATATACAACAAATTACATTTTTTAAATCAACAAATTATATATTTTTTAGGGTGGATTTATTAACACAGTGAAAGTCTATTTTTAATTATTTAAAAAATTCAAATGGAAACAAAGTTTTAACTCAATTTTTTTTTAATTTAGGTAACCATTCTGCTCCTGAAGATGCCTCATTAGGCGAAAATATTCGAGCACAAAAAAAAAAAAAAAAAGTGAATTAAAACTTTGTTTCCATTTGAATTTTTTAAATAATCAACAAATTATAATTTATATGGACATTAAAAACTAACAGAAAAACAAATTCTTATTTAAAAAACCCTAGCCGCCAACATCACAGATCAACCGCCATTTCTTTCTGTCCTTACACACTTCTTTCATTTCCTTCACAGTCATAACCTTAATAATAATAATATTAGGATGATTTATTTGGTGAGCGCTGTTTTTGTGTGTATCACACCTCAAGAGCCCTCTGCGAGCTTGGTCGTCGCTGTAGAAAGCGCCAATTCTCAAGCAAGACCCAGTTGTTGTAAGGTTGTTATAACCTTCTTGATACAGTCATCATAAAGAAAACGATAGACAACTTTGGTAGCAGTACATGATCATCATCATCATTGGCACGACAACCCGGGGTGGGTCTTGGCCTCCCTCAGCAACCGCTGCCAGCGCTGTCTATCCAACGTCTTCCTCCTCCAGTCCCACATTCCCACTGCACGGCAATCCGCCACCACTCCATCCAGCCATCATGAACGTGGTCTTCCCACTGTCCGGCGTCCCAGTACATGAAGTGGAACTAAATTGTCGTGCCAATGAGGATGATGACGATGATGCTGATAGTGATGCCGATGGAGGAAGGGAGGCTCTCCAGGAACAATATGTAAATTGAGAGAATCTGCGTTCAGAGTGTAATAATTTGTAATATCTCTCGCCTGCTTCCTCCTCGCAATGCCGACTCCAGTTGTTATCCGACACACAGAGGGGTAACGTCACAATTCTCCCCGCCCTTTTAACAAAGCACCGGTTCTTAGTCTAGTGGTTAACACTTCTAGCTCGTTATGAGCTCGAATTCCGGTGGAGCACAAAGATATACCATTTACATTTTCAAAAATGCTCTTCGCTGTGTTGAAAAATTCATAAATAGTTACCAAAAAACGGGCACCAAAGGTACATCCAGCATTACAGCAACTGGCTCTTGCTTGAGAGATGGCGCTTTATAGCGATTAATAAGCTTCTAAAAAGTCCCGTTGATAGCTCAGTTGGTAGAATGCTTGCATTCCGAGCTATGGCCGAGGGGGCTAAGCTTTCTAGCGCATTTGGAATAGAATAACGTTGGTTCGATCCCCGCCTGGGTCATTTGACCATAACTTTGAACCTGGTTCAACAGATGTTATTGGGTAATTATTAATGAAAAACTCAATAAAATAAACAAAAAGTAATTATTAATAATTGATGATATTAATACCTGTCTCTGGCCAGGCAGAATAGGTTGGTGAATTACATTACTCTTCACAAATCTATTTAATTTTTTTTTTAAATCCACCAGCTGAGAGCAAGGGCTCGATCGGCATGGAATGCAAGCATTATACATAATACTGGCAAGGTGTACTCAGTCTTCATAAAAAATCAGAATCACCTCCTCGGGGACCAGGGAAACCCGCCCTTTAACTAAAGTGTGAGGCCGATCCTCCTCCACGTAAAAATAAATAGGTCCCGAATCGTCACATGCGATCCCTTCGGGAATAATGCAGGTAAGAATTTACCCTTTATACATATGTATCTTAGTCGCGTTTACAGGTTTACAATTTACCTCTGTAATTTCAGGAAAAAGAACTCCCCCTACTTTGATATCAATTAACTTGAATAAGCAGTTTTAAAATGATGAAAGCAAACAGCGTTACTGCAATGCTCGCAGTCAGTCTCATCAGGCCGGTCTCCAGGAACACTCGAGAGGAATTGAGAGATGGAGCGAAGAAAGGGAAGACGAGAGAGGGAAGGATGGAAGCCAGTTCCACCATTAGAGACTGTCTTTCCCTCCAAAGTTCCGCCAAAGTAAATTTTCTATGCAAATGAAACCATACCCGTTAGGGGGGCAGCTTGCAATCCGACCTATCGTGGGACTTTATTTTTATATCTTTAAACTTTCTTCAAGGCGAAAATGTAATGACGTGCTTCTTTTTTTGAAAGAACTAAATGCACTGAGTTACCCAAGAAGTGCATTTATAAAGTGAAGAATTTTATTTTTATTTTAATTTTAGAAAAAGAGTTTATAGATTTTTTTTATTTTAAGTCATGTTCCTTGACTGAATCTAGATCTAAGTCGCAAAGATATGTATCATTTGAGATTCATATTTAATGCATTCCCACAAGCAGACACGCATAATTTCGCGCTCACACGTGCCGCATGTGGACCTACAATATAAAAACCCGATCGTAAATTGAAATGAACTAATACTGAAATATATAAAACTGAATAAATTGAAATTGAAATGAAAGTAAATGAACATAAGCCCTGCAGCTCTTGCCGACCTTCCCTGAAACAGGAGTGACATTGGCAAAGTGACCTTTTTTTACAGTATGGGTGGTCTGCCTCATACCAAACCATAATTCAAGGATACTGATAGTAGATATACATGGGAGACCTCCTAAAAGGTGGAAAAATAGCTTGTCCCCCCAGTTTTAGTTTGGCTTATCTACTATTCGATTGAACCTTTCAATGAATTTGTTTTGAGAATCACACTCTACACATTGTGAGCCAAGAAAAAAACGTAAAACACGATAATGTGAGAGTTGTTTTAATTATTTTAAAAATCCATTTCCAAATTTCATAAGACACATTGGTTCAGTACACATGTGAACATTGCTCATGTGAAATTACCTCTGATGGACGTAAGACAAACAAACACCAAGGGGACGTAACTGTAACTGTAACTGTAACTCTGTCACCATTTTTCTAGGGGTGGCCAGAGCCTCTGCAGAGCTGCCTCCATTTTTTCCTATCCTTACATACCTCTTTCAATTCATTCATATTCATCACCTTTTTCATGCATTTTCTTCTTTTACGCTCACTTTGTATATCCGTTGAAATGAGGATGACCCCCCATGCTTAAGAAACTTCGTTCAACTTTGCCAATGCCATTCAATATCAGGGAAAGGCGGCAGGAGTTGCAAGTTTTATGTTTATATATGTATGGTTTGGTTTACCTTCTAACTATGTATGTACAATTGCAGCAACGTGAACTGTGATGCAGTCCTGCATGTGAGCATGCATTAAATACGAGTTTTAAAAGTCACTATAATATCTTTGCAACTTAAATTGAATATTAAAGATTATATAAGGCTTATGTTTAATGCATACTTATAAGCAGACATGCATAAAATTCAAATATCTCGACCAAATATGATGAAAATCACGCTGAAACAACCCATTGTTTTGAAAGGTGTAAAAGGGTGATCACTTGGGCAACTTTGGAATTAGAGACCGAAAATTCCACTAATTTATCTGTTTGCTTGCAGTCTCGTATAAGATCATAATATGGTGATCTTCCGTCTGGTCAGTTTCCCATATGCCTTTTTAGTAACGAATCGGAATCTTCATATTGACGGTGGCTTTACTGTAGTATTCTGAAATCTCCTTCTTCATAATATTATACAGTAAATCAATGGCTCTCGGGAATACAGAAATTAATCATAATTTCCAGTTCACATATTGGCACAAATATAGCTGGAGAGTCACATCAAAAGTTGTGTCAAATGCTTTGTATTTATACAACAAACAATCAATATAATCTATATTGTAAATATATTCTTGTTCTCTTGTTTAAATCCTGGGATTGGCTTGCAACAATTTCTTTCACTCTTCTCCTCCATTCTTCCCTGTCTTGTGCGGCTCTTTTAAGGTCTGCATATGATGAGCAGCGCGCGTCCACCAACAGGTCCTCCAGGTATTCTTGGTGTGGGTGTCCCCTGGAGTTGGTCCCCTCGGTCATCCCCTCCATTATGGAATGCAAGAGACCTTCTTGTAAATATATAATGACATTAAATTCTCATATTTAATGCATGCACACAAGCAGGCACATGTATGTTTGTGAGCTGTGTGTGTGCGTACAAAATCAACCAAAGCTTACATGAACATAAACTTTGCAAATCCTGCTACCATTTCCTGAAACCGGAAATTGTCAAAAGTGAACCATTTGTACAGTATGGGTGGTCAGCCTCATAACAACCTATGAGTCAAGGAACGGAGAGAAAAAAGGCATTCTGTAGTTTAGAATCTAAGTCGCAAAGATATAGATATATTTCACATTTCAAATTTAAACAAAATGCATACCCATAAACAGACACGTGTTTGCGTTTTCAAATGCTGCATGTGCACTTCAACCTTAAATAAATATAAGCCCTGCAACTTTTGCCGATCTTCCCTGTAACAAGGGTGATATTGACCGGTCCGTAGTCCAGTGGTAACACTTCGGACTCGTAAATGGAAGGTTGTGGGTTCGAATCCCGGCGGAGCACAAAAATATACCCATTTTGAAAAATTCATAAACCTTTACCAAAGACCGGTCATCAAAAGGTCCATCCAGCCTTACAGCAACTGGGTCTTGCTTGAGAATTGGCGCTTTCTACAGCGACGACCAAGCTCGCAGAGGGCTCTTGAGGTGTGATACATACAAAAACAGCGCTCGCCCAATAAATCATCCTAATTTAATTTTATTAATCGAAAGTGAATATTTTTTTACAGGATGTGAGCCTTGTACCAACCTATAAGTCAAGGAAAATGAATTGAATATTATATATCGATATATCATTGCAACTTTGATAACAGATAGATGCTGAGTACTAAATAATTTTGCGTATATTTTCAAGTTAAAGTTTACACCATAAATCTCTTGTGGAACGTGTTGCAAAAACTTTTCTTCCAAAGTATGAAATATAATTTGCGAGAATGAAACTTGTATTTCGCAGACTCCGTCGCCGTCGAAACTAATCCATTTTGCAATCCAAGACAAATGACCTGGAAAAGTTGGATATTTACTGTGGGACGACAACCCCTTTTGGCGGGAGGGTGAGCTTATATAACAGCCATTTAGACTGTGGATGAACTACATCCCTAAAGATCGACAGGGGTTGCATAAAGAAATAACCATAAAAACAAGATTATACTTTGTATGATTTATGTGACCATGACTGGAAAGACACTGAATGATAGATGATGATTATAAGGATGTAGAATCCATCTTTCCGGGCTTGTAGACCATGTTCAATAATTATTTTTGGAAGGCTGCTACGTTTCGTGAGTAACATACGACTGACGAAACGTAGCAGCCTTCCAAAAAGAATAAAGCAGCCTACAAAAGAATTATTGAACATGGCCTACAAGCCCGGAAAGATGGATTCTACATCCTTATCATCATCATCTGAAGCCGACCATGAAAACCTAAAAACACTTATAACTGAATGATAGAGTTCGCAATGATTGGGTGATGAACGAGTATGGAATAAAAGAGAATATGAGAATTAAATACAAAAAAAAACCACGATGAGATGGTTCAGACAACTTGAAAGAATGGATGATGAACGACTTACAAAGAAAGTGTACAGAGGTAATGTCAGAGGAACACGTGGACGGAAAAGACTGTGGAAGGAATGGATATACCAAATAGGTGAGATTGCGAAAGAATGGAATCTGCAGAGTGAGAATTAGGGAAGAGTATGTATGAGGTAAGTGATGAATGTTGAAGAGGAGATATGCAAGCATAGAAAAAAGTGGAGACTCGTCTGTGGAGGTACCGGCTACCCCTAGTAAGACAGTGGCAAGATACAGTAACAGTAATAGTGCATTAAGTATAAACACCGAGATGAGATTTGATTTTTATGTTGTAGGTTCACATGAGGCATGTGCAAGCGCGAACTTGTACGTGTCTGGTTGTGAGAATGCATGTAATGTGAATCTTCAATGTAACATATCCTTGCAACTTAGATTAGATTAGATTAGACCGAGAAAATTTAGGTATAACAAAATCACAACATTTATTTTGCTTCCACACGCCAATGCGACTATCCTTCAGGGATAGTTCGGTAAGAAGTTGCGCTTTATGTGCAGCTTATTAGTCAGGGAACAATGCTTGGTAAATTTATTATTTACAAAGTTCTTTAACTAAAAGGTTGGTATAAGGCTGACCCATCATTCTGTACAAACTTGATTCACTTTTGACAATGCCAACTTGCAATAAATTCATTCTTACAAGATTTATAAGTTCGCGCCTACATACGCTGCATTTGAACTAACAACATAAAAACACAATAACAAATTTGGAAATATTGCCAACCTTCCATGAAACAGACATTGGCAAAGTGAACTATTTTTTAATTGTTTAGTCGGTGTTATGGCCGAGGGGGCCAAGTGGGCTGATCTTTCTAGCGTGTTTGGAATAGAACAACGTTGGTTTGATCCCTGCTTGGAACATTTGACCATAACTTTGACCCTGGTTCAACAGATGGTTTTGGGTAATTATTATTCATTTATAATTCATTAAAATAAACAATAATGAATAATTAATTGATGATATTACTACTTGTTTCTGGCCAGGCAGAATAGGTTAGCGAATTGCATTCCCCTTCACAAATCTATTAAAAAAAAAAAGTGTTGACAGTCTCATATCAATGTACAAGTTAAAAACCACTACGCAAATGTTCTTTTTATAAAATGCATAGATAATTATATTTGCTGTAATGAAAATAAATTGTATTTGCGTCCTTCTTTGAAAGTCCCTCACTCGGATAAAGACTACCAGAAGTTAGTGAAAACTTCGCAGTTCATTTTTTTTCAATTTGAGCAAAAACTTTCTCTCATTCGCACTTACCCCGCCACGTAATGTTGTCGTATCGGAAAAAGTTTTCCCGACAAAACAAAATGTAGCTGACCCGGGGAAAATTATATTGAATATGGCAACACCCTAAAACTATCCGGTGCTGAAATAAATTGTATTAAAATGGGGAGAAGTATTTGAAGTTAATAAAAACTAGAAGTACATAATCTGTGTCAAAAGTATACGATTTTTTAAAATACATTTGTGAAGAAGAATGAAATTCACCAACATATTTTGCTGGGCCTGAAACATAATACATTCTATATTATCTAGATTTTCAGCAGTTACTTGACTTATAGGTTGGTATGAGGCTGACCACCCATACTGTAAAAAATGGTTCACTTTGCCAATGTCACCCCTGTTTCAGGGAAGGTCGGCAAAAGTTGTGGGGCTTATGTTCATTTGAGGTTTGGATTTTATTTGTAAGTACACATTAAGCATTTGTAAGCGCGAACTACACTTGTTGGTTTGTGGGCATACATCTGAGAGCTTTAAATGAATATATCCTTGCAACTTAGATTATAGATTATAGATTATTATAGACTTCGTGAAAGTTCATTTTAATACAATAAAATAAAAATTGCTTTGTTTTAATTCACATGAGTTTATTTTTGGACACGACCAGTTTCGGGAGAAGCAGTACCTCCCATCTTCAGTTACACCTGAAGATGGGAGGTACTGCTTCTCCCGAAACTGGTCGTGTCCAAAAATAAACTCATGTGAATTAAAACAAAGCAATTTTTATTTTATTGTAATAATTCATTCTAATCTAAGTTGAAAGATCAATCACATTATATGCATTTTCACAAGCAGACACGTATAAGTTCGCGCTTACATGCCGAATGTGGACTTACAATATCATTTGTACAGTGTTATTTATTTAATAGTAAGTAAATTATTTATTACTAAGAACCCAATGGCTTCCCTATTGAACCTGGGTCAAAGTTATTGTCGAGGAAATGACTAGGCTACACATATAGCGTAACTTTTTGGCGCGCTCTCCCCGGATAGGTGAAAAAGCTATTTATCACCATCACTATTTTTTATTTCCTTGACTTATAGGTTGGTATGAGGCTGACCACCCATACTGTAAAAAATGGTTCACTTTGCCAATGTCACCCATGTTTCAGGGAAGGTCGGCAAGAGTTGCAGGACTAATGTTGATTTGAGATTGAGATTTTATATTGTAGGTCCACATGCGGCATGTGTTAGCGCGAAATTATACATGTCTGCTTGTGGGAATGCGTTTAATATGCATCTTAAATGATATATATCTTTGCAGCTTAGATTTAGATTAGACTGCTTCACTTCCACTGCAAATCAGCTATTAAAGTAACAATGTCAAGATTTTACAAAGTATAAACGATTTCATATACTGTGACTGTGTTTCATATAAACTTAAGCCGGCAATATTTCATCGCGAAAAACTTTTCAAAATAATACAAAATAATATAAAAGGCTCTGGGAGAGCAATGCTGTGTCGGCCATTTGTTACACAGACAGACCGAGGCTGCTCGAACAAAAAATCCAACCATAAAACATCACGTACAAACACTCCCCTCGATCAAGTAAAAATATCAACAAAAAACGTATAAAAACTAAATCACTCCCTAGGACTGCTGCTGTATCTTTACATGTATGTAAAATGGGACATCTTGCCGCGTTATCCCCGAAGAATTTCGCTTGCCGCGAGTGAAAGCTATTTATTTTTACAGATAAGGGGGCTGGCCTTGCGTTTTCACTTTTTTCTTTGCGTCACTTACTTTACAAAATGGAAAACATGAAATATCGCGTTATTTACGAGTACGAGTTCCACCGTGGCACCAGTGCTGCAAAAACGGTTCGAAGGATTAATGATGTGTATGTTTTTTTCCAGCTCCCAAGGAGGCTGGTACTAATTTCTTGTGAAGTCTGAGTAAACTTTGCTGGTATTTTATTTTGGTTTTTGAAAATTTTCATCAAAAATCATTTCCAACACCCTCGGCGGGATTCGAAACCGAAGTCTCGAAGAAGTGACACTACATGTGTAGCTTAGTTGCGTTTGCGTTGCGTACACAAAATAAAAATTATCGTTTTTTTTAAATTTCAATTTATTTATGTCCATACGCTATGATTGTGCTATGGAAATAATTAATGTTTAAAAAGCTGTATATTAACATTAAAGATGCCCTTTAATAAAGCTTTCGGGGATAGCGCGGCAAAAAGTTACACTATATGTGTAGCACAGTTGCGTTAAAGAGCCACTCTCAACGCACATACTAAAGAAAGTTCGGTTTTTAAACATGCAAAGGTACAATTTTAAATTATAGGGTCCATAAAAATAATACGTAGCTGCCATTATGAAAAGTTGCGCCATCAAAAATCTGATCATAAATAAAAAAAATACACAGCTCTCCCGGCGGTAAAACAAACAACTTTTGCCATCGTAGCCGGGTGGCCGTTAAAAACTATCAAAAATCTGAATTTTTAAACAAATTTCATCATTCAAGGGAGAAGTTACGGCCAATCGACCGAGATGAAATGTACAACTTTTGAAGGGAAACTTTTCACCGTGAAATCTTCCTCCACGACGTAAGGGAAGTTTTAACTATGTAGATACTGTAAGGGAAAGAATGTTAAAATGAACTTCGAATATTCAATGCCATAAAATATCTTTTTTATTTTTATTTTTATAAGTAGCGCTATTAAACATATTCTGCAATTTATATACTATCATATTTTCATCTAAAATGTTCAACATATTGTTATTATTTTACGCGGGTTCAATTTCATTAAGACTGCGGCTATTTTACAAAAAATATTTCAAAAAAGGAGAGTCTGTATGAAGAAGGTTATGACGCTGGAGGAAATGAAAGAAGTGTGTAAGGACAGAAAGAAATGGCAGTTATTCTGTGATTTTGGCGGCTAGGGTTTTTTAAATTAAAGTTTATTTTCTGTTAGTTTTTGATGTCAATACATGTTATAATTTGTTGACTTTAAAAATGTAATTTGTTGTGTATGTTCCTTGACTTATAGGTTGGTATGCGGCAGACCACCCATGCTGTAGAAAATGGTTCACTTTGCCAATGTCACCCCTGTTTCAGGCAAGGTCGGCAGAAGTTGTAGGGTGTATGTCCATTTGAGATTCAGGTTTTTATATTGTAGAATTACATGCGGCATGTTTAATCGCGAACTTAAACATGTCTGTATTGTGAAAATGCATGTAATGTGAATCTCTAATGTTACTTATATTTTGCAACTTAGATTAGATTAGATTTTGTAGGGTTTGTGTATTTACACAGTGAAAATTCATTTTTATTTAAAATAAAATGATTTTTTTATTTAAAAAAAAAAATGTAGTAGCGAACAGAACTCCGAAGAAGTCGCCCACAGAGGAGACGAAACGTAAGCTGAAAGTCTTCAAGAAAGTCTTCAAGAAAGAATAAAAAGAAAAAAGAAGAAGACAAGCAAAAACATGGACCATGGTCAAAACCCGGAACCAGAAAATCAAGCAAAATGATTTTTTCTTAAACGTAGTTTAATTTTCACAATAATATTTTATATCTCTTGATAATGACCTGAGTATTGACGGTCGAAAGTGCTCGAGATATAAAATATTATTGTGAAAATTAAACTACGTTTAAGAAAAAAATATTTTTTAATTTTATAATTTTAGGTTAGTAATTTGTTTAAAGGTTTTAATCTTATTGAATAAATTTATCCGTGAAAATAAACAGTGTTTTTAATTAATCAAAAAATTATAAAATTAAACAATATGAATTTTCACAATGTTAATACACAAACAATACAAAATATAAAAAAATATTTTATTTTAAATAGATTACATTAGATTAGATTAGAAACAGAGTCACTTTACACCTACACAATACAACGGTCGATTGGCTTCTCCCCTAAAGAGAGCTTTGGCTCTTATTTTACAGGAAGAATAAAGATCATTCTCGAATCATTGAGAATTGATACACGCGAGACTTTACTAGAACATCCGACCAAACACTCTAGAAATACAAATTTATATCAATTACAATTAATGATATAAGCACCTTAAATCTATTTATTTCGAGAAAGACTTCACAGAATTTATTATTAACTTACACACAACATAAAAATACATATTGGTAACGATATAAATAACTTTGACAACTTGTATCGTCCTCAATTCACATTATAAAAGTTAGCGAAACTTCACCGACTCGCCTATAAATATCACTCAGTCTATTTCAATACTTGGAGCCTTCCCACCATGTGGAGCTTTCATCCCTTAAACACTCGTACGCTGAAAAAGCTAGCGAGGAAGCTTTTAGAGTCGGCGAGCAGTGAATGAAGACAAAAGCTCAAAAGTTACTCTGGCTGGAAACTTTAAAGAGTAAACATTGAAAACTAAATAATTGACTGTTATGCGCACGTTAAGACTTTATCTTTGAATATATTTATTTGAAATTGAGCTTTTTATTCTAATTTGTGTTTTTTCTAAAAATAGAATACGAATACACAATGGCATATTGTTACCGACTTTGACTTTGATGTATGGAAGTCTAATCTAATCTAATCTAAGTTGCATAGATATGTAACATTGGGGATTCACATTATATGCATTTTCACTAGTAGACATGTACAAGTTTGCGCTTGCACATGCCGTATGTGAATCTAAAACATAAAAACACAAATCCCAAATGAACATACACCCTGCAACTCTTGACGCCCTTCTCTTCATATCTTTTAATGTGAAAATGTCATGACCAAGCAATATTTAAAAATAATGTATCTTTCACATTTTGTATCGTTTCTTTATGTGCTTTATTTTAATTCTTTTTAATTACTTAATTATACTTTATTAAGTCACACAAGAAGTCATTTCTAATAATATCAATAGTTTTTAAAAAAATATAAAAAAACTGTGTACCAGAAATTTAATTCATTACGAAATTTCAGTCTTTTCCTAGTTTCTAAAAAAATTGACACATTTTGAAAGATCGGGAAGGCGAAAAATGTGAAAAAACGTGTGTGTTTTTAATTTTTTTTTTGTGGTGACACTTTTAAAGTTATTTATTTTTAATCTTTATAATTTAGATAAATAATAAATAAATAAGCAAGCTTAAATTTTTAACAGCTCTCACTCTTTTTCTAAGACCACAAGGTTTAAGAAACAAAAACCACAGGTGTAGGCTTAAGCACCGTCTGAATACACTAATAAATACTGTTTGAAAGACTCACCCAGGAGCGCGGTCACAGTGAAGAACAGCAGCATTACGAGGACCTGGAGATCAGAAAACCATCCTGGGAAAAAGAAAATTAAAAAAAAATTAAGAAAAATATTTAACAAATACAATTAATACAAAAATATGTGATGATGATGAGTTGATGATTTCTTTATAGCGCCGTTTCGTGATGTAGTCACTCCAAGGGCGCTGGTGCAAACGATGCCAGAAATTTGCTTGTCTTCAGTGCATTCCGGAACTTTCCATGGTCTTCTAGCTCTCTCACATGATGTGGCAGGTGGTTCCAGGCCAGAGGGCCAGCAACTGCAAATGCACGCTCTCCAAATATTGTTTTAACTCTTCTTATGGGTTCTTCAATACTTGATTTGGCTCCAGTCTCAGCCGAGCGCAGTGTAAGGCTTTTTTTGCCGAGGGTGACTGGTTTGATTAAATCAGCGAGATATTTGGGTGTTTTGTCAAATAAAGCTTTGTGGACCATCGTGCACACTTTGAACTCGATGCGCTCCGGTATACGGAGCCAGTGAAGCTTCTGGAGAAGAGGAGTAATGTGTGTAAATTTCGACTGACCAGCAATCATGCGAGCGCATGTGTCTACAAAATTACCACCCTTCCCTGAAAGTCCTTAACTACACTAGAATAACAAACTAAATGTGTTTTCGATATGCATATTATATTATATTTATTGATTATCAAAGGTGTGCTTTTTTATAAACATAGACTTGTGAAAAGGAATGTAATTCATCAACCTTTTTAGCCCGGCCAGTTGTCTTCTGTCTGTCAGCAGAAGCTTGTGTGCATGCGATGGTATCTCTTGAACCAGGGTCGAAGTTATGGTCAAATGGGTCAGACGTGATTCGAGCTAGCATTATTTTGTTCCAAATATGATAGTCAAGAATAGCGACTTGACTTCTTCGGCTATAACACCGTTAAAATATTTCCCCAATCACCCCCCAATCACCCCCCAATCACACCCCAATCACCCCCCAATCACCCCCCAATTACACCCCAATCACCTCCCAATCACCCCCCAATTACACCCCAATCACCCCTCAATCACCTCCCAATCACCCCCCAATCACCCCTCAATTACACCCCAATCACCTCCCAATCACCCCCCAATCACCCCTCAATTACACCCCAATCACCTCCCAATCCCCCCCCAATCACCCCCCAATTACACCCCAATCACCTCCCAATCACCCCCCAATCACCCCCCAATTACACCCCAATCACCTCCCAATCACCCCCCAATCACCCCCCAATTACACCCCAATCACCTCCCAATCACACCCCAATCACCCCTTACGTAATTTTCGCCCCCGGATTGAGAACCACCGCTCTAAAGTATACTAATAATTACAAACTATGGATGTGGATTTTACATTGTATGCGCAGGTTATTTGCATGGTTACATAAAATACTCTTCAGGTTGACTTAACATACAAGTGCTCGCGTACACAAGTTGAAGGTATAAAATTTACATGAAACAATCAAACAAAGTAACCGTACATGAAAACCACAATCAATTGTAGCTCCTGAGGGGGCTGGTACTCATTTCTTGTGAAGGCTAAGTAAACCTCACCGGTTTTTTTTATTGAAGGTTTGAAATAAACACCGAAACGGGAAATCATTTCTGTCACCCTCGGTGGGATTCGAACCCGAGCTCTCGGCATAGAATACAAGCAATCTACCAATTGAGCTATCGACCCAACTACTAAATAACTCATTTGAAATTGACTGAAATGCTAACGATGGCTCTTAACTTAATTTTTACCATGTACTGCCTACCTATAAGGCGCATGTACCCGTATGGGATGCATGACCCTGTGTTACACTGTATGCGCAGCTTAGTTGCGTAGTTACATTACAGACGCTTTATGTTGACTTAACAAACAAGTGCTCGCATACACAATTGAAAGGTATAACATTTACATGAAGCAATCAAACAAAGTACCTAACCGTACAGGAAAACAACAATCAATTGTACTGCCTCCCCGCACACACAATGTAAAAGATAAACCTAGGGGTGGAATTAGTTGACCTCCCGTATACGTTATGTTGATGGATGGCCGCAACTAAAGCGCGCCAGACCTCCCAAGCCCCTGTTCCTGCAGCGCGCTCTGCCCTATGAAATAAAAACCCCGCACACGAATGCTCTCAGTCTTCAGATGCTTTATAACGTGCAAGGGCGTAACGGTGGGTCTTGCAACTTCCGCAATATTTTTTTAAAAATTATATCGATACTTTTAAGGTCAAACTGGATAATTGCTAACATGACCGGTCCGTAGTCTTGTGGTTAACACTTCCGACTCGTAAATGGAAGGTTGTGGGTTCGAATCCTGGCGGAGCACAAAAAAATATAACGGTAAAACTGAATAAGTGACATATTTTTACGAATGTGAATTGTTTGTTTGTGTGTGTTTACATGTAATTGTGTGACTGTGAAATTTGATTTAAAAAAAATCATAGAAGTCCGGTCGATAGCTCAGTTGGTAGAGTGCTTGCATTTCATGTAGTCAGCTCGGGTTCGAATATAACCGATGGTGTCAGAAATGATTTCCCGTTTCGGTGTTTATTTAAAACTCAAAATAAAGTAGAGGCTATTGCCTTCGAAAGAAATTAATTCCAGCCGCTTCGGGAGCTCGGAAACCCCCACTTCAACTGAAGTGGTTGGCGTAAGGCCGGCCATTTTTCTTCTTTAGGTGCCACATCTATCGAAGATCGGCGACCATGAAGGCTATTTTGACCTTGGATGCCGCGGCTCGAAACATAGACTTGGTGCTTTTGTTGAAACATTGTTACATTTGTAGGTTTTTCAGCCACCACATCCTCCGGCGTCCCTGAGATCTTCTCCCCCTTCAGGAAAAACACGGCAAGCACTTACACTATAGAGTCAGTGTTATGGCCGAGGGAGTCAAATCGCTTTTCTTGACAAGTGTATTTAGAACAGAATAACTGGTTCGAATCACGTCTGGCCTATTTAACTTCAAACCTGTTTCAACAGATGCCATTGCATGCACACAAACTTCTGCTTTGAAGCATGAAGACAACCCGCCAGGCAAAGTAGGTTGATGAATTGCATTCCTCTTCACAAAAACAAAACAAAAAATGTCACCGCAGGTTTTTCATCCACGATATCCTCTGGCACCCCTGAGATCTTCCCGTGTATGATAAGATGAAGAAGACTGTATCACTCTCGATTCTGCGTCCTCTTCACGGCAAGAAGTTACACTATATGTGTATGTATAAAAAATGTACGATTTTCAGGACGACGCCCTTGTCCGGAAGGTCCGCAGACAGTTCCATACTTCAGCAGAGTTCTCTTATTACCCCCTTTGTTTATCGCCCTCGTCCTCCACCCGCATCCACCCCCCGCCTAATACATATTTACGACCCCAGTAAAAGGTTCTGCCCACCTCTGCTGGGTACCATGTAGGGATATCATCCATGTGTCTCACTCGGCCCGCACTACACGGTAAGGAAAGAGCCATCAAATATGCACAACGCACGTGAGACGTTCATTCTAATCAGCGGGGTACAGGTAAGACAGCGGGAAACCGGATAATCAGCATCTGTTTTAATCCATTCGGTTCCTAAAAAGAGAAGCCTCTTTCAAAGAGAGAGACTTGGTTCAAATCCGATGACGTTAGATTCTGAGACTAATCTTTAAATAATCTATAATCTAAGTTGCAAGGATATATTCATTCAAAGCTTTCAAATGTATGCCCGCAAACAAACACGTGTAGTTCGCGCTTACAAATGCTGATTGTGTACTTACAAATAAAATCCAAACCTCAAATGAACATAAGCCCTGCAACTCTTGCCGACATTCCCTGAAACAGGGGTGACATTGGTAAAGTGAACCATTTTTTACAGTATGGGTGGTCAGCCTCATACCAACCTATAAGTCAAGGAATACGAGTAATAAATTACATTAAGTATTAAAAAAAAACAACAAAACCTTAAAAAGAAATCTATACAAAAAAAGTAAAAATTTTCTTATGCAACAAAATGTAGCAAACTAATAAACCAACATTACAAATCAGCATTGCAGATTAGCCGCCACTTCTTCCTGTCATTGCATACTTCTTTCATTTCATCCAGAGTCATAGCCTTTTTCATACAAGCTCTCCTTTTATTATGACTCTGGATATCCCATTCACTCGCTATTTCGAAAATTTGGTCCATCCATACCTTTCTCGGTATTTCTCTTCCACGACATCCATCAATTCTTGCAGCATACACTTTCTTCGTCAGTCTTTCCTCATTCATTCTCTCCAAATGTCCAAACCATCTAAGTATACTTCTAAATATATTTTATAAAGCCTGTCACGTATTGTACCTACCCTCCGCGCGACTAAATATAAAAGATTGATTTATAATCAGAATTATGCAGGTAGGTATAAATTTTATCTACCCGGATAATAAGTGACAATAATCATGTAGCCTTACAAAATAGGGCGTTCCAAATTTAAATCAACCAATAAAATACGAAGATTATTATCATAGATGCAGATTATCAAGGTCATTATGGCTAGCATTGAAAATATTTGTGATAAATGTTACGCAGGTAGGTATTTTATGAACATAATAAATGATAATCATCTAGCCTTAAAAAACATCGTTTGAAATTTAAATCAACCAATACCGTAGGAAATCAAGGTCATTATGACCAGCATTTAAAATATTTGTTTTAAAACATACGTCGCGTCGGTAGGTATTTTAGGAACATAATAAATGATTAACAATGTAGCTTTCAATAATATAATATGTCGTTCGGAATTTAAATACACGAATATGAGATATAATATAATATACGAATGGTGAGAAAGTATTAGCGAATGGTGAATTGTATATTTGGTCAGGTGTGGAAGATGGGAATGAAAGGCAGGGTGTAGGTGTGATTGTGAGTGAGTGTGTGAAGGGATGCATAGCGGGTTACCAAAGAATTTCTCCCAGGATTTTGGTTGTTAAATTCAAAATTAACAGTTTGAAACTTTTCTTGGTGACCTGTTATGCTCCTGTTGATTCAGAGTGTATGGAGGTGAGAATGAGTTTTTGGAATGAGCTGAATGCGGTTGTGCATGAAAGGAAGAAGAATGAAAACATTGTAATTTTAGGTGATATGAATGGATGGATAGGTGCGCAGAGGGATGAATGTTTGAAAATTATTGGTCCTGGTGGGAGAGGTGTAGTCAATGATAATGGGCGACATCTGATTGCTTTGTGTGCGGAGCACAGTCTTTTTGCATCGAATACTTGGTTTCGGCATAAGGATGTGCATCTGTACACGAGGCAGATTGTGGGAAGTCGCACAATCATTGACTACATCTGTGTGGATGAAAGATTGAGAGGAGCCGTAAGAGATAGCCGTGTCTACCGCGGGCCTGAAATAGGCAGTGATCACTATCTCTTATGTGCTAAAATAATGCTTGGTGAAGTAAGAAAGAAGAAACGCAAGAAGCAAGTAAGAATGACTAGAATAAAAGTAGAAAGGCTGAATGAAGAAAATGTGAAAGAGAAGTATGTATCAGAGCTCCACAAAATTTTAAGTGTAAATGAACTTGAGAAGAATGTGTGTGGAAAAGATATTGAAAGCATGTGGAAAGATCTGAAGGAAGGAATGATTGAATGTGCTAAAAAAGTATGTGGGGTAACGAAAGGTGGAAAATTGAAAGGAGATGCCTGGTGGAGTGATAGAGTGAAAGAAGCTGTGAAAGTTAAGAAAAAGTGTTATGAAAATTGGCTGAATGATAGAAATGATAGAAAGCTAGAAGACGAATATAAGATAGCTAAGAGAATGGCGAAGACTATAATTTATGAAAGCAAGATGAATGAACAAAGAAAGATTGATGAAAGGATTAACAAAAGTTTCACCGACAGTAGGAAGGAATTTTGGAGGTGGATCAATGCGGATAGAAATAAATCTTCTGCATTGACCACTCCGGGAGTCAAAAGTGCTGTCGGTGAGATGGTATGGGAGAATGAAGAAGTATGCAAGAGATGGAAAAACTATTTTCAAGAAATTTTTGGCCAGGGTGAAAGAAGAATTTATGAACAGACAGATGAAGAGAATGAATTGAAGATTTTGAAAGAAGAAATGAAAGTGTCTATTTCACGTCTGAAGAATGGGAAGTCTGCTGGGTTTGATGGTATAAATGGTGAAATGTTGAAAGCAGGAGGTGAATGTGTGATAGATTGGATGTTTGAATTATGTAAGCTTTGTGTGAATGCAGGAGTAGTACCGATGGATTGGAGGAAGGCAGTCATTGTTCCCATTTACAAAGGTAAAGGGGACAAAAAAGACTGTCAGAACTTCAGACCAATCAGTCTACTCAGTATACCAGGAAAAGTCTTCTGTAAGGTGATTATAAAAAATGTGATTCTGACTACTAGAAAAAGGGTTTCCGATATACAGTCCGGCTTTATGGCCGGTAGAGGCTGTGTTGATCAGATTTTCACTCTACGACAACTTGTTGAACAACAATTGTCGGTGAGGGGGAAACTATTCACGGCCTTTGTGGATCTGGAAAAGGCTTTTGACTCAGTGGACAGAGGTATGTTGTGGGATGTTTTGAAAGCATACGGAGTGAATGGAGCTCTACTCAATGCGGTGCTTGCGAACTATGAGAATAGTATGGCCTGCATTCGTATTGATGGTGAGTATAGTGAATGGTTTGAAGTTTTTAAGGGTGTAAGGCAAGGATGTGTGATGAGCCCATGGCTATTTAACATAGTCATGGACAAGTGTGTTCGAGATGCTAGACTTGATGATTGTGGATTAATGATAGGAGAGAGCAAAGTAAGCGTTCTACTGTATGCGGATGATGCAGTCCTTGTATCTGATTCAGCAGTGGAATTGCAAATGATGCTCTCTAGATTGAACGAAGCTTTGAAAGGTAATAATTTGAAGTTGAATGCAAGAAAGACGAAAGTTTTGATTTTTGAAAGAGATGATGAAAATATGAATTATGAATTTAAAATTAATGGAATGAATGTTGATGTTGTAAATGAGTTTGTATATTTGGGATGTAAGTTTGAAAAAGATGGAAGAATGGCCGGTGAATTTGAAAGAAGAATAATGAAAGGCAGGTGTGTACTGGGTGCGACCGCTTGCATCGCCAGGAACCAAAATCTCTCAAAAAATGTTAGATTGGCGGTGCACGGTGGTATACTAGTGCCAACCTTGATGTATGGAAGTGAAGCCTGGACGGTGAGTGAAAGGGAAATTAGTAAAGTCCATACAGTAGAAATGGACTATCTAAGAAGTATGATTGGGAAAAAACGAAGTGACAGGGTAAGGAATGATTTTGTAAGAGAAGAATGTGGTGTAAGGGAAAGTGTGAAAGTGAAGATTAAAAGAAGTATGTTAAGATGGTTCGGGCACTTGGAGAGAATGAGTGATGAAAGATTGACGAAGAAAGTATATGTTGCTAGAATAGATGGATGTCGTGGTAGAGGAAGACCGAGAAAAGTATGGAAGGATCAAATCTCTGAAATAGCGAATGAATGGGATATCCAGAGTCATAATAAAAGGAGGACTTGTATGAAAAAGGTTATGACTCTGGATGAAATGAAAGAAGTATGCAAGGACAGGAAGAAGTGGCGGCTAATCTGCAATGTTGATTTCTAATGTTGGTGTATTCATTTGCTACATTTTTTGCATAGGAAATTTTTGACTTTTTTTGTATAGATTTCTTTGTAAGGTTTTGTTCTTTTTTATATTTAAATGTAATTTATTATTCATATTCCTTGACTTATAGGTTGGTATGAGGCTGACCACCCATACTGTAAAAAATGGTTCACTTTGCCAATGTCACCCCTGTTTCAGGGAAGGTCGGCAAAAGTTGTGGGGCTTATGTTCATTTGAGGTTTGGATTTTATTTGTAAGTACACATTCAGCATTTGTAAGCGCGAACTACACTTGTTGGTTTGTGGGCATACATCTGAGAGCTTTAAATGAATATATCTTTGCAACTTAGATTATAGATTATAGATTATAGAATAGATAACGTTCGAAATCAAGGTTATTATTGCCAGTATTGAAAATTTTTGTATAAATATTACGTAGGTAGGTATACGTTTTATGTTTGTACACAATAAATGACAATCATTTCGTTTTTTATATTTTTAAGTGTAAATTTGTTCACACACTGAAAGTCCATTGTATTTTAAAAATTCAATTGGAAAAAAGACTTAATTAATTTTTTTTTTTTTTTTTTGCTCGAACGTTTTCGCCTAATAAGGCATCTTCAGGAGCATAATTGTTTTTAAAATATAAAATTATGAATTATTAATTGAAGATATTAATACTTCATTCTGGCCAGGCAGAATACGAAAAAATCAAGCACTGAAGGGACGATTTGTTTTCATTTTCTAAAATGAATCCTCTATTGCCGCCTTTGCTCGGATACGTCACATGTCTATGTAATGAAGTTCTCGGAAGGGAGTATCGCCTTGAGGCAATATCCTTTTTCTTCGCTCGATACAGCTCCCCCAAATTTCTGAGACATTATTACTCGTAATATTCCATACACGAAAGAATTTTTAATATGACAGATTAAATTATAATATGTTTACCCCGCACACTTCCGCTGGTTTTTTTTTCGTTATCTTTTCGTCGAGTAATTTGATTTTGATCGATTTTAAATTTTCTGAAGCCTCACTCGCATGCTGAACGAAGGCTGTACTGCGCCTGGCCATTTTCTTAACCTAAAAATGAATCTAAATTAATTTTATTGATTGTAGAGGCATTAACTTTTAAATTGTAAAAGAGGCATTAGCTGTTTTTCTTTTATCATTAATCTAAATTAAAATTGAAAGAGGTATACAAGGATATGTCAACGAAGATACCATGTTGAAAGCACCGGTTCTCATCAGATCACCGAAGTTAAGCAACATGCTCTTTTCATCATGCTCTTTCAATCATGCTATTTTCATGCTCCCATTTCAACTAAATGTGTTAGGGAGCGGAATAGTGCTATCTGGTTTGATAATGAATGTAGTGCTCTGAAACGAAAAATGCGGCAAGCGGAGCGTAATTTCAGGAGCGGTAAACCAGGTAGCACTAGAGAAATGTGGATGGGTGCACAGGGTCTGTACAGGTCAACTATTCTCCAGAAAAGGTCTCAATATTTTTGTACAATGATAGCTAGGGAAAAATGTCCACAGCGTTTATGGAGACTTCTGGAGAACGTGTCTGGCAGTGCTCGGGCTGGTACGGGTTCAATGTCGACTGCTGATGAGTTCGCTGCATACTTTCAGGATAAAATACCACGTAGAGACTCTCCTCTGGAGATTGGTCCAGGTTCTCCTGAATCTATGTGCAACTCGCAACTTGAAATGCTTGAGCTGACCTCTATTGAGGAGGTAACGCGAGTCGTAGTGGGATCACCAAATAAGCAGTGTGATCTTGATCCTGTGCCAGCGTGGGTGCTGAAAGAGTGCATCTTACAAGTGGCTCCATTTATTGTAAGGCTTATTAATGGATGCCTTGTGGAATCCACTGTTCCCTCTTTTTTGAAGGAAGCGCAGATAACGCCGATACTAAAAAAAACAAATCTCGATCCTAATGATCCCTCCAATTTCAGGCCGGTGTCGAATTTGCCGTTTTTGTCCAAGGTGCTGGAGCGTATTGTCTCTAACCGGCTGGTATCTTATCTGAGTGATAACAACCTGATGCCGAAAAGGCAATCAGCCTATAGGAAATATCATTCAACTGAAACTGGTTTGTTGACCGTAGTCTCAGATCTGATATCGGCAGTGGATTGCGGGAATCTTGCGCTCCTAGCTCTTCTGGACATGAGTGCGGCTTTTGACACCGTATGTCATGATATCTTGATAAAGAGGTTGGAGGATGCGTACGGCTTGAGAGATAAGGCTCTGGCGTGGTTCACCTCCTATTTGGCGGATCGCAAGCAGGTAGTGCGTACTTGTGACTGTGTCTCACCTTCATATTCGCTGATCTCCGGAGTGCCGCAGGGGTCTGTGTTGGGACCGATCCTGTTTATTTTATACACGGCCGACATTGAGAGCATAGTCGAGAAATGGAGCCTTACTACACATGCATATGCAGATGACTGGCAGATTTACTCTCAGTGTCGACCACACATGGCGGGAGCTCTCAGTAACAGAATGGCAGCTTGCATTGCGGAGATCGGTGAATGGATGACAAGCAATGGCCTAATCCTTAACATGGGTAAGACGGAAATTATGTGGGCGGCTACGTCCAGGCGTGATCATCTCCTGACAACTCGCGTACCACTCTCCATTGGGGGACAGCTGATTCAGCCGTCAGATTCAGTGAGACTTCTAGGAGTCACACTGGATCGGAACCTCACAATGGGAGAGCAGTTGAATAACACGGTATCCTCCTCGTTTTTTGAACTTCGCCAGATTAAGGCAATCAGGAGATGTTTACCATCAGGGGCGGTCAGGACCCTGGTTAACGCTTTTGTGATGTCTCGGGTTGACTATTGCTCAACGCTGTATATAGGTCAGCCGAAAAAACAGTTCAGCCGACTACAATCTGTGCTGAACTCTGCAGCAAGACTCATTTTCGGGATGTCCAAATTTAATCATATTACTCCATTGTTGAAAGAACTGCATTGGCTTCGTTTTCCGGAGAGGGTGGTCTACCGTGTTTGTTTGATGGTTTACAAAGCTGTCAATGGTACGGCTCCTTCATACCTGTCTGACATGTTCTCACCTATTGAGATAGATTTGAGACGCCAAACTCTCAGATCTGCAGGGTGTGGGGTGGTTGACTTAGTCCAGCCGTCACGTCAGACACGCACTAATTTTGGGGACCGTGCTTTCCGGTTTGCGGGCCCAATGGAGTGGAACAGACTACCACCTAATGTGAGGAAGGCAGAAACTGTTGGTGTCTTTAAAGGAGCACTAAAGACGCATCTTTACAAAAAATCTTATCCGTGATTTGAGAGGGCCCTTGAGGTGTGACACACACAAAAACGGCGCTCTTCAATTATGTGTACCTTATAAATAAATTATCCTTGTATATATATAACATTGGGCGCGGATGCTACTTGGATGGGTGACCGCTAGGTACACCGCGTGTTGTTGGCATTTCTGGTTCCACTCGCCACACGCAATCCATTGGGGGAAACGCATCAATAGGTTACCCTATATGTGTTTCTTAGTAAAAAAAACAACGGCACCCTTGCCCATAAGATCCGCAGACAATTCCACTTTGCACAATTTCACCATATGATGAATGCTGCACACTTCCATTGTTCGGCCAGTTGTGTTGTACGGATGCGAAGCTTGAGTCTGACTCAAAAGCAAGAAAAATCTCTCCAGGTCTTTGAGAACAAAATGCTTCGTCGCATTCTCGAACCTGTATTTGAAGATGACAGGTGGCGTATCCGGACCAACTCGGAGCTGATGTCCGTGTTTCAAGATCCAAACATAGTGTCGGTAATGAAATCAAGAAGACTCCAGTGGGCCGGACATGTAGCACGTGCAGAGGATTCCAGGATCATAAGAACAGTCTTGCATTGTGCCCCCTCAGGTGTTAGACCACTCGGACGTCCCAGAATGCGGTGGGCAGACAACATTGAAGCCGACGCTGAAGTTCTGGGAGTGAGGGGACCATGGAGGGAAGCAGCACAAGACAGAGAGTCCTGGAGGATTGTGGTGCGGGAGGCCTTGAGCCTTCAAGGCTTATGAGCCGAAGAAAGTAAGTAAAGTAAGATTAATGCTGCAAGAAGTAACACTTTATAAGTGGCTTAGAGCAGCGACTACTTTTAGGCTTGAAGTGCTTGACCTTGATATATGACTAAGGCCTGTACATCTATGTTAGTATTGGGTATTGAGTAGGAAGACATGGTCTTGTCTTGGTGGTCTACATGTATATACATGTATACATGCACCAGTATGTATACGCCTGTGGAGATTATCCGCTGCAAAGTCTTGCTCGGTGTAGGTAATGGCAAAAACATTTAGCGGGAGATGTACTAAATGTGGCAGTGCAGTAGACAAGTGTGCTTTTTGCAAATATAAAAAAAAACAGTGATTTGCCAAAACTATTGTTACTATGTGATAGACATCTGTCATTGTAGCATTGGAGATCTTATGTTTTTGTATCATGTGTTGTCTTGTATAATTATTTTTCAGTGTTCTATTAATGTCTTATAAAATAAATCAAATTATCGGTTTACATTGTACCTTATGATGATGGAGAGTGATCAAAAACGTAAATAGGTATATTAATAAAAAATTGTGAAAACAAACAGCATTTAATAGAATAAAGATTCATCTTGTTTTTGATCTATAAATTTTACTAAGGATGAATCTTAAATGTAATATACCGCCACCTTAAAAAAACTGAATTAGTGCTGATTCACTTATTTAAGAAATCAATGGTGAAACATTTTATTGGGGGTAATTTATCATAGTACGTGAACTCATTGTAAACCATTACTCATAAACTACAGGATTGTTGCACTTTTGAAGTGTTTTATTTCGTGAAAAATAGGGAACATTGTGCATTTATCTGAGAACCCTTTTTGGCTTTATATTCCCCTTATTCAGATTTATGTTCTAAAAAGTTGGGATGTAACGATTCTCCTAGTTTTGAGAATGTCCTAAATTATCTGTACAAATTAGCGTATAATCGCTTGGGAGTCAGAAATTAATCAACCGTCGTACTATACTATGTAAATGTAGCTCTGAACCGAAAGTGATATAATAAACAAACCACAGTTTTAAATAAATTGAACGCACTTAAAACATATATATCTGTTGTGTTTTTAGGGTTCAGATAGTCTTCAAATAAATAAAAAAACTGGTCTTTTAAACAGGATATTTATTTTAAAATAAGATTTATTTTTACAGTTATATTTATTTTTCACATTTCTTTAGCAATTTACATTTATTTCACAGTTGGTGTTCCCTGATAATTTTTTTCTTGTTCAAAAGCAAAGCGTCGTATCAAGATTGACTCCTGCAAGCCATTTGTCGCTTTTTATATTGCAGCGATAGTAGTTACTAGAAGCCAATTTTGCTGGAACCTTCTAGAACGACTTAATCTTCGAGTAGGTACATAATTGAATATCTTTGTACCCTAAGTACCTATAATAATTATTCCAACTCTCATCAGTCTACACCTACTTATTTAACATTTATATGTTTATATTTGTTATTTACATAACCATACTATCGAACAGTGACGCCACTGTAAATTAAGCCACAGCGGTTTGATATGAAGCCTCCCATACTGGCGTCCTCTCTCTCCAGGAACTGCTGTCGGTGTGTTTTGAAAACATCTAAAGGGCGGGCACGCTGCCCTAGAAAGAAGTCGCGGACAAAGAGTGATATTGTAAGGAAACCGTTCTTTATCTGCAGAGCATTTAGCGCAGGATGACAAAAAAAACTTTAAAGTCAGAGATAGTTGTGCCAAGGATGAAAAAAATACCGCAAAAAATTGAAAGAGAAATTCTGAGAAAGCGCAGAACCAAGGACTGGATTTATCTTTAATCTAAGTTGCAAATATTTCCACCTCAAAGGTAAAACTAAATAAGTTCTGATTTATTTAATTGAGAAATCGTGAGTAAAACATTTTATTGGGTAAAACTTCTCATAATAATAATAATAATATCAGGCTAATTTATTTTAAATTACAAATGATAAGAGAGCGCCGTTTTTGTGTGTGTCACACCTCAAGGGCCCTCTCCGATCATGGATAAGACTTTCTAAATAGGTGTGTCTTGAGTGCTCCGCGAAATACATCCATAGATTTGGAGTTCTTCACTCCGGGTGGCAGTCTGTTCCACTCCACCGGACCCGCAACACGGAAAGCGCGGTCTCCGAAATTTGTAGGAATCTGACGGCGTGGCTGAACCAAATTGACTACTTCATCGCCCGCGGATCTGAGTGTCTGCCTCCTTACACCCATCTCAACAGGCAACATCATGTCAGTCAAATAAGGTGGAGCCAAGCCATTGATGGCTTTATATACCATCACACAAACACGGTAGACCACCCTCTCCGGGAAACGAAGCCAATGTAGTGTTTTTAACAGCGGAGTGATGTGAGCGAATTTGGATATCCCGAATATGAGTCTTGCTGCCGAATTCAACACATTAGTTAGTGAACTAATTATAAGGAAGTGTTGGTAAGAGGCTGACCACCTATACTGTAAAAAAGTGTTCACTTTGCCAATGTCACTCCTGTTTCAGGGAAGATCGGGAAAGTTGCAGCGTTTATGTTCATTTGAGGTTTGGATTTTAATTTGTAAGTAAACATGCAGCATTGGCTTACTGCGGACTTACACATGTCTGTTTGTGGGCATGCATTTAATATGAATTTTAAATGGTTTATATGTACCTACTTACATCTCTTTTTTTCAAATAGATTTGTAAAGAGAAATGCAATTCACTAACCTATCTTACCTAACCAGTTGTCTTCATGCGACAGCAGAAGATTGTGTGCATGCGATGACATTTGATAAACCCTGTTCGAAGTTATTGTCGATAGGACAACGCCGGGCTCGATCCGGCGTTAGTGTCAATAACGCAATTTCGAGTGCCAAGGCCTTATCCCCCTCGACCATCCTAGCGACTCCTTTTTTCTTTTGCAACTTAGGTATTTGAGATCACTCCTAACCCTTTGTTTGCCAGTCTGATGCTTTAATCACTAGACTACGATCGGCCTAGTAAACAAAAAAAAATAGTGAGAACATCACTTTTACGCTTTTTTTTACAGTGGAACTTTAGCCTTGTTGATAATTTAAATTTAGACAATTTGCTAAAAATACCCCGGTCCGTTTTCAAGGGGTAAAGTTGTTCTGCAGTAAGGGAAGGAAATTATACAATATGGTGGGTTTGTTGCAAGAGTGGTGCGGGCGGCAAAAACCATACCTAAAAATACTATAGGGATGTGTAGGTCACTAAATATTGGGTGGGGCCGGTCCGTAGTCTAGTGGTAATGCTTCGGACTCGTAAATGGAAGGTCGTGGGTTCGGATCCCGGCGGAGCACAAAAAAATTCCATTTATATTTTCAAAAATGCTCTTTGCTGGGTTGGTGAATTCATTGCCTTTACCAAAGACCGGCCACCGAAGGTCCATCCAGCATTACATTAATTGGGTTTGCTTGATAATTGACGCTTTGTAGCGTTAACCTAGCTCGTAAAAAGTCTGATCGATAGATCGGTTTGTAAAATGATCGGATTTCCATGCCGAGAGCAAGGGATCGATCCCGACCGAGGGTGTCAGAAGATATTCCCGTTTCGGTGTTTATTTCTTAGCCAAATTGAAAACCGGCAAGGTGTCCTCAACCTTCACACAAAATGAGAAACAGCTCCCTCGAGAGCTGGAAAACCCTCACTTCAACTGAAGTGGTCTGCGTGAGGCCTTTCAGGCGACTCCTTCGACAAGAAGATACACTATATGTGTATCTTAGTTACGTTAACTTAGATATTAGATTATATAAATGCCAATACAAATATATCAGATACTTTTTATCAGATACTTCTAACAATACTCATTAGTTTGTACTTTCGTCTTCACTGAAGTGAACTAGGGGCTGAAGCTCTCGTAGGGTTGAGCCGTAAGGACCTGAGAGCTCTTGTTGAAGAGCAATACTAGAATACTCGTAAGAGAGAGGAGTGGAGGTGATAAGTGCTGCAGATATGAAAAGTAACTGTTACTTTACTCTCTACACATCACTACGGGTGGCTAAAACATTTAAAAAAAATACTTCATCTTCTTTCAATTAAATGTTTAAGGGTTTGTTTTTTCAAATTAAAAAAATAATACTAAAAAGCTTCCAATCGCAACATCATCCCCTTAGTGCTTGTTTGTCTCATCTTCTTCTTCTTCTTTTTGTGCCACTTCTATCGAAGATCGGCGATCATCATGGCTATTTTAACTTTAGATGCTGCGGCTCGAAACAGGGACTTGGTGCTTCTGCCGAAACACTGTCGCAGGTTTTTCAGCCTCGACGTCCTTCGGCGTCCCTGAGATCTTCTCCCCTCAATCTTACCCTGAATGATAAGATGAAGGAGACGGTACTTCTCATTTCTCATAATGTGACCGAAGTAGATCATCATCATCATCATCATCAGAGGTAATTTCGAATGAGCAATATTTTTATGTGCACTTGACCAATGCGTCTTATGAAAACAAGAAATTAATTTAAAAACATTAAAAAATATCATAAAATTATCGTGTTTTTCTTAGTTCAGATTGTGTAAAATGTGATTTTTAAGGCCATTTCATTGAAAAGTCATCCTTGAATCAAATGGTAGATAAGCTAAACAAGCACTGGGACCACGACATGCGACACTAAATCTAAATCTAAGTTGCAAAGTTATGTATCAATTGAGTTTCATATTAAAAATGCATTTCCACAAGCAGGCACGCATAATTTCGCGCTTACACATGCCGCATGTGGATCTACAATATAAAAAACCCAATCTCAAATGAACATAAGCCCTGCAACTCTTGCCGACCTGCCCTGAAACAGGGGATGTGTGAAACATTTTTACAGTATGGGTGGTCAGCTTTACAGAACCCCCGTGCTGTAAAAATTGTTTCACTTTTGCCAATGGCACTCCGTTTCAGGGAAAGGCGGCAGGAGTTGTAAGGTTTGTGTTCATGTGAAGTTTTGTTTATTTATATGCAAAAATGCAGAATGTGTAGGCGCGAACCTACACGTGCCGTTGCTTTTACTTTACCGGAAGGCCTTCCGCCACTTGAGAAAATATATAGCTTTGTATGAGCGTCCATGTGCTGTGGGTCCTTCGGACAAATACATACATGACGGGTATGAGGAGGATTTGAGGATACTGGTGTGTCTGTTTGTGGGTATGCATTGAATATTAATTTTAATTGTTACTTTATTTTTGTATCTTAGATTATTGCTTAAATATTATGTAGTAACTACAATCTAAAAACATATCTATAATCTAAGTTGCAAAGATATAATTATTAACATTTAAAGTTAATATCAAATGCATGCCCACAAACAAACACGTGTAGTTTGCGCTTACAAATGATGAATGTTTACATACAAATATAATCCAAACCTCAAATGAACATAGCCCCTACAACTTTTGCCGCCTTCCATGACGACACAGGGGTGATATTGGCAAATTGAACCATTTTTTACAGTATGGATGGTCAGCCTCATACCAAAGGACTGCAAAAAAAAAGATATACAAAATGTAACTACGCACCGATTGAATAAACTACTAATTGCAATTGTTTTGAAACAAAAGAGTTAAAAAGAGATAGCTAGCTTTCCGTCAAGGTGGATTAAAAAAGTTTTTGAATAAAATGCTTTATGAGAAGTAAAAATATTTTTCCTGCCTGTAAAATATAATACTAGAAGAGTAAAAATTCAGGTATTTTAGTGAGCCCGTCGTAAAGGAAGTTTTATAAAATTGCTGAAATTTTTGCATTTTGTGTGAGTATTTGGACACAATTTACCAATAGTGTTTTATGAATTTTGAATTAAAAAAAAACTTTCCTTTGTAGGAAAATTTACATTATTCTCGTTTTTTTGGCGTCGTAGCCAACGTCTCCATGAGACACCTTGTTGTGTGACAACCATAGATGAATTCTTAATTGTCAATTAATTAAATAAACAAAGTTTTAATTCACTTTTGATAATTTTATTTCTGTCTGTGAAAAAAAGTGAATTAAAACTTTGTTTATTTAATTAATATACAATGGACTTTCACTGTGTAACCCACCAAACCCTTAAAAATATTCTCAATTGTCACACTGCAGGATTTGTAATTAAAAAAATACATAACTGTACTGTTTTTTTAAATTATAATGACTTTTAATATTTCTACAATTTAAATATGAACGTTTATGAAGCGATTGCTTGCAAATGAAATAAAATGGCTTAGAAACTTTAAATCGAATAAATCGTTTAGAACAAAATATAACGCTAAGCTACTTGTTCCTTGACTTAAAGGTTGGTATGCGGCTGACCACCCATACTGTAAAAAATGGTTCACTTTGCCAATGTCACCCCTGTTTCAGGGAAGGACGGCAAGAGTTGCAGGACTTTTGTTCATTTGAGATTGGGTTTTTATATTGTAGGTCCACATGCGGCATGTGTTAGCGCGAAATTATACATGTCTGCTTATGGGAATGCATTTAATAAAAATTTTAAATGATATATATCTTTGCAGCTTAGATTAGATTACTCAAATACACATACCGTGTACCGTTCTCCCCAACGGACTCGCAAGTGGCGATTGGAACCTATTTATTTTACAAGTAAGAAGGCCGACCGGCCTTACACTAACCACTGCAGTTAAAATGGGGATTTCCCAGCTTCCAAAAACTGGTACTCATTGCTTGTGAAGGCTGAGTAAGCCTTGCCGATATTTTATTTTGTGCTTGAAGTAAACACAGAATTGGGAAATCATTTCTAACACCCTCCCTAGCTCTCTGCATGGAATGCAAGCACTCTACCAACTGAGCTATCGAACAGATAACCTGGGATTTTTTCTCTCTTTTATATCGTTTTCGGAAAAAAATCCTAGATTTGTTATTTTTTATAAGAAATCCTGTGCGGGAGACTCCCTAGATTCTAGAGACTCTAGGGGTCTATGACACTTGTTGTAGTGCCGCAGAGTTGTACGAGCTTAGTCGTCGCTACAAAGCGCCAATACTCAAGCAAGATCCGATTGCTGTAAGGCTGGATGGACCTTTGGGGACCGGTCATTGGTTAAGGTTTTATGAATATTTCAACCCAACAAAAAACAAATTTGAAAATATAAATATTTTTTTTTTTGTACTCCGCCGGAATTCGAACCCACAACCTTCCAATTCAGAGTCCGCAGTGTTACCACTGAGCTACGGACCGGTCATTGCCATTTTTGATCATTTACGACTGAAATAAAAGGGATAAACTTTTGAACACAATGCAGGTCTAGATCTAGATAAATAACTGACAGTTAAAAAAATACAATAATGAGAAAAATACAAAAAAAGAGGAATAATACCAAGCAATGATAAATTCCCACCAATCTGCTGTGATTCTATTTGTTTTGTTTTGTTTCAGGGTTGGGGTCGGAAAAAATGTGGATAAAAAGTGGTTTCCTGGCTGAAGGTTTTATCTCATTATTATGCGCCGGAAGGCTCGGGTCGTTGGATGGTTCTAATGAGGCTGGCTACCTCGCGCTACCCCCTTATGGGTCAAACACCCTACCAACAGGAGAACGACCCAAAGGGGTAGGTCATGGTTACATTTAGCCTCTGACTTAGAGGTTCTTTTTTGTCATGCCGTTACTTTTACTTCACGGGAAGGCCTTCCACCACTTGAGAAAATATTTAGTTTTGTATTAGCGTCCATGTGTTGTCCATGTGCGTCCTGTGCTGGCTAGATGTGAGTCTAGTGGTTAATTATTCTGACTCGTAAATGGAAGGATGCGGGTTTGACTCCCAGCGGAGCACAGAAAATATACCTTTTATATTTTCAAATACGCTCTTCGCTGAGTTGAAAAATTCTTAAACCTTTACTAAAGACCGGTCATCAAAAAGTCCATCCAGTCTTACAGCAACTGGGTCTTCCTTGAGCGATGACCAAGCTTGTAAAAAGTCAGGTCGATACCTGAGCTGAGCTATCGACTTGAGCTATGTATAGGGTGTCCGAAATGATTTTCCATTTCGGTGTCTATTTGAAACCCTAAATAAATACCGGCAAATTGTATTCAGCCTTCACAAGAGATGAGAACCAACCCTCCGGGAGCTGGGGAACTCCCACTTCAACTGAAGTGGTAAGAGTGAGTCCAGCCTGTAAAAATAAATAGTTTCCATTCGCCACATTTATTTATTTATTTAACACAATGTACGGCTTAAAAACCTTTTTTTACAATGAAATATAAAGCAAAAAGATAAACAATTATACATACAACATTATTCAAAACAAGACACATATGTATATAAATATTAAAGTGTTAATTAAGCTACCGAATTACTTACACATAATCCCACTCAATGAAATGTGAATGCGAATGCGAAATACTTCGGGGATAACGCGGCAAGGAGTCACTCTATATGTGTAGCTTAGTTGCGTTTGCGTTGAGGCGTATGAGGCTGGGTTTTTTCCAGTAAAAAATGCCGTTTGAAAATAGCTTGGTCGTTGTCGGGTTAGCGTAGGTAACCATTTCCCAGTGGCTGGTATTAGGGATGTGATTTTGCAGCGCGTAGATTTGTACGGATACACCACTTATATGGAGCGGGCTCTTTACCCTGGGAGCCGACCATTACGCTCCAAAACATAAAGATAATGACACACTGAAACACCTGCATGGCCAATCCATTCAAACTTGTGACTCTCAAATAAAGGCTGCAACATTTTATAACCTTTAATGAGAAAGCATAAAAATATTACCAACACCGTGTTTTATTTTCATAATACGAGCATTAATTTCATATTAAGCACTTTCAACTTGCTAACGTCGTTTTCAAAGGAACACTGTCTCAAAAATGAAAAGACAAAAACCACAGAGAAACGAGAAGGATGAGCAATGACAAAGAGGTGCTGGAGTGATGTTTTCCGGGATTTGTTGCCGTTATCTGTGGGAGCTGGAGCTTCCGGACGTTTCGTCCATTTCTACGATGGGCTTCTTCAGCGTAAAGTATAATAATAATAATATTAGGATGATTTATTTGGTGAGCGCTGTTTTTGTGTGTATCACACATCAAGAGCTTTCTGCGAGCTTGGTCGTCGCTGTAGAAAGCGCCAATTCTCAAGCAAGACCCAGTTGTTGTAAGGTTGGATGGACCTTTCAGTGACCGGTCTTTGGTAAAGGTTGTAGAGTTCTCTCTTTTTCAACCAATAATTATATCGCTATGACTTGCGGCAGATCTTGGGGTGGAGGAAAGGAGATCTCAAGGGGAGGAGAGGGAAGAGATGCACCCCTGACGTTGCAAGGGATGGGGGACTCGGATCTTGGACTGCGGTCGATACAGATGTGTTTTGATTCTCTAAACACTAAAAATAATTAAATTTTGATTTTCTAATTTTTTAATAAACTCGGGACTTCGATCTTGCATGGCGGTCGATACGGATGTGTTTTCGTTTTCTCTAAACACTAAAAATAATTCAATTTTGATTTTCTAATTTTTGAATAAACTCGGGGTGGGATTTCAGCTAGCGATCGATACAGATGTGTTTTTCGTTTTCAAAACACTAAAAATAATTAATTTCGTTTTCTAAATTTTTAATAAACTCGGGACTCGGATTTTGACTGGCGATCGATACAGATGTGTTTTTCGTTTTCAAAACACTAAAAATAATTAATTTCGTTTTCTAAATTTTTAATAAACTCGGGACTCGGATTTTGACTGGCGATCGATACAGATGTGTTTTTCTTTTCTTACTCTTCAAAAATCTAAAAATATATACTTCGGTTCTTTAATATTAAATTAAATTCGGGAGTTCGATTTCAGCTAGCGGTGTCTTTTGTTTCAAAGCTTAATAATATTAAACTCATTCCGATTTTCTAAATAATAAAAATATTTTATAAATAAAGGAACATTAATCAACAAAACTTTGAATACGCATCTATTGAACTTGAAATTTAAATAATAACTTTTATAAATATTAAGCGCGGAAATTCTATTGATTTAATTTGGCATTATTATTGTGAGGTGAAAAGTGTCTTTTGTTTCAAAGCTTAATAATATTAAACTCATTCCGATTTTCTAAATAATAAAAATATTTTATAAATAAAGGAACATTAATCAACAAAACTTTGAATACGCATCTATTGAACTTGAAATTTAAATAATAACTTTTATAAATATTAAGCGCGGAAATTCTATTGATTTAATTTGGCATTATTATTGTGAGGTGAAAAGTGCAGTGGTTATATTTCTTATTGGGATCCGGCCTTTCATTATTTCAAATTAAAATAACTATTTACGTATAATACAGAGTTGTTCCTGAGCTGTTTTCCTGGGCTGAGTTTTCTTTGATTATACTAACAGATTAACTAAAAATCTACTAAACTAAAACTAAATTTCATTGAACATATTACTTTATTTCATTTTTATGTTGGTGTTTTCTTTCAGAGTTTCTTATCGCTGTGTACTTGGTTATAATATATTTACTTTCAGGGATTCATCGACTTACCTGTGCGGGGGAAAGATTTTCCTGTTTATTTTCTTATCAATGCCTTATTGTTAGTTATAGGTTTATTTCAGAGATTCACCTACTTAACTAAGCGGAGGGAGGTTTTCTTCTTATCTTCGACAAAGTAATTATTTACTGTCGCTGTCATTTATGTACTAACGCAACACACACACACACACACACCACTATTGACATTTTGCATTAAATTAGATTCTCTCTCTTGCCGGAATTCTGCAATGTTATATTGAATTAAGAAATGTTTGGTTCGCTTGCATTCGAGATATACTGATTCCTGAAGTCAGCCGTTCCCAATGTCGTTTCCTTTACGAATGGTCCTTCCTGAAATTTCCCTTGTTGTGGAAAACGGTTGAACGAGTTGTCCGGTGGGTAGTGTATCGCATAGGTTTGCAAGATGATGGGACCTTTTGTCGTAGTTTATAAATGTGGGTCTGGTGTTGAACGTTCCACAGTCACGGGAAGACCCTAGTTTCAGGAAAATTCCTGAAAACCTATAACATTCAACGCAGAATTACCTAATCACTCTTACACATTACGGAATGCTGCTCTCCTTGAGGTGGTGAGAATGAAAGAATGATTATGAAGGATTTGCATGCTGCATGAATTACCTATAAGTAAGGCCTGAAAGTAATCCATCTGAAGGTGAAAATGTATTCCAAACACACCATTACACATCCATCACACTAGGGGTTGGCCAAGCTAATAAAATAAAAATTTCATAAATAAATTATAAATAAACAACTCTGCAGTATGTGCTGAAGCCGAAATGCCTGCAATCTCATATCGAGACACACAAAGAATAACGCAGATGTACTTAATGCAGTTGAATTTGAAAACCGCTGAGTGACCTTGGTCATAATATGTTCCCGATCACAACAAAGTTCCTGAAAATTGGCAGCAGGCCTCTGGCCAAATACAACCGGATATGTTCCTGACCTTCTGATTGCAACGAGAGTTCCTGAAATGATCTGGGCTCACTCAGCTGGATTAATGTTCCATGATCTCTGATCATATATACTTGGAGTTTGCTTGGAGCCAACATTATTGCAGTAACTTGTAGCTGAACACACACAATCCAGACTAACCTTCCTGTCCCGTGGTTTTTTGCAGCAAAAGATTACCATACGGAGAAGATGGGTAGAGTACAAGGGGAATTGGAGGAGGTACTCACAAGGCCGTTGGGGCCATTTGCCATGATTAATTAGAGTCACTTAATCGACGAGGGTGTCGAAATCTTAGATTCACGCCGCGTGTATCCAAATCCTTTCCTTGAAATAACTAATAAAGGTCCATTTTGCAGTGCCTTTCAGATGACCGGTGGTCACAGAAAGATGCTGTAAAAGCCATGAACCTATTAGTTTACAGGTGGACGCGCAAAGGTAAAAATTACAACAAAGAAGAGATCGCCTTGCATGTAATTACTTTCACTAACAAACTAAAACCTAACTGCCTTTCATCTCGCAATTTTTATGTCATTTATGTTTTTTATCTGGAAATAATTTCGACTACCTTATATTCCAATTAATTAAACTTGCACACATTAAGACCGTTCCGTAATCAATAACGCTTAAATCTCGTCGCCTTAAAAATAATTGTAGTTCATACTACCTCATATTTGATCGCGTAAACGCAAAATCAATACTCGTTATAATCTTATAAAAGGTAGAAATGTATGAGGGGTACACCTCCCAAAAAGTACTTGGGTTTGCCACTAAAGTAGATTTTGAAACGGTAAAACCAAAAAATAACACAACGTTCTGTTTCATTATTTTCCACACGACGAGGAGTCCTACCCTTAGCTAGACGATCACATAATAATTGGCCAATAATTACTACCTCGATTGGGGTAGATTGCTCTTCCAGCAACTGAAACTGAAGGTTGGAAAAGAATCGAAGCAGCCTAGTGCTATTCCTTCAGAGAAGGTTTGTTGCACTTGAATCCTGGTGATTCCAGGGTATTCTCCTGCGCCTTCGATCGCTCCACTTTTAACTTAGGAGGAAAAATCCCTCTTTCGTGCTGTCTCTTTTCGAGCCTTCCTCTTCGTTCCTCCGACCCCTTCTTCGGCAGGGGGGGGAACATTACAAGGTTAATGAATTTTTCAACTCAGCGAAGAGCACATTCGAAATATAAATGGTATATTTTTGTGCTCCGCCGGGATCCGAATCCACAGCCTTCCATTTACGAGTCCGAAGTGTTGCCACTAGACTGTGGACCGGTCCAAGATGCCAACGACACGCGGTGTACCTGAACGGTAACCCATCCAAGTACTGTCCGCGCCCAATGTTGCTTAACTTCGGTGATCTATGGGAACCGGTGCTTTCAACATGGTAACGTCGTTGATGATGATGATGATCTTGATGAGAGCCCCGGAATCCCGAAAAACATCACTCCAGCATCATCAGCCGGCCGTGTAAGCCTTAAACTCTTATTCAATGACAAAAAGGTACAATCAGGTTATAACAAAGACGAAGCAGTGAGAAAAATATTCTAGAAAACTATAAAAGGCGTAATGAATTGTTTGTAATAATATTTTTATGTATATTTTTAAGTTTTTGGATTCTTTTAACAATAAAAAAATCAAATCCTGATCCCTATATCCTGTAAGAAGATTATAGTAAAAACTCTTTATAAACTTAAAAATAAGAAAACTACAAAAAAAACCTAAAAAAAACTTTAAAAATCCCTGCACATGAAAATACAAAACATTTACGGATAAGTTTGTATGTTTTAAAAAATGCCGCATGTGAATTAACAGCAAAACAAAAACAAATCTCAAATCAAAATACGCCCTGCAACTCTTGCTGACCTTCCTTGAAACATAAAGGACATTGACAAAGTGAACCGTTTTTTTACAGTAGAGGTAGTCAGCCAACCTGTATATTATTAATCTTGTGTTTAATCCGTGACTTTATTTTTATATTATAAGGAGAAAATACAAAATTCTGACTTTTTTCTCTTTATGAAGTTTTTAGACAAAAATTAAGTTTAAAAAAAGATAACACAATATAGTAGTTTATGAAAACCTGTTAAGGCTCTCATACCGGGTCGCAGCAAAAGCCTTATTTTGAAACTGATTGTTTCTGACGCCTCTCTGCCGTAGAGCTCAGAGTTCCTCGTAGAGCTTTTAAAGCTGCTCCTTCTACGACCGTAGCGCGTCGTAGACCATTCTGTATCTTTCCACTCAGGTGAATCTGTTTAGAAGCAATTTTGTATTTTAGTGAAAAATTGCATCCTTGTGTGAAAATTCGTCAAAACATAGTGTAAATTTGCATTGTAATTCATAATCATGGACTTAATTATAAATAATATTTGGATGGTCCGAAGCGCTAAACCGGGGCTGATTCTAATTTCTTGTGAAGGCTGAGTACTACACCTTGCCGATATTTATTTTGGGTTTGAAATAGACACCGAAACGGGAAATCATTTCTGACACCCTCGGTGGGGATCGAACCCTGCTCTCGGCATGGGACGCAAGCATTCTATCAACTGAGCTATCAACCGGAATTTTCACGAGCTTGATCGTCGCTACAAAGCGCAAATTGTCAAGCAAGAGCCAGTTGTTGTAAGGCTGGATGGACCTTTTGATGAGCGGTCTTTGTTAAACATACCATAGATTATCGATTTCAAATGAGGTCTACGCGTGGATTGGTATGGGAAATATTGTGTCGTCACTCGGTCGGGTTACCAAGGAAAAGACATATAAATATTTTGTTATCAGTTGCTGAGGACGACAGTCTCATACATGACTGACGTTTGCCAGCCGCGAAAAAAGTTCCAAATTCAAAAATGTTCCGACATCTTTGTATTTCACTTGCGTGATTTATCTATCGACTACAAGTACTTTGAAAAAAGTGAGTTTTTTCTCTATTCCCGAAAGAGCAGAACCTTATTTATTGTGACGGCTAGATTGATATGGGTAACAAAACAAAAATATAAATAAGGGAAGATAATACTCTATTTTGTCTGTTTTATTTTGTAAGTAAGTACACTGTACAGCATATGTGATCGTGATCTTATGTGTGTCTTATATTGAACATATATTTACTATGACTCTTAAATGCTAACATATCGCCACCTTGAATGTTGAAACTAAAAATATGCTGACTCACTGATTTGAAAAATTGTGGTTAAACCATTAAATTGCGAGTAACTTCTCATAGTAAGTGAACTTATTGTAAGAAAGTACTGATGAGAAAGTACTAAATTACATGATTTTTACACTATTTTTTACACTAAAAGGTGCATTTATCTGACAAACTCCTTCACTTATTTAGTTTTTCCTTTAAGGCATCGATAAATTTACTATGACTCTAAAATGCTAATATATCTTTGCGACTTAGATTAAAGATACCAACTTACTTTTTTTTGCAACTGCACTGACAATATTGTAATGTTTTTGGGTTCGGAAAGTCTTTAAATTAAAACATACAGGTCTTCTTTCAGGATCTTTATTTTTAATTAATTTATTTTTTACAATTTATATTTATTTTAAACACTTTTAGTAACTCAAATTTATTTTCACAGTTCAGTATGGCTTACACTCTTCAATCAAAGGCAACTATCTCACTGTCCTAGTGCACTCAATTTTGCTCCTTATATACTGTAGTGACAGAAGTCTCTAGGAGCTTATTTTGCCAGTAAGCTCGCGATTCTACCAACTTCAAGAGTACAAAAGGATCATTTAATTTCTAGATTTCTTAAGACCATAATTATTGCTACCTACGATGTACACCTATATTAATCTACTTTTGACATAACATTATAATAACTGTTACTACCTACAATGTACACCTATATTCATCTACTATTTACATAACGATATTCATTACATTTTCATTGTTTTTTATATGTTTTCAATAATAATTAAAGTTAATTTCTTCACACACAGGATAGATACACACATCCCCTTCCATATCTCTCACAGAATATTCTCGAAAAATGCTAAAAATAGCGCTATCTCTCTCGTCGCCGTAATAAACGTGATTTTTTTTCTCATATTCACATTATCTTCCACACACCAAGTATAACAATTTACGTTTCAACTCAACCAAAGCGTTTTCTCAAAAATGAATTAAAACCTAAACGTTCACTGAGAGACGCTATTCTAGCTTCAATACATTTATTTTTTAAAAACGTTATGGTTGAAAATTAGCGTGAAGTTTTGTACATGAGAAAGTGTTCCATATACATTAGGATGCTTAATACTCGGTGAGGGTAGTTTGCGTGTGAGGCTGGGTATCTGTTTTTTTTTTTTGCTTGAGAAGAATAAAAAATAAATGTTATATTATATAAACACGGAAGATCGCGTGCGTTGAAAGGTTAAAGTTTGATAATGGCGCGTAGAGGGATTAAGAAGGATGTGAAAAAATTTATTATAATAAAAGGAAAAAGAAAGGATAGTAGTCTAAGTGTGTAATTTGAGATTTCCTGTGAACTAAGAAGGTACGCGGTTAGAATTTAGAAAGCGTGAAAAGACCAGTCGATAGTTCAGTTGGTGGAGTGCTTGCATTGCATGCTGCGAGCTCGGGTTTGAATCCCACAAAGGGAGCCAGAAATGACTTCCCGTTTTTGTGTTTATTTCAAAACTTAAAAATAAAAAAAATAGGCAAGGTTTACTCAGCCTTCAGAAGATATGAGTATCAGGAGCTTAGAGCTACTACTTTAACTGAAGTTTTTGGTGTCTGACTAAATTGACGCTGTGGTTGAGAGGACAAGGCAATGGCCATTAGACTAAAATTTTAATTTGCCATTCAATATTTGCTTCTGCACAAGTTGTAATTTTTAGTTTTTGTCTGTTAGCTATTTTGTATCAATAACAATTAAAGATGTGAAGCGCCCTTGAGGTGATTTTTCAAAATACAACGCTATAGAATTTTTTTCCAATAAATAAGAAAATATGTAAAATATTCATAATTAAAAAATAAATGTAATCACAGTCCTCATCAAGATCATCATCATCATCATCATCAAACTTCACGCTGAAGAAGCCCATCGTAGAAATGGGCGAAACGTCCGGACCACGGACCACAGATCACGGCAACAGATCCCGGAAAACATCACTCCAGCAAATGTAATATATCTGAATTTATACTAGTATGTAGCAGGTTGTAGGTATATCATAAGCTCGTGTTGGTATTAAATGTGTCTGAAATAAACAAAATATAAATAAACAATATTTATGCGCGTTACAAGAGTGACGTCACTAAATGAAAAAAATGTAAAAACTGACACCGCGAGGAATTGAAATCCCAGAAGAGAAAAAAATTATACGTTTTCTTTGCGTAAACAAACGTAGAAAGGAAAATTCATCCTATTAGATTAAATTTCAAAGAGAAAGCAGAAATGATATTTTTCTCCTCAAATCAGCCGCACGAAAAAATATGAAAAGAAATAATAATAAAACGTACTCATATAATTTCTTTTTTTTTTGACGAAATGATATAAAAACTCATAAAGAATTCTACCAGAAAATGGGGGATTTGTTTATGCCAACAAATATTACGTTTGTATTACACACGAAAAAAAAAACGGGGGAAAATACATGGCGGGAACTAGGAAAATGATCTGCTCATAAAAATGGGGATTTTCAAAGTGACAGGGATTTCTTTCTCCCCCACTGGGTGACGCTTTACAGGCTGTGTGTTCAAGCGAAAAAAAAAAAATTCGGGGTAGATGGTTTTTAATATCGTAATGTGTTATTCTTTGTGGGGCTCAAAAATCCTGTTATATTTTGCGAAACATAAAAAAAAACTTTACTGCAAGTAAAATATATCTCAGAAGTAAATTTGCCATGAGTGTTGCTTTGTGAGCTCTGCGCATGTTCGGGATCTGTTGACTGCCCAATAGGAGAGTAGAGATGTATAGACCACGCCCACTTGCCTCACGTACACAGCTTTCATTCTTCTATTACGGCAGTCATCCGCCAGCTCTCTAAGCGGCAGCACGCCATTTTTGAGAAATATGCTTGTAAGAAGTTTTTTTGTTTCTAAATTAGACGGGACTATGACATTTTAGGATGTTATACTCGTACAGTATGCAAATAAAACGCTTAATCAATTTTCTCAATAAGCAAGAATTATATGATGAATCTTGATGACGGATGCCCAAGAGTCATGAAAAGGCGTCATACAAATGAATTCATTTTTAATACTTTTATCTGAATTCAAATTGAATACAACCTTTGTTAGTAAAATATCTACACTAAACTGGTATAGTCTTTGAGGCTTCTCACATGTTATTAGAAGTTAGTCTCTTTATTAGCCGAAGAACATAATTATTTATTAGAATACATTAAAGAAAAAAACACTTCACAAGTCGGAAAAATATATTGTTACGTTTCTTCCGAGGGTCCTTAATTAAAACACAAGTTCAACACAAGTTAGCCATACAGTTTATTTTACACAGACTTTCTTACAATAGATTAATTTTAACAGACTTATTTTAACAGATTTATTTTAACACACTTATTTATTTTGTACAGATTACAGTTATTTTACACCATATTGGTCGCCCTAGTAACTAGATATTCCTCTGTGTGAGTGCTTTGAAAGACTGCCCGCTCCAGCCGATTGTCACCCTTCTTATAGTGGAACCTAGGGGCCATTCCAGCAGGCCCTAGAAAGTTCCACTACCACACTTGTATAGACGATTCTGGACATATTTATTTCTTAAAGAGTCCATTTTCTACCCACATACACACCTTACAACTACAATCGTCTGGGCCAGAACATTCTCTCAAAGCACACGCACACTAAGAAGCATCTACCAGTGTATTCCGTTACAATATGTACATAAATGAAAAAATAAATGCAATGTTAAAACTACGGTATGGTGCAAGTTTTTCAGTATGGGCTCCTTTTAGTGGATTTTTTTCACGATTCAACCGCAATTCAAAACTGTGTGTTAATTTAGGTAGATACTGGCTTTGTACTACATATTTCAAATGATTTTCACAACGTCACTTCCAACCTACATCAGGAAGCTTAAATCACGCAACTTTCTCAAAACACGCGTCTCAAGTGGTCGGGATGGCGGGCCCAGTGAAGGACCTCTAAGTGCCGATATGGACTTCGAAGAAGATCTCTTAATCATGGCTCGTGATACTTATAAGAAATGTGAGGAAAACCACTCTGAAAAAGCCTTCAACCATTTAGGGGGAGGGAGGGGGGGGGGGGTATTTTTTAGCCTGGCCAGAAACAGGTAGTAGCATTCTAATCTAATCTAATCTAAGCTGCAAAGATATATATCATTTAAGATTTATACTAAATGCATTCCCACAAGCAGATATGTATAATTTCGCGCTAACACATGCCGCATGTGGACCTACAATATAAAAACCCAATCTCAAATGAACATAAGCCTTGCAACTCTTGCCGCCCTTCCCTGAAACAGGGGTGACATTGGCAAAGTGAACCAATTTTTATATTATGGGTGGTCAGCCGCATAACAACCTATAAGTCAAGGAACTAGCATTATAAGTTAGAATTGATGATTTAATATTTTTATTGTTTCATTAATTAATAATTACCCAATGACATCTGTTGAATCTGTGTCAAAGCTATTATCGATAGGACACGGCGCAGTCGGGGATCAAACTTACACTTGTTTCAATAACGAGTGAAAAAGCCTTATTTCCTCGACCATACCAGCGTGTTTTCTTATGTTGCTCTTCTAATATCGGAAGTTGACAAAATAATTGAAACTTAAAACAAATTTTTTGAAAAGGTACGAAGGTCTTAGCCTTGAGCCAGATTTTAGACTCGAAACTAGAAGGTAGTGACTTTGATTCCTAGAAAAGCATAAAAATATCATGAATTGAAGAAAGTCTTCTCACTTGAAAAAAAGATGACCTTCATTTAAGAAAAAGCACAAAGGGTCACCCAGCCTTACAGCAACTAAGTGCTGCTTGAAGAATCGGCATAAATTATTGAAAACCAAACTTGCGAAAGACTCCTGAAGTGTAATCTCTTATTTTACAAATTTTCTAACGATTTGTGTACGAACATTGTTAAAAATTATTTTTAATTTTATAAAGGTAAGCTTTTCATAAAGTGTAACTTTTCTCCACAATCTCCCAGAAGAGATTGCATGTGGCGAGTGGAACCCATTTATTTTTACAGGTAAGTGGGGCCGGCGTTACACCGTCTATTTCAGTAGTAAAAGTGGTGGATTCCCAGCTCACGAGGGGGCATCAAAAACGTTACTACGCTACACATATGGTGTAATTCCTAGGTGCGTATTCCCCAAAAGGGTCGCATGTGGCGAGTGGAAACAATTTATTATTACAGGTAAGCGGTACTCATTTATTGTGAAGGCTGAGTAAGCCTTGCCGTTGTTTGATTTTTTGTTTGAAATTAACATCGAAACGGAAACGCATTTTTGACACCCTCGCCTCGGTGGGATTCAAACCCGGGCTCTCAGCATGGAATGCAAGCACTCTACCAACCGAGCTATCCACTGGACAAAAATTACACACAAAGAAAAAAAATGAAATAAATCCCTTCCTTGTATAACGTGTTTTTTAAAATCTTTTTGAACTATTTTTTTATTGCATATGTTATCATTTTTTTTTTCAGTATCAAAAGCGAAATATTTTTTTCGAAATCAGAAGTAGCTTTGCCAACTAGTAACGAAGCGTCTCTCTCATAGACCGCACTCTGTTTCCGCTAAAAAACCTTTTTTTGCAATAATCTTTGCGTGAAGTTTTTCCCGCCGATGGATGTGTCACATTTTTATTGGCTTATATCTTCCAACTTATAAGCAAGCGGTGACAGGCTAGAACAGCAAAGTGACAAAACAACACATGACGTAACATCACATGACTTAACCTCACATACCTAAAATAGAACGGCACATGAAAACACATTGCATGAAAAGACATTACAAGCAACAAAAACATTTATTTTATCTATTGTGAAGTGGTTGGCGTAAGGCCTGCTTACTTACCTGTAAAAATAAATAGGTTCTACACGCCACATGCGCCTCTTTCGAGGATAACACGGTGAGAAGTTGCTATTTATGCGCAGCTTAGTAATATCCCATGACAGTACATCACATGAAAACACATTACAATGACAAAACAATACAGAAATACGTAACTGTAACTGTAACTGTAACTCTGTCGCCATTCCGCTAGGGGTGGCCAGAGCCTCTGCAGAGTTGCCTCCATTTTTTCCTATCCTTACATACCTCTTTCAATTCATTCATATCCATCACCTTTTTCATGCAATTTCTTCTTTTACGCTCACTTTGTATATCCCATTCTTTCACAATCTCCTTTATATACATATACTATAGATTAGGATATATATATATATATCCTAATCTATACGTCACAATGATAAAACAACACAAGGACAAAATATCAAATAATATAAACTTACGTAAATAAAACAGTACATACCATTAACGGCACATGAAAAAACATCACATGATAAAATAAAACAAATATTTATTAATAAATGAATATTATGCCGTTGCAAATATATGCAAGTGTTCCGTTTTTCTCATATTAGTTTTGCCGTTTTTGGCATTTTCTGTTTTGCGTTTTGTAATATTATGTCGTGTGATATTTTGCCTTGTGATGTTTTTTTCGTGGTGATACACTTTCCTGTGATGTTTTTTCAATGTAATGTTTTGTCATATGATGTACTGTCACTGTCAAAATTTTTGACAGATGTTGACATGAAGTACTGACATCTACGTATATTTTTATTAACCTTTTTGTTGACATTCAAATTAATTCAGTCGGGTAGGTAAAAAGTTAGCAATTCATGTTATAATTTGATTTCTCCAAGTTGGTACTATTGACCTTTTAAGTTTTTAACCTTTTTTTTCTACTTACTTTCTGACTTTCAAAGAGACAACATTTTTTCTCCTTCGGTAAAATTTATATCAAATCATAAAAATTAAAGGTTTTCATTATTGAATAGGAAATTGAATATTGAAATATTGAATAGTTTCAGGGAAGGTCGGCAAAAGTTGTGGGGCTTATGTTCATTTGAGGTTTGAATTTTATTTGTAAGTACACAATCAGCATTTGTAAGCGCGAACTACACGTGTTTGTTTGTGGGCATACATCTGAGAGCTTTGAATGAATATATCCTTGCAACTTAGATTATAGATATTATTATAGAATAACCAGTGCTGGGATCCCGAAAGGCACATTGTCCATGATCATTCAAGATACTTAGGATCCCAAGCCAATCCTTTACAGTCACTGTGATGCAATATCATGTGATGTTCTGTTATTGATGTTTGTTCTGTCATGTGATGTTTTGTCACTGTGGCGTTCTAACATGGAACCTACGCAAGCACACTTGACAAGCCCGTCGCCCCAGCAAAAAATCACACACAACTTTTTTTATTCCGAATATCATTGTTTGATGAAGCATAAAGTCGCTGTCACCCCTGTTCCAGGAAATCTATAAATAATGCTATGATTTTAAGCGGGTTCTATTACATAAAAAAATATGGTTCATTTATTGTGAAATATTTATTAGTTTCAAATAATTTTCCAGCATTAGTAAGACGCACTTACTAACATTGGTTCATGTAAAATTACTTCTGTTGGAGATAACGCAAACAAACAGTAAGGTGACGATTTGTTAAGGTCACCTAATCTTTAATATAACCGGTCCGTAGTCCAGTGGCTACATTTCGGACTCGTAAAATAGAAGGTTGTGGATTCGGATCCCGGCGGAGCACAAAAATATACCATTTATATTTCCAAATGTGCTCTTCGCTGGGTTCAAAAATTCATCAACCTTTACCATAGACCGGTCACTGAAAGGTCCATCCAACCTTAAAACAACTGGGTCTTGCTTGAGAATTGGCGCTTTCTACAGCGACGACCAAGCTCGCAGAGGGCTCTTGAGGTGTGACACACAAAAAAACAGCGCTCACCAAATAAATCATCATAATATTATTATTATTATTATAAGTTGCAAAGATATATTAATATTTAAAACTCAAATTAAATGCATGCCCACAAATAGACACGTGTAAGTTGGTGATTAAAAATGCTGCATGTGTACTCCAAAATTAAAATCCAAATCTCAAATGAAAATAAGCCCTTCAACTTTTGCCGAAACCTTCCCTGAAACAGGGATGACATTGGCAAAGTGAACCATTTTCTACAGCATGGGGATCAGCCGCATAGTAACAAACAGACACGTGTAAGTTCACACTTACAAATGGTGCCTGTGTACTAACAAAATAAAATCAAAATCTCAAATGAAAATAAACCCTGAAACTTTTGCCGAAACCTTCTCTGAAACAGGGATGAGATTGGGAAAGTGAACCGTTTTTTTGTCTGCCTCATACCAAACGTATAAGCCAAGGAATAATCATGATCCATTCTATGGACTATCTAAACTTCTATTATCAAACAAAACTCGCACAACGGACTTTGGTATTTTATTTATATTTTTTTTGGTCGGTAAGCGACGTATATTTTCAGTGGAGCAGTACGCACGGTTTATAGTATAATCCTAGGATTTATTGAGCGTGCAATAGATTTTAACGAGCAATATTTTCGGTTTAAGCCCATCCAGTAGCGCGCCTGTATTGGTAATGCTCTGCCATATCTGCTAAACCTGCAGTGTAGGCGAACCTTTTCTTTCTTATTCATTGAAAAATCTGATAAAAAACTCATTAAAAAAATGGTCGTAAAACTGAATTTTTGTTCAACAAATCAAATGAATAAGGCCGTTTGTTTTGATAAAGTTTTGAATAATAAAAAGAATTCAATAGCTAAATTGAGTAAATTATTCCGCTCACCAAACACAAAAACTTATTCTCTTTATGGGGAGGTATAGAGCAAAAACTATGAATCCACCATGTATTAAAATTAAGAATAATGAAAAAAAACTTCTAGTTTGGTCAATATTTAGATTCCTACTGCTTCGCCTTTGTTATTAGCTAATTTTACTTATTTATCGTAACTCATCCTTCCCATTTCTCTATGGTTTTTGTATTGTCAATTTTGTGACAGTGTCCTCTTAAAAATGTCGTAAACAAGTCGAAAGTACTAGAGGTGAAATAAATGCTCAACTTGTGGAATTAAACTCTGTGTTTTTTTTTTATACTTTTTCACCAAAAAAATACTATGAATGGTGTCTTCAGAGACACAGGAAGAAAGAGCATCCATAATCTAAGTTTCAAACTGTAAAATATGGTTCACTTTGCCAATGTCACCCTTGTGTAAGGGAAGGTCAGCAAAAGTTGTAGGGCTTATGTTCATTTGAGGTTTGGATTATATTTGTAAGTACACATTCAGCATTTGTATGCGCAAACTACACGTGTTTGTTTGTGGACATGCATTTGATATGAGCTTTGAATGTTAATATATCTATGCAACTTAGATTATAGAAAGTTATATCAACATTTTACATTCATGTTAATGCATACCCACAAACAGACACGTGTATGTTCGCGTTTACAAATTCTGCATGTGAACTTACATCAGTCATTTAAAATTTATATTAGTTTGTTATATCAATAATAAAATAACTTTTACAAAATTATTTTTAAGACATTTGAATCGACAGCGTTTCCTCCTCAACAAGCATCTTCAAGATTTTTTGTACGCAACGCAACGCAACTAAGCTACACATATAGTGTAACTTCTTTCCGCGTTATCTCCGAAGGGGTCGCATGTGGCGAGTTGAACCTATTTATTTTTACAGGTAAGAAGTGGGGGTTTCCCAGCTCCCGAGGGGGCTGGTCCTCATTTCTTGTGAAGGCTGAGTAAGCCTTGCCAGTATTTTTATTATGGGGTTTGAAATAAACACCGAAATAGGAAATCATTTCTGACACCCTCCTCGGTGGGATTCGAACCCGAGCTCACGGGGTAGAAGGCAAGCACTCTACCAACTGAGCTATCGACCGGACACCCATGATTTTTTTTGAAATGTTGTCCTTCGCTGACCTTAAACCGCACTGCCGCCCTCGCTTGAACGCGCGTGATATGTGATTACAAATGGCGAATCGTACATCAATTGTCGTGTACACAGACAGCGCGCGTTCCTCCCGAGCGACGGGGTCGGAACAGACCTCGGGGAGCGGAAGATTCTCGCTACATCTTATTTCAATGGAAAAACTGGGTTCCACAACAATATGTCCATAGACAGAATGTCCAATTACAAAATGTCCACAAGCAAAATGTTCCCCCGTCAAAATATCCAGCGACATAACGACATAATCGGTCGGGACAGACCTCGGGGAGCGGAAGATTCTCGCTACATCTTATTCCAATGGAAAAGCTGGGTTCCACGACAAGATGTCCGTAGACAGAATATCCAATGACAAAATGTCCACAAGCAAAATGTCCAGAAACGTAATGTTCACGCAACATAATGTCCACCCGACAAAATGTTCACACGACATGATGGGATGAGGCTAATCACCCATAATGTACAAAATGGTTGACTTTGCCAATGTCACCACTGTTTCAGGGAAGGTCGTTGCAGGGCTTATGTTCATTTGAGGTTTGGATTTTAATTTGTAAGTACACATCCAGGATTTGTAAGCGCGAACGTGTAAACGTGCCTGTTTGTGGGCTTGCATTTGATACGAGTTTTGAATATTAATATGTCTTTGCACATTTAGATTATAGATGATATATCGTAGACATATATGTAATGCCCGCCGACGAGATGTTCAAAAATATAATGTCCACAGGCCATTCTATCCATTTTGAATAGATTGTTCCGATGGACATTTTATCTCGTGGACATTTTTTCGGTGGATATTTTGTCAATGGACATTTTTTCGTGACACGGAAAAACTGTACGACAAGCGTTTAAACTCAGCCGTAGATGTTTAACTTAAAAAATGTATGCAAAGTAAAACGCTCTCCAGATGCGCTGCTCTAGTTTGCGAAACATTTTCGATAAAAAGCCATTGTTGAGTTAAGGAGTAATGTTTTATTTTTGTGGTACAGGATTATTTTTCTTTACCATGATTGCTTTGTGGTGGTATTGGAAATATATATGAATTGAAATTGAAATGGAAGGTAAAATAAAGGAAAAAGATTATCCAAGTCCGGTATATAGCTCAGCTGATAGAGTGCTTGCATTCCATGCCGAGAGAGCTTGAGTTCGAATACCACCGAAGGTGTAAAAAATGATTTCCCGTTTCTGCGTTTATTTCAATCCCCAAAATAAAATACCGGCAAGCTTTCATCAGTCGTCACAAGAAATGAATACTCCTTGGGAGCTGGTAAACCACCATTTCAAGTGAAGCGGTTGGCGTGAGGCCAGCTCCCTTACCCGTAAAAATAAATCAGCACAGAATCGTTACATGCGACCCCGTCGGGGATAACAAAAGCAAGAGATTATACTATTGATGTAGCATAGTTGCAAACATTTTTTTCTGGTGAAGTATTTGAGAGCCTATAATCTATAATCTTAGCTGCAAGGATATATTCATTTAAAGTTCTCAAATGCATGCCCACAAACAAACACGTGTAGTTCGCGCTTACACATGCTGAATGTGTACTTACAAATAAAATCCAAACCTCAAATGAACATACGCCCTACAACTTTTGCCGACCTTCCCTGACACAGGGGTGACATCGGCAAAGTGAACCATTTTCTTACACTATGGGTGGTCAGCCTTATACCAACCTTTTTTTATATTATAAACTATTCTAGAATTTGAGAACACTATGATAATTCTCAAACTCTTAAACTAGAGCTTTGAGAACTTTTTTTTCTACTATAAGACTAGTTCAAGAGTTTGAGAACACTAATATGATAATTCTAAAACTCTTCAACTAGAGCTTTAAGAGTTTATTTTTCTACCTTATGGTAGAAACTAGTGTAAAAATTTGAGAACACTATGATAATTCTCAAACTCTTGAAATAGAGCTTTGAGAGCTTTATTTTCTACTATAAGACTAGTTGAAGAATTCACTAGTTCAAGAATTCAAGAACACTATGATAATTCTCAAACTCTTGAACAAGAGCTTTGACAACTTTATTTTCTGTTTCTTTTTTTCCTAAGACTTAGAAATGAACAGTTAAAATAAAAATGCAAGCATGTACACAACACCGGACATTCGTGGTTTATATTTTCAGGAAATTAAAGCTCGCTGTAATGTACGACACACTCTTACGAGCTTTCTAAAAAGCTCTCGGGAGAGAAAAGCATCACATTAGCGAAACAAAAGAATTGTTACAGTTCACAAAAAAATTACAGTAAACAGTAAAACCGGGGTTTAAAAAATAAAAATAGTTTTTTCAATAGAATTCACATTTTTTTTCATTTTACTAGAACTTTCATACCTTAGTTTTATGAGAAATTAAAAAGAATTCAACATTTGAAAATAAACCAAAAGTTACTAAGGCCATACATTTAATTTAGTTTAATTTTAATTTAACTTAAAGTTTTGTTTTATTATTTCACTTTCCGCAATTTTTGTGTTTCTTGACTAATAGGTTGGTGTGAGACTGATCCTCCATTCTATAAGAACTTGGCTCACTTTTGCCAATGCCGCCCCGGTTTTAAGGAAAGGCTCCAGGAATTCCAAAGCGTGTGCTCATGTGAGCTTTGCTTTATTTTGTATGTACACATATGTATGTGCAAGTGCGAACTTAAATGAGCCTGTTTGTGTGCAGGCAACAAAGATGAGCCTTAAATGTCGATATATGTATATGCAATTTAGATTATTGAGTACAGAAGTACTTATTAATTATTCATAAATTAAATGATGCACAGAGAATTTTTGATCTATACCTGTTTTATCTTATTATAGAGAAAAAAACTTACATTATCGCCTAAATTGGTTTAGTACGACTATAACCAAATCTTGAAATTTCTAATTTAAATATAATTTTGTTCCACTCAATACCGATTTAACTATAATCTATAATCCAAGTTGCAAAGATACATTAACATTGCAAACTCATATCAAATGCATGCCCACAAACAGATGCGTGTAAGTTCGCGCTTACAAATGCTGAATGTGTACTTCAAAATAAAAACTAAGCCTCAATTGAAACTCTGGTTTGAAAATAATATTCTGATAAGAGTATGTTTATTATAAAATAAGAATAAATAGTTTCAAAAGTACATTTTAAGCATTTAGGTTTTAAAAGTTTAAGGGATTGTGTATTGACATTGGGAAGATTAATTTTAAAAAATGTTTTTTTAAATTTAGTGGCTCTCTTGATAATGGTGTGAAAACATCGAAAGCGCTCGAGAAATAAATCAACTCGTCAAGAAAAACTTTGTTTAATTTTTACATTCTTATTTAGGTTTTATTTGAAAAATACACAAAAATGATTTTTTTTTCATGAGTGCTATGTACCCATCCAATACAACAATTAGTAGAAGAGACTAAAGCACTAAAAGCATTTAATTTATTTCATTGCATGAATAAAAAGGTCGGAAATTTGACTTTTAAATTAATGAATATTCACTTAATGGACCATCGCTTAAATAAATCAAATAAATACTCGTCTTATTAACAAAAAAAACATGAAAAATACATTTTTTTAAATTACTTACTTGGTGAAAAAAATTACTGCAAATTAAAACGCACTTTATCTCAAATCTCTGAACAAACACGTAAATAACTTTTGTTAAAAAAAACTTTTACGCGAGTTTCACCCCGACAACAGAACGCACAACCTCCCTCGACAGGGGCTCGCAGCCTACTGAAAATTCCGAGAGGAAATCTACCCCAACTAGGGAAGGATTAAATCCATGCTCTGCGCACAAAATTACGACCGTAACCAATGATGAAATGTTAATCATATTTTCGCTTTATAAATTTACATTTATTAAGAAGGCATTGATTTTTTATTTGGTATTCTAAATTTTCCATTGGAATATTTTGTATTGTTCTAAAAAGATAAAAAGCAGTTATTTATTTTATTTGGACGAAAATAAAATATATATGAGACTGACTATGATACTAAAAATTTTGGTTGTTTCTTATATCACCCCCGTTTCAGGGAAGAGTGGCAAGATTTGGAAGGTTTATGTTCATTTGAGTTTTGGGTGTTGATTCCCTAAGTAAGCGCAAACTTACACGTGTCTGTTTATGGACATGCATTTATATGAATTGTAAATGTTAATAAAACTTTGCATCTTAAATTATTGTAGATGGACAACTCTAATATAACATTTGAAATATTTTTATATAAAAAAAGTGAAAACCATTTTCTTTTTTATTTCAATTGGAATAGTTTTGGACAGTTGGTAGAGTGCTTGCATTCCATGCCGTGAGCTCGGGCTCAAATCCCACCGAGGGTGTCAGAAATGATTTCTCGTTCCGGTGTTTATTTCAATCCCAAAAGAAAATACCGGCAAGGTTTACTCAGCCTTCACAACAAGAAATGAGTACCAGCCCCTCGGGAGTTGGAAAACCTCCACTTCAACTGAAGTGTTTGGCGTAAGGCCGCCCTTTTACCTGTAAAAATAAATAGATTTCACTCAACACATGTGAGATGGAGATCACGTGGCAAGAAGTTACACTTTATGTGTATCTTAATGGCGATTTTCTTGCCGCGTTAGGGTTTCGCATGTGGCGAGTGGAACCTAATTATTTTTACAGGTAAGGGCCTTACGCCAACCACTTCAGTTGTAGGGTTCAGTGGGGTTTCTCAACTCCCGAGGGACTGGTATTCATAAATTTTGAAGGCTGAGAAAACTTTGCCGGTATTTTAATTTTATTATTTATTTTAGTATTCAAACCCGAGCTCACGGTATGTAATGCAATCACTCTACCAACTGAGCCATCGACCGGACTTAAGAAGTTACAGTATATGTGTAGCTTAGTTGCGTTTTATAATATTTACTATAGGGGGTGAAAGATCCACCCTTCAAAACCATTAGGCAGATGTGTACAAAGTTCCAAACTGAAAGATTCTCGTGATAGTGGAGTTGCCAGTCTGGAACTTTCCGCTTCTTGTTTGGCATAAACATTGTAGATTTTGGGCTTCGATTCGGCCTTAGGTAAATTTCACATCAAATGACTTGGATAGTTTAGGCAAAGTTGGCAACTTTGTTATTATATCGATCGCCACCTTAAAGGTAAAACTGAACAAGTGCTGATTCACTGATTTGAGAAAGCGTGGATAAAACATTTTATTGTGTGTAATTAATTCCTCATAGTAAGTGAACCAATTATAAGGTAAGCTATCTAAATCTAAATCTAAACCTAAGCTGAAAAGATATGTATGTATAAACCGACCTTTGACACTTTGACGTGACATTGGCAAAGTGAACCATTTTTTACAGTATGGGTGATTCCAACCTATCAGTCAAGGAATCTATAAAACTTATAATCTTTATAATTTATAATCTATAATCTTAGTTGCAAAGACACTTTAACAATTAAAATTCATATTAAATGCTTGCCCAAAAACAGACACGTCTAAGTTTGCGCATACAAAAGCTGCATGTGTTCTTAAAAAATAAATTCCTAACCTTACATAAACGCTGCAACTTTTACCAAACTTCTCTGAAACAGTGGTGACATTGGCAAAGTGAACCATTCTTTTACAGTCTGGGTGATCAGCCTCATACCAACCCATAAGTCAAAGAATAAGGGGATACAAAATTTTATTGGGTGTAACTTCTCGTGGTAAGTGAATTAATTATAAGGAAAAACTCATGAAAATCTTTTAAGCTACAGGGTTTTTATACTTTTGTAGTGTTTTCTCTCGTAGAAAATAGGGAAAAAATGCATCTATCTAAGAAATTCATGTTAGCTTATTATGTCACTTATTCAGTTTCACCTATAAGGTGTCGATAATTTATCATAACTCGTGTAGTTCCATCTACTTCAGGTTCCTTTCATATTCTAAGTTTGCAAAACGTACTTTAATTATTATTCTGTTTAATGAAGGAATTTACATAAACGCAAATGCAACTAAGCTGCACATATAGTGTAACTTCTTGCCGCGTTTTCCCCAAAGTGGTAAAAGGAATATATATTTTTTAAAAGAAAACATTATTATTTTTTAATTCAACAAAGGCTTACTAAGAATTTGATTGCTTTTATATATTTTGTACCACCTGACATGTTCTCCAGTTTTCATTTTACAGTTGAAATTCAGCTGAATAAAAAGGATAGGAATATGGGGTTGTAAGTTGATCGCTTTGGGGTATATCCGGTATAGCAACTCTCCACCGGAAGTGACATCAAATTATCCGTAGCCTTCTTGAGACTCTGGCCAAACATCGGTACGGATAAAAGTGATTCTGAGGGCGGGAGCTTTTCAAATACTCGGTATATACCGGTTTTCAACAGTGAATACTGGGTATTAAATTGTGTTTTTTAGGAAATCCTGTGCGGGAGACTCCCTAGATTTCAAAGACTCTAGGGGTCTATCATGATGATGATGCATGATTTCTTTCCTGTGGCGCCATTTAATGGCCCAGGACCATCTCAAGGGCGCCATGGCTTCTGGAGAAAAGCAGTGTCTTCAGTCCCTTTCTGAAGGTGGTGGTAGGCTGGTTCGCGGGAACGTGACACTTGTTGTAGTGACGCAGAGGTCGCCGAAAGGGTCGCAAGTGGCGAGTGGAAACTATTTATTTTTACAGGTAAACGGTACTCATTCTTTGTAAAGGCTGAGTAAACCTTGCTGGTATTTTATTTTGGGTTAGAAGTGAACACCGAAACGGGAAATCATTCATGACACCTTAAGTAGGATTCGAACCCGAGCTCTCGGCATGGAATGCAAGCAGTTTAACAACTGAGTTATCGACCGGCGCGAATTTGCGTTATTGAAACAAGCGAAAGTTAGAATCCCGTCGTGTCTTATCCAGGATAACTTTGACTCTGGTTCGACGGATGTCATTGGAAATCAATCAATCAATCTGACCTGCCAAAATAATTTGGCGAATTGTAGTTCTCTTCAAAAATATGATTAAAGTTTAGAGATCCCGAAAAAATGCGGTATTTCGTCCTGAGAAATTTTACACAGCATCCTTGGTGGAGTGGTTTGAGTTTAATGGAACCGCTTCGATTAGACGTGAATCCCAGCTGTTGAGGTGTTTGCAGGGAGCTCTAGGAATAACTATAGATGGGATAACTGTGATAGCTTTACCATTAGCGGTGGCATAGCGCAAGGGGTAACACAGACAAACATTACTTAAATGTTATTTTTATGGTCTGTGTATTAACACTGTGAAAATTCCTGTTGATTGATTTGTTTTTAAAAAAAAAACAATATTTTTTATATAAACACTGTTTTATTTTTACACACAATACATTTAAATTACAATATAACAAACGCTTTCAACCTAAATGGTCATCTTCAGGTAGGAAATATAATCTTCAGGACCGGTCCGTAGCCCAGTAGTAGCACTGCGGACTCTGAATGGGAAGGTTATGGGTTCGATTCCCGGCGGAGCACAAAAAATATACCCTTTATATTTTCAAATTTGCTCTGAGCTCAGCAACTGAGTCTTGCTTGAGAATTGGCGCTTTGTAGCGACGACGATCAAGCTCGTAAAAAGGTCGATAGCTCAATTGGTAGAATGCTTGCATTCCATGCCGAGAACAAGGGTTCGATCTCAAAGGTTTACTCAGCCTTCACAAGAAATGAGAACCAGCCCCCCCCCGTGAGCTGGTAAACCCCCACTTCAACTGAAAGTGGTTGGTATGAGGCCGGCCCCCTTACCTGTAAAAATAAATAGGTCCCGAAGCGCCACATGCGACCCCTTCGGGGATAACGCAGGCAAGAAGTAACACTATATGTGTAGCTTAGTTGCGTAGGTAGGAATTATAATTCACATGTAGGATTATAATTCCTACCTGAAGATGACCATCTAGGTCGAAAGCGTTTGTTATATTGTAATATGTAATGTGTGTGAAAATAAAACAGTGTTTATATAAAAAATAGTGTTTTTTTTTAAAAACCAATCAATTACCTAAATGGTCTGCATGTATATAAGATTTAACAAAGAATTAGAAAAATAAATGTACAACACCCATAGTGACAAAATAATACAGTGAAAATATCGTGAAAAGAAGAATATTCATATAAGATTAATAAAAGAAGAAGAAAAGAAGTAAAAAGAAGATGAATAAAAGAGGAATAAGAAAGAGAAGAATAAGAAAGAAGAATGAAGATTTTTTTTGTGTTTCGAAATAGCGAGTGAATGGGATATCCAGAGTCATAATAAAAGGAGAGCTTGTATGAAAAAAGTTATGACTCTGGATGAAATGAAAGAAGTATGCAAGGACAGGAAGAAGTGGCGGCTAATCTGCAATGCTGATTTGTAATGTTGGTTTATTAGCTTGCTACATTTTTTCCATAAGACATTTTTTACTTTTTTTGTATAGATTTATTTTTAAGGTTTTGTTGTTTTCTTATACTTAAATGTTATTTATCAGTTATCACTCGTATTCCTTGACTTATAGGTTGGTATGAGGTTGACCACCCATACTGTAAAAAATGGTTCACTTTGCCAATGTCACCCCTGTTTCAGGGAATGTCGGCAAGAGTTGCAGGGCTTATGTTCATTTGAGGTTTGGATTTTATTTGTAAGTACACAATCAGCATTTGTAAGCGCGAACTACACGTGTTTGTTTGTGGGCATACATCTGAGAGCTTTGAATGAATATATCCTCGCAACTTAGATTATAGATAGATTATAGATAACTGCGAATCTAATTGAATATCCGCAACTGGTTTAACAAACATACCGTTTGCATCTTCAGCTGGTTTTGTAAGTACTAAATAGTCCAGATGCAATATAAGTTGTTGACTTCTAGGTTGGTGGTCCGTAGTCCAGTGGTTAACACTTTTGACTTGTTAAATGGAAGGTTACAAAAAAATACCATTTATATTTTCAAATACGCTCTACGCTGGGTGAAAAATTCATATACGTTTACCAAAGACCGGTCACTGAATTTCCATCCAGCCTAACAGCAACTGGGGTCTTGCTTGTGCCCTTGAGGTGTGAGTCACACAACAACAGCGCTTACCAAATAAATCATCGTAATCTTTTCATTTTTGTGGTATGAGGCTGACCACCCATACTATAAAAAAATGATTAACTTTGCCAATGTCACCCCTGTTTCAGGGAAGGCCGGCAAAAGTTGCATTTGTAAGTATTTGCAAGCGCCAACTCTGTTTTTGGACATGCATTTCATTTAAATTTAAAATTTAAATTTAACTTTGCAACTTAGATTATAGATTAAAGTCTTTCGATATTTCTATCTTAGTTTCGCATGATATATTGAGTCACATCTCGCAGGCAGCGCTTCCCAAATTAACCCTGCATTAGTAGCCGGGGGTGTGCGGGGGATGCGGCCCTAAACGCGCTAAGTGCCACCGCGAACCCACCCCCCCTCAAGGGTCTAACAATCGGCCTCTGGTGCGATTTAAAATTGTGATTCTGCAGAATATGAATAGTTCTGAAATTCGAGTGTGAACTAACGCAAACAACATTTAAAGGCTTAAGAGAAAGTGTGAAAGTAAAGATTAAAAAGAAGTTTGTTAAGATGGTTTGGGCATTTGGAGAGAATGAATGATGAAAGACTGACGAAGAAAGTATATGTTGCAAGATAAGATGGATGTTGTGTTAGAGGAAGAGCGAGAAAGGTATGGATGGACCAAATTTTCGAAATTGCGAATGAATGGAATATCCAGAGTCATAATAAAAGGAGAGCCTGTATGAAGAAGGTTATGACTCTGGAGGAAATGAAAGAAGTGTGTAAGGACAGAAAGAAATGGCGGTTGATCTGTGATGTTGGCGGCTAGGGTTCTTAAAATTAGAATTTGTTTTTTTGTTAGTTTTTAATGTCCATACATGTTATAATTTTTTGATATTAAAAATGTAATTTGTTGTGTAGATTCCTTGATTTATAGGTTGGTATGCGGCTGAACACCCATGTTGTAGAAAATGGTTCACTTTGCCAATGTCTTCTCTGTTTCAGGGAAGGTCAGCGGTCGATTGGCGGTACGCAGTGGCATACTTCTACCCACCTTGATGTATGGAAGCGAGGCCTGGACGGTGAATGAAAGTGAAATTAGTAAAGTCCATACTGTTGAAATGGACTTTCTAAGAAGTATGATTGGGAAAAAACGGAGTGACAGGGTGAGGAATGATTTTGTAAGAGAAGAATGTGGTGCAAGAGAAAGTGTGAAAGTGAAGATTAAAAGAAGTTTGTTAAGATGGTTTGGGCATATGGAGAGAATGAATGAGGAAAGACTGACGAAGAAAGTATATGTTGGTAGAATAGATGGATGTCGTGGTAGAGGAAGACCGAGAAAGGTATGGATGGACCAAATATCCGAAATTGCGAATGAATGGAATATCCAGAGTCATAATAAAAGAAGAGCTTGTATGAAGAAGGTTATGACTCTGGAGGAAATGAAAGAAGTATGTAAGGATAGAAAGAAATGGCGGTTGATCTGTGATGTTGGCGGCTAGGGTTTGTTAAAGTAAAATTGGTTTTTATGATTTAGTTTTTTATTTCCATGTATATATTGTTATTTATTGATTTTAAAAATGTAATCTGTCATGTATGTTCCTTGACTTATAGGTTGTTATGTGGCTGACCACCCATACTGTAAAAAAAAATTGGTTCACTTTGCCAATGTCACCCCTGTTTCAGGGAAGGACGGCAAGAGTTGCAAGGCTTATGTTCATTTGAGATTGGGTTTTTATATTGTAGGTCCACATGCGGCATGTGTTAGCGCGAAATTATACATGTCTGCTTGTGGGAATGCATTTAATATAAATCTTAAATGATATATATCTTTGCAGCTTAGATTAGATTAGATTAGATCAGCAAGGGTGTATGTTCATTTGAGATTCAGGTTTTTTACAGCCGTCAGGTTTTTTTTGTAGGACCACATACGGCATGTTTAAGCGCGAACGTATACGTGTCTGTTTTGTGAAAATGCATATAATGTGAATCTCTAATGTTACATATATTGTGCAACTTAGATTAGATTACTTTATAATAAGAAAAACGTAAAATACGATAATGTGAAATTTGTTTTTTTTACATTTTCAAAATCAATTTCCAGCATTCATCAGACACATAGGTCCAGTACACACACAAACATTGCTCTTGTGAAAAAATAGTGTGTTATGTTATTTTATAATAACATTGAAAGAACAATCCCGAAGTGTGCAGTGTGTGTTTGTGGGCCGAACGGAGCCGAACGGTCACGGAAGCGGCTGAACTGCACCGTGTGAACTAATCGGGCCGTCGGTCATCAGTTCCCGGCGAGATGTGAAGTGAGTCAGACGTTAGCGACCAAGCACCAAGCGGTGCAAGAGGGGGCACTACGATGGAGCTCCCTCCCCCCCCATCTACTTGGATTTCCTGCCAGCAAGGCACCCGCCTTGTGGACCAGAGGCATAGGAGCGCCCACCCAGGGGCTCCAACGTGTGGAGGCGTCCGCCTTGTGAACCACCGCTAGCCTGGGGCGCTGCCCCAGGCCTTCCGTTTAGAACTCCAGCCAACGGAATAGGGAGTGTTCTAGTGACAACCTGTAGGTCTGGCCAATCCCTTATTTCCCCTTTTCCCCCCCATATTAGTACAGTAATAAACCCTTATTTGTTCATGTCAAACTTATCTTTTAATTAGAAAACCCTTCCCAGGATACAAGTAAGCAATGCCAAAGAAAGAACCCCACGCCCTGAGAGTGATGCTGATGAGAGCTAGCCGGATGTAAGTATCCTGAAGATACCTTTCAATTCAAACATAACAAGTGCAGACGCGTGCATAGGGTATAGGAAACAAATTTCAGAATAAATATTTTCTCCCATTTCTTTAAGATAACACATTTAAAATTGACTGAAGTTCTAACGATGGCACAAATCGAACAAAAATTTTAAATTATAAATCTGAATAGCAAACTTCAATGTTTTTCTACCATATATTGCCTTCCTATTAGGCAAATGTGCCTGTAAGGGATGCACGCCCCTAGAAATATCCTCTGTTGGAGATAAAAAAAAAATGCACTACGGCAGCTCCTTGACTGATAGGTTGGTATGAGGCTGACCCCCCAAGCTGTAAAAATCGGTTTAATTTTGCCAATGCCACCTCGGTTTCATGGAAAAGCGGCAGGAGTTGCAAGGTTTATGTTCAAGTGAGGTTTTGTTTATTTGTATGCACGCATGCAGAATGTGTAGGCGTGAACCTACATGTGCCTGTCTGTTGGCATGCATTTAATATGAGCCTTAAATGTTACCATATCTTTGCAGCTTAGATTATAGATTATAGATAGAGACAAAATGTTTCCTCAAATGTATTGTGTAGTTTTGATTTTATTTGTCAGTTTACATTAATTCAAATCCTTCTTTGCATAAATAAATGCATTAGTGTACAAGAAAAATAAAGAAAAATAATTAATGCGAAGAAAAAAAAAAGTTTGTAACTATTTCAAAGGCACGCCTTTGTTATCCGCGTCGTAGAGCTTTCGTAGAGGCGGCGTAGAGGATTTCAGAGCTGTGATCGTGCGAGCCCGATATAAATAGACAGAGCATGCAAACCACTTTGTGAATCTGACGCTAATGTGATCAGACCACCATCCCAGCTCGAGCGAGTCAGCCGGTCTACGACGCGACGTAGGGGGGGAGGACACTGGCAGAGCTCTACGCCACGTCGTAGAGGGAGATACTTGAATGCTGCTGGTGTAGAACTAGGGATCAAAAACTTTTTACAATCTTGAAAATTTTAAATGTTACTTTTTTTACAACGTATTGATATTTTTATGTTTTTTTTAATCACATTTTTTCTATAATATTTATGCAGGTATTTTAAAAGGTGACGGGATATAAAGGCACAGTGATAAAACGACACATAACAGAACGACACATGACAGAAGATCACAATGACAAAACATCATATACCTAAAACAGAAATGTGACGTTTTTTCATATATAGTTTATGGTATGTGATGTTTTAGGTATGTAATGTTTTGGCTTGTATTGTACTGCAATTTTGCTGTTCTGTCATGTGTCGTTCTGCCATGTGTCGTTTTGTCACTTTGTCTTTCTTACCTGCAACTCAACTAAAGTGGTTGGCGTAAGGCCAGCTCCCTTACGTGTAAAAATAAATAGGTTCAAAAAATAAATAGGCCGGCAAAAAGTTACACTATATGTGTAGCTTAGTTGCGATTTTTTTTGCTAGGATGGTCGAGGGGATAAGGCCTTGGCACTCGAAATTGCTTTATTGACACTAACGCCGGATCGAGCCCGGCCTTGTCCTATCGACAATAACTTCGAGCAGGGTTTCAACAAATGTCATCGCTTCTGCTTTCGCATGAAGACAGCTGGTTAGGTAAGATAGGTAAGTGAATTGCATTCCTCTACACAAATCTATTTTTAAAAAAGACTTACCTACGTGTTGACATTTAAAATTATTCTTAAATGCATGCCCACAAACAGACATGTGTAAGTTCGCGCAAGCAAATGCTGCATGTAAACGCAAAAAAACGCAACTAAGCTACACATATAGTGTAACTTCTTGCCGCGTTATCCCCGAAGGGGTCGCATGTGGCGAGTTGAACCTATTTATTTTTACAGGTAAGGGGGCCGGCCTTACGCCAACCACTTCAGTTGAAGTGGAGGTTTCCCAGCTCCCGAGAGTGCTGGTACTCATTTCTTGTGAAGGCTGAGTAAACCTTGCCGGTATTTTATTTTGGGGTTTGAATTAAACACCGAAATGGGAAATCATTTCTGACACCCTCGGTGGGATTCGAACCCGAGCTTTCGGCATGGAATGCAAGCACTCTACCACCTGAGCTATCGACCGGACTATGTGTACTTACAAATTAAAATCCAAACCTCAAATGAACATAAACGCTGCAACTTTCCCGACCTTCCCTGAAACAGTGGTAATATTGGCAAAGCAAACCATTTTTTACAACATGGTTGGTCAGCCTCATACCAACTTATAAGGCAAGGAGCAAAGTCGTTAAAATAATTTTATCAGCCATATCGCTGCCGTAGTTCTTGTTTACCGTAAGCGCCATTGAGAAAATTTTACATGAGCAATGTTTGCATGTGTACTGAACCAATGTGTCTAATGAAAACAAGAAATTTATTTAAAAAATATTTAAAAGAACTCTCACATTATTGAGTTTAACGGTTTTTCTTATCTCAGATTGTGTATAATTTGATTCATAAGACAACTGCATGAACAAGTCATATTTGACAAGATTGGCGTCTACGGTAAACAAGAACTGGGGGAGCGATATATTATGCTCCACATTATTTTATGATTTTTTAATTTCACTGATGATTCCCGTTTGTTATTAACCCCTGCGTGGAGCGTTTGATACTAGCACAGGCCATCTACGATCTACATACATCGTAGCGGAAAGCTACGCCGTAGAGAATAAGGACAGGATTCAACCCACTTACTGACGTTCTTGATCAAATTTGCGTGCAGAATTTATTATTTACACAATGTGCCTCGGATCTTTGCAAATGTTTGTTTGCGGATTTGTTGAAATACGTTAGATTTATAATTAAAACACTCCTAGTGCTACAAGCACTTTATTCATTGCTTTAATTACTTTTGTGATACAGAACCGGGACCTTGGACCGATCCGTAGTCCAGTGGCAGCACTTCGGACTCGTAAATGGAAGGTTGTGGATTCGGATCCCAGCAGAGCACAAAAAAAAAAACTATTTATATTTCTAAATGTGCTCTTCGCTGGGTTGAAAAATTCATAAACCTTTACCAAAGACCGGTAACTGAAAGGTCAACCCAATCTTACAACAACTGGGTCTTGCTTGAGAATTGGCGCTTTCTACAGCGACGACCAAGTTCTACTGTCCCGTAATCGGAACGTCTAGTGTTCGATTCCCGAGGAACGCAAAAAAAAACATTTATACCCTGATCAAACGTCAATCCAGGCAAACAGCAACTGGGACTTGCTTGAGAATTGGCGCTTTCTATAGCGGCGACAATCAATCATCCTAATATTATTAAAAATCTATTCTTGGTCGTCGCTACATTAACCGTCAATTTGGCAAGCAAAATTCATTTACTGTAACGCTGGATAGACTTTTTTTGACCGGCCTTTAAAAAAGGTACAAAAAATCAACCGATTATGATTTAAGTATTTTTATGGCTCCGCTGGGATTCGAGCCTGTTACTTTCTGATCACTACACGGAAACGTTAATCATTAAACTACGGAACGATAATAGTCACGCAACGGACCTTCCTAACTCACACTCCAAGTAGCAGCTTGCTTAAGTGACAAAAGGATGACGGATGCCTTGTTCTAAGGACCTTTTTAATACCCAAGTATACAACTTTACCATGACGTTCGACCAATATGTATGTAAAGTTAAACTCTCATAAAGGCACTATTTCACTTTACATATATTTTTTGTAAGTGCTACGCTTGAGTTTAGGCGTATAGTTTTGTACTTGGGTCTATTTCAAGCCTTTTCATCGGTTCCATGTTAGAACAACACAGTGACAAAACGACACATGGCATATCGATATATGACATAACAAAAAATGACAAAACGACACAAAACAGAACGACACATGACAGATCATCACAGTAACAGTACATAATATGATAAAAAAAAGAACATACCATAAACGGCATATGAAAAATAATCGCATGTTCTGTTTAAGCCTTAAGGTATGTGATGTCTTGTCATGTAAGTATGTAATGTTTTGTCCTTGTGTTGTTTTGTTATAGTCATGTATTTTCTGTGTTGTTTTGTCATAGTGCTATTTTGTCATTTGATGTACTGGTAATGTGTGTTTTTTTTAATTGATTTGCGAAGAGGAATGCAGTTCAGCAACCTTTTCTGCCTGACCAAAAACTGGTATAATTATAATCAATTAATAATTTATTATTGTATATTTTTAATGAGTTCTTAATTAATAATTACTCAATGAAATCTGTTGAACCTGGATCAAAGATATGGTCAAATGACCCAAGCGGGGATCGAACCAGAATTATTCTATATTACGTAGATTTTCAGCAGTAACTTTGTGAAAGTCCATTTTAACAGATTTAATTAATGTTCTGCGGTCCCAAAACCGGTCGTGTTTAATGAATAAAACTCACTGGGAACTTTGACAAAGAAATTATATTTAAATCAGAGTTATTTTATAACAAACACACAAGAAAGATCAGCCATTTAACTTCCTTGGTCATTACACCGATAAAAGTGTTGTTTTGTCATGTGTCGTTATGTGTCACTTATGTCATGTGTCGTTTTATCACTGTGCCGTTCTAACCTGTCGCTCTTTTCACCAAGTCTAAGGGACAGATTAAAACAAAGGGCTTTTTGAGGCCTTTAGAAATTAAGCCTTTCACCTTAGTTGAGGACATTACGTGCCTAGGCACGATTAGGGACATACCCTTTTTTATTACAAGACAATTGGGGACTACTCCATTCACGCAAATGACTCTGTCTTTAAACAGATTATCGAGTTAATTAAACAACGCAGAATTTATATTCAAAAACTTTATTCACTTAAAAGTTGAAAACGTTTTTAATTTCAAATATTTAAAAAAAAACTTTTGTCATTAAGATAGATTTAAAACTATTTATAAAAACTATAAGTAAGTTTCTCAACTCATCTTAGGATCAATCTTAAATAATCTTTGTTTATATTATATTTTTTACATTAAAAAAAAAATAGATTTGTGAAGAGGCATGCAATTCACCAATCTATTCTGCCTGACCAGAACCAGGTATTAATATCATCAATTAATAATTCATTATTGTTTATTTTAATGAATTATTAATTAATCATTAGGCAATAGAATCTGTTAAACCAGGATCAAAGTCATGGTCAAATGGCCCAGGCGGCAATCGAACCAACGTTACTCTATTCAATGCACGCTAGAAAGATCAGCCCACTTGGCTCCCTCGGCCATAACATCGATCTATGTTGCAAAGATCTGTTAACAATTAAGATATATATTAAGTGCATGCCCACAAACAGTCACGATGTGTATGTCACAATGATGAAGCCTGCATTTAATGTTGACGATTCAGTCAAAGTTGAATAATGAAAATCTATTTACTTCCAGCTAACTCTGCGTAAAAGTGTTTTGTTGAAATCTGTTGAATTGTTTTACAAGCCGTCTGTAAGCTCCTCAAAGACTTAGAAAGTTTCTCTCCAAAGAGCCATACTACCCACATGTATATGAAAGCTCCGTTTCCTAAGTATATAACATTTCTATAAAACTAAGCCATTGAATAAACCAAAAACTATACAAATACTGAAACAACGCCTCTTAGGAGCGTTTTATTCCCATACAGTTTTTGGTAAAATCATTGACCTATGTTGTAAAGATGTATTAACATTTAAAGCTCATATCAAATGCATGCCCACAAACAAACACGCGTTTACAAATGCTGAATGTGTACTTACAAATAAAATCCAAACCTCAAATTAACATAAGCCCTACAACTTTTGCCGACCTTCCCTGACACGGGGGTGACATTGGCAAAGTGAACCACTTTTAACAGTATGGGTGGTCAGCCTCATGCCAACCTATAAGTCAAGGAATACAAATAATAAATAACATGTACCTAAGTATACAAAAGAACAAAACCTTAAAAAAAATCTATACAAAAAAAGTCAATAATTTCCTATACAAAAATATAGCAAATTAATAAACCAACATTACAAATCAACATTTCAGATTAGATTATCAATGCAGTAATTTAGTTTTTCTACTCCCATTTGCTAATTTACTAATAACAATATTACAAAAAGTTACATGGTTAATAGGTGAGTATGAGGTTGATCACCTATGCTGTACAAACTTGGTTCACCTGCCAATACAACTGCAGGGCATATGTTTATTTGAGTTTTGGGTATTAATGTTTAAGCTTATATGCAGGATGTAAAAGCGCGACCTTATATGTGTCGGCTTGTGGGCATGAATTCAATATGAAACCTTAATATAATTTATCTTTACAACTTAAGTTAGATTAGATAATCGAAGGGAATGAATGATAAATCTCACGTTTTGACAAAGGTAAGGTTTTAATTACTTCAAATGGACGAGTACATTATAATGACTATTATTCACTATTTTGTTAATTCTTTCATGGTCGTAGAAAAAGTATTGTATGCCACTGCACGTAATTACAAGACTTTCATTACAAGGCAGTGGCATAACTAACTATTCTGCTCCTCTATGTTATAAGAGATGTGTAAAACGCTACTGTGTAGTTTTAACGTGATGTGTTATACTCGTGGTAGTTTTGTATGTACAAAAGCTCTGTGTATGAAACTTGGGGCCTCATTAGCTTTGAAGTAATGTCACATGTTGTGTAGAAGCAGCGACTCTGACTTCCTCAATCGGCGGATGTTGCCAAAGAGCTTTTAACGTGATATACCATGTTAATGTGTACATAAAAAGCTCCGGGGAAATGGAGCAATTAGTTACGATTCAAAAAGCTTCATTAGTTTGTTTTTTGTTGTTAATTTTATCAAATTAAATAATTTAAAACGTCCTCTATTTTTTTTTAGAGTCTGACAAGTGACAATGTTGGATACGTCTAAATATGAAGATGAAGAATATTGATTTCATGTATTCTTGTATTTTAAAAACATAGGATTTTGATTAAAAACTTGATCTGTGATGTTGGCGGCTAGGGTTTGTTAAAGTGAAATTGGTTTTATGATTTAGTTTTTTATGTCCATGTATATATTGTTATTTTTATTCTTTGATTTAAAAAATGTAATTTGTCATGTATGTTCCTTGACTTATAGGTTGTTATGCGGCTGACCACCCATAATATAAAAATTGTTTCACTTTGCCAATGTCACCCCTGTTTCAGGGAAGGACGGCAAGAGTTGCAAGGCTTATGTTCATTTGAGATTGGGTTTTTATATTGTAGGTCCACATGCGGCGTGTGTTAGCGCGAAATTATACATATCTGCTTGTGGGAATGCATTTAGTATAAATCTTAAATGATATATATCTTTGCAGCTTAGATTAGATTAGATTAGATTAGATTAGTTAAAAAAAAAAAATTTCGAATGTATAATTTCATGTGTACAATGTACATATCGACGTTTAAAAGGCAGCACATAAACTTAATTGTTCAGTAGAGCAGTTTAATGTTTGAGATTGCAGAAAAATGGCAAAACTTTTTTATTATTTTATCATAAATCAAAACAGTTCTAAAATTAAAAAAAATATAGGCATTTATTGGCATTCCTATTAATGTGGTTTTACTATTTTTTTTATGTCAAAAGCGCCTTTAGGACAAAAAAGGCCAAAATCTTGTCGGTTACACCAAAACCATACTTCGAAAACGCAGTGGTTTGCTTGGGAATAAACAACACAAAAATCATCGTAGAGGTATCGGAGTACGCGCATTAGAAAGAGCAAAAAATTTCAAGTAGGATAGAATTCATAACTCATTTTTTACCAAAATGTTGCTTATGCCCTACTGCCTTTTAACCGTCGATATGTTTACTTATGTATGTCTGTGTGTTTTTACTAACTTGTGTTTGTCTAGACGTAGGTATTTTGATGCTTATACTAGTGTTAGCTCAAAGCTTCTCATTGAAAGATCATGGCATGGTCTCGTGTTTGTCAGAGTACCCCTTATTCACATAAAAATACAGATCGCAGTGCTTAGAAGCGGCATTAGTACCTGAGCCGTGAAGAGAGATAGTACGAAAGATTAACTGTAAATCAAATGTGAGTCATTCCTAAAATAAATGGTGAAAAACAAATTTAATCGAACTTTTATAAATTGAACCCAAGTTAATTGAAACAATATATATTTGACAAGCTCAGTCTTTGACTGAATCCTATATCATGAGTCCTTAGTAACCTTGTTCTTTGCTTAAAATTGTCTATATTTCAAGGCAGATCTTATCTCTATAAAGCTGGATTCAATTTCGGTGTAAAAAGAAGAAGAAAAAAAATAAGTGTGCACTTTGCAACGATTAATTCTTTTCGACGCAGAGAAGTAAAAATATTTGATGACGCCCATACTCAAAAGTGAAGAGATAAAGGTTTAAAACAGTTAAATTAAAACGAAATTGTTTCACAAGAAAATCAATGTACTTGGTTTCAATTTACAAACAAAACAATTTCCGACATTCAATAATTTTAAATCTGTATTTCGACCAAACTTTTTGGATTCGTAGACCTCTACGTCGTATCGTAGATCGATCCCGGCCACTTTAAAGTTGTCCCGTCCACAGTACCCCAAGTTTAAAACTTTAAATTACAACTTAACCAAAGCGTTTTCCACAAAAATGTTAAAAAAATAGCACAGTGCCTCTAGTGAACGTTTTAGTTTCTGTACAGTTTTGGTGTAGCATTGTGGTTCAGTTAAATCGTAGAGCTTTATACTTGCGTTTGAGATTTGTATATTGCCCGTGCTACGACTGTCGTAGTAAATATTTAATGAGGCGAGGTTGCGGCTAATCGCTACGATCCCAGACCTCTACGCAGATGCTACGATCATGCTCTTTGATGAATCTAATATTGAATTTCTCAAACAATACACGGTTACTACAAACGCGATGTTGCTTTATATTTCTACGATTTACAGGCTCAATTTAAAACAAAAAACGGTTATTTTATTTTACAAAATTAAGTTTAAGATTCCGTTCACATTTGGTTTGATTAAATAGCAGATTTTTTCTCAGAATAGCGATGGGTAAATAAGTAAATAAATACTACGCGCGATAAATGACAGTTGGCGTCGATAATATTTTCAACCTAGGGTTCAAGGAGTAGTTCAGGGTAGGGTTAGGGTTTTTTGACCTGTTTCAGGGAAGGTCGGCAAAAGTTGTGGGGCTTATGTATGTTCATTTAAGGTTTGGATTTTATTTGTAAGTACACATTCAGCATTTGTAAGTGCGAACTACACGTGTTGGTTTGTAGGCATACATTTGAGAGCTTTAAATGAATATATCCTTGCAACTTAGATTATAGATTTATAGATTATGGGGTTCACATATCTCGAGTAAATTTAAATCAATACGTTTTAGAGTTTTGTGTATTAACGTTTCCTTGACTTATGGGTTGGTATGAAGCTGACCACCCATACTGTAAAAAATAGCTCACTTTGCCAATGCCACCCTTGTTTCAGGAAAGGTCAGCAAAAGTTGCAGGGTTCATCTTCATTTGAGGTTTGGATTTTTAATTTGTAAGTACACATGCAGCATTTCTAAAGGCCTGTTTGTGGGCATACATTTTATATACCTTTTCAATGTTAAAATGTATCTCTACAACTTATAGATTATAGATTGAACGAAATTAATGAATTATAGAAATGGCGGTTGATCTGTAATGTTGGCGGCTAGGGTTTATTAAAGTGAAATTTGTTTTAAGTTTTAGTTTTTGATGTCCAGATATATAATTATTTATTGATTTAAAAAAATGTAATTTGTCGGGTATGTTCCTTGACTTATAGGTTGGTATGAGGCTGACCACCTATGCTGTAAAAATTGTTCACTTTACCAATGTCACCCCTGTTTCAGGGAAGGACGGCAAGAGTTGCAGGGTGTATGTCCATTTGAGATTTGGTTTTTATGCTGTAGGTTCATATGAGGCATGTGCAAGCGCGACTTGTACGTGTCTGGTTTGTGAGAATGCATGTAATGTGAATCTACAATGTAACATATCTTTGCAACATAGATTAGATTAGATTAGATTAGAAAACAATGTCTCATATTTTTATGAATTAGATATTAAATAGAAAATTAATTATTTGTTACTTAGAAATCGGGGTTTTTGACGACTACTAATCCCAGATTGTTCAACCCTAGTTTTCCTTTCCTATATCTTTGCAACTTAGATTAGATAAGATTAGCTGATGAAAAGTGAAGTGAGTTTTGAGTACCCCTGTAGCCTTCTGCGTAGCGGTATTGATGGATGTTGACATGGCTGTTTGATCTCGTGCAACATTAGGGAGATTAGTGTCTCGGCGGTTTGTTCATTAATCCGCGCTCTGGGACACAATTTATGAAGAAGAAAATAAATTAATACGAATACACAAAGCACATTACTAGGAGGCATTTATCATATGAGTAGACCCATAGATAAAGTAATACAATCCGTATCACTCAACGTTAAGCTTCAGTTATTGACTCTGTATAAATCCCAAATCCGCCCCATTATCGAGTATGGCAGCCATCTCTGGTCTGGTATGTCCAAGAAGTTGAGTGACCAACTTGATTATGTGCAAAGGAAGGCAGTGAGGTTGATCAATGATCCTTCTCTGACATCCGATCTGCAGTCGTTCCAGCACAGAAAAAAAGTTGGAATGCTCAGTATTTTTTATCGATATTACCACGGAGCTTGTTCTAATGAGCTCCATTCATCAATCCCTCCTCCTCGCATTTCAGAAAGGGAAACTCGTATGTAGTACGATTCTCATTCGTCCTTTTGCAGTCCATCTCAAAACTATGAGAACTTGGCGTTTTCATGACTCATTCCTTTGCCAAACTGACCGTTTATGGAATGGTCCACCAGTGTCTGTGTTCCCTTCCCAATTTAATCCGTTTTTATTCAAATCCAACATCGATCACCACTTCCTTGCAGCGCCTCATGACAGAACAAAGAACTCAAACAACACCTCTGCGGCACCCTTCCAGGGTGACATAGACCCCCAAGACTCTCAACAATTGGGGAGCCTGCCGCACAGGATTCCTTAAAAAAAAAAGTTACGAACCGATGTAATCTTTTTTCTTCTTCTATTTTCCTATAATGTAAAATCATACGGATGTGAATTTGTCCTGTATGGACTCCTGAACAACTTAACAAATTGCAGTGGGGGTTTCCCAGGTCCCAAGTGGGCTGGTACTCATTTCTTGTTAAGGTTGAATAAGCCTTGCCAGTATTTTGTTTTCGGTTTGAAATAATCATCGAAACGAGAAATCATTTCTGACACCCTCGATGGGGCTCGAATCCGGGCTCTCAGCATTGAATGCAAGCCCTCTAGCAACTGAGCTATCAACTGGACTTAGAGTAGACATTTAAAACATAAACACAGATCACTGCATCCTGTATGCTTTAATTTATTTATCTATTTTTTGTACAAATAAACTCTACATTATCACATTTGTTTCCATACGACTCAAATAACACATCTATATATAATTATTATTTGTGTATGTTCCTTGACTTATGGGTTGGTATGCGGCTGACCACCCATGCTGTAGAAAATGGTTCACTTTGGACGGCAATAGTGGCAGGACTTGTTCATTTTAGATTGGGTTTTATATTGTAAGTTCACATGCATCATGTGTAAGCGCGAAATTACACGTATTTATAATGTGAATCCCCAATGTTACATAATCTTTGAAAGTTAGATTACATTAGAACCGATATTTGCTTTTATTTTTAACTTTATAATTTATATATTAATTTTAACAAAAAAAGTGAAAAGGGGGAAAAATAGTCGATGAATTAGAACAGCTTTGTTTTTATGACGTCTCATATAGGGCTATTAAAAAAAACGTTTGATCCAGAGCTTATCTATGAATCATCGATTTATTGTAATGATTGTAAGCTACGGATGAGGCATGGCCTTGTTGTTTGAGAATAACACCGATGAGTCTAGCCTTAACTTTGTCTACGCCAGCTTGCTGATACCATCAAAATATTTCCACTCAAATTAAGGGTGCACCCGAGCGAATGCACGGCTTATGTGATTAAAAGTCCATGTAGCATGTACATTCTGTTATAAGTCCATGTGAAGCATGTACATGCTGTTATAAGTCCATGTGAAACGTGTACGTTATAATTCCATGGTTAACATGAGCCTCGAGCTACGTAATAGGTTATTTTGGAAGATTAGTGAGCAATACTGAGCCATACGATTAATTAGATTTCTATGGACAGAACTTAGTCTTTTTTGTACGAAAAATTAATCAAGCGCGTACACTAAATAGAGGTTAATAATTATGTACGCACAAACTAGAATAAACCTGTAATCTAATCTATGTTGAAAATATGTAAGAACATTTAATAATCTCTACTTATGTAATTATAGAGATGACCTCATGACCGGTCCGTAGTCCAGTGGCAACACTTCGGACTCGTAAATGAAAGGTTTTGGATTCGGATCCCGGCGGAGCACAAAAAATATACCAGTTATATTTCAAAATATGTTCTTCGCTGGGTTAAAAAAAAATTATACAACGTTTACCAAAGACCGGTCACTAAAGACTGCATCTGGGTCTTGCTTGAGTATTGGCGTTTTGTTGTGACGACCAAGCTCGTACACCTCTGCGGCACTACAACAAGTGTCATAGATCTCTAGAGTCTCTGAAATCTAGGGAGTCTCCCGCATAGGATTTCTTAAAAAAAAAGAGATAGAAAATCGAAATAATATAAATCATTGTCGGTGTTATGGCCGTGGGGGTCAAGTCGCTTGTTTGACGTATTTGGAACAGAATAACCTTGGTTCGAATCACGTCTGGCCCATTTGACTTCGACCCCGGTTCAACAGATTCCATTGCATGCACACAAGCTTCAGCTTTAGCATGAAGACAACTGGCCAAGAAAAATAGGTTCGTGAATTGCCTTCCTCTTCACAAATCTATTTTAAAAAATCCGACACCGTCGGTTGGATTCGACCCCGAGCTCTCGGCATGGAATATATATATATATATATGTCAGGCTTATTTGTTTTAAATTACACATGATAAGAGAGCGCCGTTTTTGTGTGTGTCACACCTCAAGGGCCCTCTCCGATCACGGATAAGACTTTTTGAAAAGGTGCGTCTTGAGAGCTCCGCAAAATATACCCATAGATTCGGAGTTCTTCACTCCGGGTGGCAGTCTGTTCCACTCCACCGGACCCGCAACACGGAAAGCACGGTCTCCAAAATTTGTACGGATCTGACGGTGCGGCTGAACCAAATTGATTGCACCATCGCCCGCGGATCTGAGTGTCTGCCTCCTCACACCCATCTCAACAGGCGAAATCATGTCAGTCAGATAAGGTGGAGCCAAGCCATTGATGGCTTTATATACCATCAGACAAACACGGTAGACCACCCTCTCCGGGAAACGAAGCCAATGTAGTTTTTTTAACAGCGGAGTGATGTGAGCGAATTTGGATATCCCGAATATAAGCCTTGCTGCTGAATTCAACACAGATTGAAAGCGGTTGAAATGCTTCTTTGGCTGACCACTATAAAGCGTTGAGCAATAATCAATCCGAGACATCACAAACGCACTCACCAGGGTCTTAACCGCATCTGACGGAAGACACTTTCTAATTGCCTTTATTTGGCGCAGTGAAAAAAAGGAGGAAGCTATTGTGGCATCTATTTGCCTTTCCAATGTCAGGTTCAGGGAATGTAAGCACTCTACCAACTGAGCTATCGACCGGACTTTTTACCAGCTTGGTCGTCGCTACAATGCGCTTATTCTCAACCAAGACCCAATTACTATAAGACTGGATGCACCTTTTAGTGACCGGTCTTTGGTAAAGGTATATGAATTTTTCAACCCATCGAAGAGCGTATTTGATAATATAAATGTTACATTTTTTTGTGCTCTGCCGGGATTCGAACCCACAACCTTCCATCTGCGAGTCCAAAAACTACGGACCGGTCTTGCATATCGACCGGACTATTTTACTAAAACGGACTTAACATTTTTGAAAATTTCAGCCGGTCAGTTTTTCGCTGTTTTTGTTGTTTCAGCGTTGAAAGCCTTTTGAATAGAGCCTTCAGCGTTGCAGGCGAGCCGGTTTTGCATTGTTAAAATGCATTTTTTCATTCGAATAACGCAGTCGCATTCAGAGGCGAATATTTTTGTTTCAAGCGAAGTCGAGACAAAAGTGGATACAACAGAGTTCCGCTCTACTTTTCGACTGATACTCCCTCTTTCTCTCTATTTCTCTCTCTACCCATGGAGATAGTAATTTGATGGAGTAGTTATGAATGTGATTTATTACAAAACGACGGGATGCACTGTTTTTGACGCCAAACATTGTTGATGGTGCTGTCTCGCTCACGACATAAAAAATGTTTATGTAATTTTATATGTAAGCAACGTGTCTCTACTCCGTCTTCAATCTATATACATATAACCATAGAAACCATGATATCACCATAGCAACGGTATTTGTTACTAGTGTTGTCGAAAGTATGAATATATCAGATTAATTTCGAATTCAAAAATTTCCCGACCTCATTGTGTAAGGGATGATTTTCCCTAGTATCTATTACCGCGAGCATAGTAGCTACATAACTGAACAAGCAAGTACCTACATATTAAAAAATACTACTTCTAAAAATGGCTCATTTCGCGATGGTCACTTTCGCGAAAAAAAATATTTCGACACATGAAAAACATTTTTTATGAGTGTAATCATATAAAATAGTTTAATAAGTGAAATAGTATTCCACATTTTATATAAAAAAAAAAACTTTTGTTTTTTGCATATACGACTATTTGGATTTTTTACAATTGGATAACGCACCTGTTGACAGTTGGAAGGTTACCTGTAGAATGAATATGGATTTTTGTATGATCAGTGGGTTAGCGCATTCATAATTCTCAAAGGATTGCTTTCTTAGCCCATCTAGTTATTATATATCGCTGCCTCTACCCCCCCCCGCCTCTCTCTCTATTTGTATGCCTCAATGTATTTTATTCGTATACTTTCGGTAACTGAAATTATGTGGAAGCTTTTTTGGTCCAGAAAATGTCAAACTGTATTGTCGGCTACATGATAGAACGACACAGTGACAAAGCAACAAATGCCATAATGTCACATGACTTTACATTAAATGACAGAATATAACAATCACAAAATAACCCAGAGTGGCAGAACACATACACTTTAGATTTACGCAATCGAGGTGAGTTGCACTGGTTTCTAATCTTTTCATCAAAGTCGTATCCGATGACATCAGGGACGTGTGTCGTCTACAACAACACCTCTCAGGGTCAGTCTCCCCTCCCCTGACCCACGGACTGTATATCCATCCCATCCGGGGATGTGTCACAGGACTCGCATGCAAAAGTTATGTGAGATGCGAGAGGCAGAAGGTCCTCCCGTGAAGCTACAATTTTTCCAAGTGTTTACACAAAGCAAAGGAGGCTCAGAAATCACTGAAAGATTATAGCCGTGAGGGTTTAGGGCTCGAGGATTTTAAATTTACAAACAAAAATGCTAAGTGATTCTGAGCGTCGTAACATATGACTTAAGGCCTAGAATTCGAGATGCTACTACTGAGACTGTTCGGGAGGCGTTCTCCTGACTAAGTGGCCAACCACCTAGAAGCGGAAAAGAAAATATAAAAAGAGAAAGAATGTCGATCTAATTAGACAACAAAGTGGCACGAATTGAATGATCAGAAAAAGTTGTTGTTCCTCGTGATTGAAGATTGTAGGCACATGATGTGACCTTTGATGCATCAACAGAAGTTTCGGAAGCTCTATAATTGCATAAGGCTAAGTCCTCATTTCTTATAATAATAATCATAATATGCGTTTATTCCAGCTTGGTCATGTGGAGGGTGCAATACATGACCAGCCATAAAAAATAATACATCAAGAGAAAAAGTACATAGAAAATTACAAAAATGCAGAAACATGAAAATACATATGTGATGAAATATATGAGAAAAAAGAGCAAACAAAATATAAAGTTAAACAGTGAAAGGAAAGAGAAATACATGGTCATTGTACATTAGAATATCAGGAACATATTAAACAGGGAAAAAAGGCTACGTAAGCTTCAAGTTCCTTGCCCAATGACGCCATACGCCATTATAAAGGCTGTCCAAAAAAAATGCTTTCAACACGAACTTTTTCAATTAATCTATTGGTTAAACCAGGCTAGTCCTTAATCTAATGGTTAACGCGCCGGACTCAATTTTTCTGTCTTTTAGGAATCGAGCCTACCATCAACTAGATTACGAGTCTGCAGCGTTAACAACTGGGTCACAACAATTCGACGGCTTAAAAAAAGTTTTATTTATTTTGCATATCTAAACAAAATAAAACATTCAAAATCCCCCTGCTGTATATATTTTGTAATGCCATGTTTACCGTGCACCTCTCCCCTGGCAACTTTGGGCCCCATTAGAGTTCTGGGCCCCAGAATGCACTCCGTGTGCGGACTGTAGAGATGTGCTCTGATGCTGTATGCACGCTTACGTCCGGCCCCACAGAACTAACTTTGTTTATCGGCCACGGTACGTCCCTGGCTACTTTTCTAATGCCGGACTCACAAAAAGAGGCCCTGATTTTTTTTGTACAAATTTCGGATATTCTGTTAATTCCTCTACTGATGCTGGAGTGATGCTTTCCGGGATCTGTTGCCGTGGTCTGTGGGAGCTGGAGCTTCCGAACGTTTCGCCCATTTCTACGATGGGCTTCTTCAGCGTGAAGAATGATGATGATGATGATCTTGATGAGAACTGTGATGAGCGAAACGTCCGGAAGCTCCAGCTCCCACAGACCACGGCAACAGATCCCGGAAAGCATCACTCCAGCATCATCAGCTGGCCGTGTAAGCCTAAAACTTTTATTCAATTCCTCTATTGTTACGAATTACGGGTTCAATTCAATAAAAACTTCCGTTAATTTATTTCGCAACGCAACTAAGCTACACATATAGTGTAACTTCTTGCCGCATTATCCACGAAGGGCTCGCATGTGGCGAGTTGAACCTATTTATTTTTACAGGTAAGGGGGTCGGCCTTACGCCAACCACTTCAGTTGAAGTGGAGGTTTCCCAGCTCCTGAGGGGGCTGCTACTCATTTCTTGTGAAGACTGAGTAAACCTTGCCGGTTTTAAAAAAACACCGAAACGGATATTTTAAGATTCCGTTCACATTTGGTTCAAATAACAGTTCAGCTCGGCAGTTCTGATATAAGTCTGCGCTACAGACAGCTTTAGCCCTTTTTATAGTATGAAATAAGAACTGTTCTCGAAACATGGTGAACTGGAACACATGAGATTTTGCCAGAATATTCGAGCAATCACTATTACCTACAATTACCCAAACACCTTCATCTTGAGACACACTCACATAAGTAAAAAAAAAACAACAAAGATACACAATCATAAGTAAAACACACACAATACGACTCATACACAGCCGTATTATGCGTGAATGTTTGGATTCTTTATATACACCTTCCTTCCTCAGCCTTTCTCAGTCCAGTCCTGCACGTAAGCCTCCTCCAATCTTCTCCATGTTTGTCTATCTGCTGTTGTCTTTAGCCATCCTCTGCCTGCAGTTCTCTTGATGTCATACAGCCACCTCATTTGGCGTCACCCCGCTCCCCGCTTAGATACCTTGGGGTGCCACTGGACGATCCTTTTCGGCTACCTGTCATGGTCCTGCCAAGCGACGTGACCAGCCCAGCGCCACTTTGTGCAGGCCACTTGCTGTATGACATCAGTGACACCAGTGCGTCTACGGATCTCCTGGTTTGGAATCCTGACTCTGAGGCTGATTCCCAGCATCCTCCTTTAGTGTTGGTTGACATTGCTTGAGTGTTATGTGCCAATGCTCAATGATTCGAGAATTATCTTTAATCTTACTATAAATGAGGACCTAAGCTCTCTGTGGGCAGAGAGAAGCTAAAAAACCGTTGTATGGTGAAAGTGTAATGTGACTATGTATGTGAACCGAATCCGAAATGAATTGTGTAAAAGTAAACGACCGCAATTAATTTTTTTTTTTTAAGAAATCCTGTGCGGGAGACTCCCTAGATTCTAGAGACTAGGGGTCTATGCCACTTGTTGTAGTACCGTAGAGGTGTACGAGATTGGTCGTCGCTACAAAGCGCCAATACTCAAGCAAGACCCAGTTGCTGTAAGGCTGGATGGACCTTTGGTGACCGGTCATTGGTAAAGGTTTATGAATTATTCAACCCTGCGAAGAGCAAATTTGAAAATATAAATGGTATATTTTTTGTGCTCCGCCGAGATTCGAACCCACAACCTTCCCATTCAGAGTCCGCAGTGTTACCACTGAGCTACGAAAATCAATTATCATTCCAAACGCTACATTTTTCCATTGCTTTGAACCCGGCCTTCCTCTATCTGTTCAGTCTATAGGGGAAAGTTGTGCGGTCTTGCGGCTGGATCCTCTTTCGGAGTACGGCTTGTTCTGTAACGATACACCGCAGCCACTCGATCTGTACTTCAAGGAAATACTTGCTAAATGTTTAAGCTGATTCCTTCTCTCTAAAACATTGAAGTTTCCGTAAATAATCTAAATTATATCTTTAACCTAAGCCGTAAGATATAATATATTGAAATTTATTAATAGTACGCCCACGTGCAAACACGTGTAATTGTGTGTAAGAACTCCTGTTATCCAGGCGCGTGCATATGGTATAGGCAAATACATTTCTGAATAAATATTTTCTTCCATTTCTTTCAAATAACTCATTTGGAATTGACTGAAGTGCTAACAATGGCTCCAATCGATTTTTAATTTTGAATTTTAAATCTGAACATACTGTTATGTTTAGATTGAAAGGTATCTCCAGGATACTTACATCGGCTAGCTCTCATCAGCATCACTCTCAGGGCGTGGGGTTCTTTCTTTGGTATTGCTTACTTATATCTTGGGAAGGTTGTATAATTAAAAGATAAGTTTAACATGAACAAATAAGGGTTTATTTAATCTACTAATATGGGGAAAAAGGGGAATTTAGGGATTGGCCAGACCTACAGGTTGTCCCTAGAACACTCCCTATTCTGTTGCCTGGTGTTCCGAACGGAAGGCCTGGGCCAGCGCCCCAGGCTAGCGGCGGCTCACAAGGCGGACGCCTCAACACGTGGGAGCCCCTGGGTGGGCGCTCCTATGCCTCTGGTCCACAAGGCGGGTGCCTTGCTGGCAGGAAATCCAAGTAGATGGGGGGGGAGGGAGCTCCATTGTAGTGCCCCCTCTTGCACCGCTTGGTACTTGGTCGCTGACGTCTTAGTCGGTTGACATCTTGCCGGGAACTAACGAACGACGGCCTGATAAGTTCACACGGTGCAGTTCGGCCGCTTCCGTGACCGTTCGGCTCCGTTCGGCCCACAAACACACACTGGACACTTCGGGATTGTTTTTTTATATGTTATTTAAAATAACATAACAATACAGCTTAATTAAAAAAATATATATATATTGCCTACCTATTAGGCGCATGTGGCTTTATGGGATGCACGCCACTGCAGCTGTTATCCATCGAAAAGAGAAAATTAATGCTTTGTTTTTACGAATAACCAAAAATAGCCCTAATCAAAAACAAAAATATTGAGGGAGGATTCCAGGAAGCCGTTGGACATCTTTTTGACCCTTCTAAAGGCGCCTTTATCTAATCTAATCTAATCTAATCTAAGCTGCAAAGATATATATCATTTAAGATTTATATTAAATGCATTCCCACAAGCAGATATTTATAATTTCGCGCTAACACATGCCGCATGTGGACCTACAATATAAAAACCCAATCTTAAATGAACATAAGCCTTGCAACTCTTGCCGTCCTTCCCTGAAACAGGGGTGACATTGGCAAAGTGAACCAATTTTTTATATTATGGGTGGTCAGCCACATAACAACCTATAAGTGAAGGAACATACATGACAAATTACATTTTTTTAAATCAATAAATAACAATATATACATGGACATAAAAAACTAAATCATAAAACCAATTTCACTTTAACCTTTATAACCTATGTAAATCTGTCGTTTTTGTTTATTACAAGCAGCAAAATAGTTACAGTAATGAAAAAAATCAAGGATGTAAATTAATTTTTTATCTTAATTATAAAGTTTGAATAAAATAGATAACTTAAGAATTGCCGCCACAAAAAAATATTGGAAAAAACACGTTTTTTTTCACATTTTTAGCGTTTTTTCGTGTGTGCTGTATTTTGGAAACATGTTTTTTCTTTTTAATTACAGAACTATACATTGCTTAGCGCCGTTAGTTAATATATTTTTTATAATGTCAATAGTTTTTGAGTTAATATGGAAAAACTGAAACTACTTAATGAATTAAATTTTTATTATTACACTATAATCTATAATCTAAGCTGCAAGGATATGTAAGCATTTAAGGCTCATATGAAATGCATGCCCACAGACAGGCACATGTAGGTTCGCGCCTACACATTCTGCATGTGTGCATACAAATAAAGAAAACCTCACATGGACATAAACCTTGCAACTCCTGCCGCCGTTCCCTGAACCGGGGTGGCATTGGCAAAAGTGAACCGATTTTTACAGCACGGGTGGTCAGCCTCGTACCAACCTATCAGTCAAGGAGCAAATATGGAAAAACTGTGTTACAGCCATTAATCTAAATAAAATATGATCTATATAAATATGATCTATATAAATATGATCTATATAAATAAAATATTGATCTATATAAAAATGTATATTATTTATATCGATGGTTACAGCAGGCGTGTTCAGCCGCATACCAACCTATAAGCCAAAGAACATACACAACAGATTACATTTTTGAAATAAACAAATATTAATATGTATAAACATTATCTCATAAATAATAATATCTATAAACATCATACATTCCTCCTATTTAAAATAATTTAAAAAAAAACAACAACAGAGTAGCTTGGTTATTTTGATGTACACGTCAAAAAAAGACATAAAACTTTGAGTTAACGTTGGCAAACAAAAACACAAATAGACGAGAGAGTTTCCCCAGGATGCGATGTTCTCCGTCCATGCTGCCTCAATCACGACAGCACTGCGGGAATACTAAAGCCAGCTGATTTCTAAAGTCAACGCCATCTTGGGCGGACTCATGAATTATGCAACTCAAAAAAAGAAATACAGAAATCAACCACTCTAATCTAAAATCTACTTTACAGTAACTAACTAGATAGAGTTTTTGAAATTTGTATTCAAGTAATGGCAAAGCATACGCGTAGACTAATAATAATGATATTATGATTATTAATGCTATTATGAGGTTATGACTCTGGAGATGCTCTGGAGGAATGAAAGAAGTGTGTAAGGACAGAAAGAAATGGCGGTTAATCTGTGATGTTGGCGGCTAGGGTTTTTTAAATTAAAAAAAAATGTTTTCTGTTAGTTTTTAATGTCCATATATATTATAATTTAGTGATTTTAAAAATGTAATTTGTCATGTATGTTCCTTGACTTATAGGTTGGTATGCGGCTGACCACCCATACTGTGAAAAAATGGTTCAATTTGCCAATGTCACCCCTGTCTCAGGGAAGGACGGCAAGAGTTGCAGGGCTTATGTTAATTTGAGATAGGTTCTTATAATGTAGGTCCACATGCGGCATGTGTTAGCGCGAAATTATACATGTCTGCTTGTGGGAATGCACTTAATATAAATCTTAAATGATATATATCCTTGCAGCTTAGATTAGATTAAATTAGATGATGATTTGTTTGGTCAGAGCTGTTTTTGTGTGATGTCACCCCTGCTTCAGGGAAGGTCGGCAAGAGTTGCAGGGCTTATGTTCAATTGAGATTGGGTTTTGAATATTATAGGTCCACATGCGGCATGTGTAAGCGCGAAATTATGCGTGTCTGCTTGTGGGAATGCATTTAATATGAATCTCAAATGATAAATATCTTTGCAGATTAGATTTAGATTTAGATTTAGACACCTGAAGAGCCCTGTGCAAGTTTTGTTGTCACTAAAGATAGCACCAATTCTCAAGCAAGAACCAGTTGCTGTAAGGCTGGATGGGTGTATGTCCATTTTAGATTTGGTTTTTATGTTGTAGGTTCACATGCGGCATGCTCAAGCGCGAACTTGTGCGTGTTTGCTTATGAGAATGCATGCAATGTGAATCTTCAATGTTACATATCTTTGCAACTTAAATTAGATTAGATTTGATATAAGATTAGATTAGACCAATATAAAAGAATGCAAGTAGGTAATGATAATCCCCAATGTTACATATCTTTGAAACTTAGATTAGATTAAATAAGATTAGACCAATATAAAAAAATTCCCACGCCCTGAGCGATGATGATGATGATAGCTAGATGGAAGTAAATATCCTAGGCACATCTAGGAGGTGCCTCTCAATTCTGTACAGCCAAATCACAAAAAACTTTGCCAGGCTCTTTTTTGTATTCCTCCTCAATATCTTTATGGAAATTTGTATTAAATTGTAAACATACGTCTGTGACAAAAAAACAGATATAAAATGCTAAAACTAAAAAAATCAAATCGGGAAAAAGGCATTCAACAAAATGTACCTACTCACGTGTAAAGTCCTGGAAGTTTCACGAGGGACTTCACATCTTTCAGGTTTCAGCTGAATAAAGGGTTGATGTCTCCCTTAATGCGCCAAAATTCCCAGCAAAAGAATTGGAAAGTTTCATACCAGGTAACATAAAAGATATTCTGTATTGAGAAGGCTTTGCCATACTGGCTTTCATACAAAATCGGAGCACAATAAAAAAAACATGAAAGCATTATCCTTTCAAATATGTACCTATGCCATATTTTTTATTGTAACCTTAGAGACGAGTTACTCATTTATGTGACAGAGAAATTGTCCGGTCGATAGCTCAGGTGGTAGAGTGCTTGCATTCCATGCCGAAAGCTCGGGTTCGAATCCCACCGAGGGTGTCAGAAATGATGTCCCGTTTCGGTGTTTATTTCAAACCCCAAATTAAAATACCGGCAAGGTTTACTCAGCCTTCACAAGAAATGAGTACAAGCACTCTCGGGAGCTGGGAAACCTCCACTTCAACTGAAGTGGTTGGCGTAAGGCCGGCCCCCTTACCTGTAAAAATAAATAGGTTCAACTCGCCACATGCGACCCCTTCAGGGATAACGCGGCAAGAAGTCACATTATATGTGTAGCTTAGTTGCGAAATGCAACTTAGATAAATAATCAAACTAAAATTACTAATTGCCACCTTAAAGGCAAAACTGAATAAGTGCTGATTCACTGATCTGAAAAATCGCGTAGGTATTAAACATTTTATTGGGTGTAACTTTTCATAGTAAGTGAACTAATTTTAATGAAGTGCTCATAAAATACTTAGGATTTTCACATTTTATTTCATGTTTTCTCCCGTAGAAAATAGGAAAAAAATTAATCTATCTAATAATCTCATATTGGCTTAATATTATGTAACTTATTCAATTTTACCATTTTAACCCTTTTGCATGTGGCGAGTGGAACCTATTTATTTTTACATGTAAGAGGGTCGACCATACCCACTTCAGTTGAAGTAGGGGTTTCCCAGCTGTCGAGGGCGATGGTACCTACACGTTTCTTGTGAAGGCTGAGTAAGCCTTGCCGGTATTTTATTTTGGGTTTGAAATAAACAAGGAAAGCGGAAACAATTTTTTAATTCGGATTCGAACCCTAGCTCTCGGTACGCAAGCACTCTACCAACTGAGCTATCGACCAGACAATAATACTGCGTTATTATGATAACCGAAATCTTTAGTGATAATAATTAATTGGAAGTTGTAATTTGTAAATACATACTCGTAAATATGGTTTTGTATTGGGGATACTAAATAGCCCATCGATATTTTAGCCTTTGGGGCAAAAAGGGTTTCAGGGTTTGAATCAGATTTTCATGTCACGCTTAGGGCCCCTGCCCCTGCAAATTGCTTAATATACCTAAGTATGAGATATTGGGGCTCACCCCAACGTGTGGGGCACTTCAAATAATAGTAAAATGTGCTACAATTTATCATAACATCTAAATATGTCCTAATAATTTATGTAACTTTATTATTAGCCGCATGCCTAAACATTGTGTGTAGGTATCTAATCGAATCTAAGTTGCAAAGATACGTTATGATACAAAGATACGAAAATGTACGAAGAAACAGTGAAAATATGGGCATAGCACACAAATACTACCAGATAAGTTTATTTTATCCTAAATAAATGTTAAAAAATGGTTGTAAAAACAACTAAAAATATAATTTTTTATAGAAAATTGAAGTACAATCGCTTATCTGAATTTTCTCTTTACTGCCATCTCTCGGAATTTTTAAAAAGCTTTCTTATAATTTTATTGGTTTGCTACTTGGATGAGAAGCTTGTAAACTTTGTTATTGAAGTGTAAAAAGCTTTAATTAAGTTCACATAGATGTCAATGCATCCTTTTTGTATATATTGCCATCTCTCATTAATTTTTATAAGCTTTTTCATGTTTGTATTGGTTTGCTACTTGGATGAAAAGATTATAAGCTTGTAAGCTTTCTTATTAAAATGTACAAAGCTTTTATATATATTTCATAGATGGCAATACTTTAAAAATCATTATACGACCAAATAACAAACCATAATTATTAATGTAATTTATTTTGTAGAAGATAATGATTCAATCCTAGAGCGGTTATAACACAAAATATATTTAAAAAACGAATAAACATCTATGAAAATATATTAATTCAACGTACTTATTTATTTTTTCCTCTATTTCTAAGAATAAAAAAAAAGGTTTTGACGACAGATGCGTCGATGATATGATATTAGAGATGGGATATTCATTACGTGCAGTCCTTTGACATTCTCCCGTGATAATAATTCCCCTATCTAATTATAATCCAATCAATTCTGCTTTCATCCAATCAAATAGTTGATGAAGTAATCAAAGCCTTAGGATGCGAAGTGACGGAATCGAACCACGGAAAATTAGCAACTTATTTATAATTGGAAAAATCATATTTGAATTTGCTGTGATGATAGCCAATCTCGTAGACGAGCGCCAGAACTAAAAAGATTCGAGTAATTTCTGAAAACTATCGATTACCTTTCAGAGAAGTGTAATTGACACGTCTTCTAGAGCTAATGTCAACTTTATTTTTTTTGCAGTAGACTTTTTGTACTTTCATCATTTGGCGTCAGAAAATGATTATAACTAAACCAATATGACACAAAAAAAAATGAAAAAAAAAATATTCAAACTTAAATCTTTATAAACAAAAAATCTAAATAAACTAAAATAAAAGTTGCGAAGATACATGATTCATTTATTTTAATTCATGAATAAAGATAGAAACGCCTGAAACAATCAAAGTCATTCAATATTTCTGTAGGTACCTATGAGTGGTATTTTTATGCAACTTTTGCCGCATCTTGCTTAAATAGAAGTGAACCATTCAATTTTCTTTTTTGAGATACCAGCAGCTCTCAGTTCACGCGGTGGAGTATTTCACAACAGATGGCAGGCTGCATTAAAGGCATGATCTGAAAACCACATACTTTATCAAAAAAAAAAAAAAACAAAATAATATGTGGAAAATATTGTAATTGAATTCTGAAGGAAATTTTCATTTTTCTTTCCATTTGTTTATCGCACGCAAGTCCCGAATTTTATCGGAAATCCACGAAGCCTTCCGATACTCCTGGGACGCGGGAAACTTTACTCCTCTCCTCGCTCAAGAAGTGATTGATTCGAAAAACTCGCGCCAACTTTGTATTCATGTGGTGATAAAGAAATAACAAGAATAATGTGACTGATCACAGAGTCCGACAAAATAACTTCTTCATTTTTATCGTGAAACAGTTTCCTTCACACGGTCTGACAATCGTCTCCCCAGTGCTTGTTTGGCTTATCTACCATATTTTTATTAAAAGATAGATGAAGAGCGAACAAATCATAAGAAAAAGAGTAAAGTCGCGAATGTAACGATCTATAATCAGTTCTATAATCTAAGTTGCAAGGATATATTAACATTTAAAGCTCTCAAATACATGCCCACAAACAAACACGTGTAGTTCGCGCTTACAAATGTGTACTTACAAATAAAATCCAAACCTCAAATGAACATAAGCCTTACAACTTTTGCCGACCTTCCCTGACACACTGGGTGCCATTGGCAAATTGAACCATTTTTACAGTATGGGTGGTCAGCCTCATACCAACCTATAAGTCAAGGAATACAAATAATAAATAACATTTAAGTATAAAAAAATAACAAAACCTTAAAAATAAATCCATACAAAATAAGTCAATGCTTTTCTATACAAAAAATGTAACAAATGAATAAGCCAACATTACAGATTAGCCACCACTTTTTCCTGTCCTTGCATACTTCTTTCATTTCATCCAGAGTCATAACCTTTTTCATACAAGCCCTCCTTTTATTAACGATCCTTATCCCATACTGTAAAAAATGGTTCACTTTGCCAATGTCACCCCTACTTCAGGAAAGGTCGGCAAGAGTTGCAGGGCTTATATTAATTTGAGATTGGGTTTTTTATATTGTAGGTCCACATGCGGCATGTGCAAGCGCGAAATTATGCATGTCTGCTTGTGAGAATGCATTTAATATGAATCTCAAATGATACATATCTTTGCAGCTTAGATTATGATTTAGATTTAGAGATCGATAACCTGTTGCTTGAAGACGTTGGCTACAATGCCAACAAATGTTGAAATGAAGGCAAATTCTAATAAATTTTACAGCTTTTTTACTTTCTTGCTATAGCCGAAGGCTATAAAGAAAGTTATGAATTGGTGTAAAAAAAAAATTTCGAGGTTTTCACGGAAATGAGTTGTCCTGGTGCAGGACATGCCAAAAAACACTATCTTTCAAAAACGTCCGTCTGTATGTATGTATGTATGTATGTATGTATGTATGTGTGTGTGTCACTTTCCAAAGTATAAGATCTAGAGATACCAAATTTTGGCTACATCAGCTTTTTTGGACATATATTAAGTATGAATAACATGGCATTACACCAACTTGAAAATTCAAGATGGCTGCCGTACAAAAAAAACATAAAATTGCACTTTTCTCAAAAACGGCTCCAAGAATTTTTCCTTAATTTTCAGAATTGCCATTAATCAATTTTTAACTTAATAAATTAGTTATGGCAACACTCTTACTAATCTGTGTCTATGGGCTGCCATATGAAAAGAACAAACGGTTGTGATTTTCTCGAAAGTTAAGGGGTCAACAAAAATAAAATGTTCTACAATATTATGGACAACATAAATTTCTACTAATTTACAAAAAAATTTTTTTGAAAAAATAAATATAAAGCACCGTTTACACGACCTGAAATTTTAAATCGAAAATATTACAAAAACCTATTAAAATGCAAGATATTTAAATTTGTTTTAGATTTGATAGAAAGAACAAGCTTATCACTTTAATTCGTAATCATTTTTTTTTTACTTTTTTGAAAATTCAAGATGGCTTCCAAAGAGCTGAAAATTTAAAATGCGATTTTCTCAAAAACGGCTCCGACGATTTTTCTTAAATTTTGTGTGAATCCATTAATATAATAGTGCTATCTAATAATTATAATCATTTCTTCATCATAATCTCGGTTTAGGGAGTTGCGATATAAAAGAAAAAAATAATGGAAAAATTCTCGGCAGTTAGAGGGTTAATAAAAAAATGATGTAGGTCAAATGTAAAACAATAATAATAACCTATATGTTGCCATCATTATTTTTTCCAAAAAGTGAATTAGAAGTATAGCCGCCATACAAAGTGAAAAATTTCCATACAAAATGTATTAGCAATTTTCTTGGTAGTCAAAGGGTTGAAATTAGATAAAAGGCTGCGATTCCTAAAATTTTATAAATACCAATAATAATCAGTCGTTATGTTTTCAAAATATAACTAAAAATTCTAGATTCTAAAATCTAAGTTGCAAAGATATATTAAAATTAAAAACTCATATCAAATGCATGCCCACAAACAGACACGTGTAAATTCGCGCTTAAAATGTGTACTTACAAATTAAAACCAAATCTCAAATGAACATAAAACCTGCAACTCTTGCCGACCTTCCTTGAAACAGGGATGGCATTGACAAAACGAATTATTTTTTACACTATGGGTGGTCAGCTTTATATCAACCTATAAGTCAAGGATCTTTCTTGTGTAATTGGCGCTTTTTCCAGAGAAGACCAACCTCACAGAGGGCTCTTGAGGTGTGATTCACACAAAACGGCGCTCAACAAATAAATCAACCAAGTACTTATATTCATTTAAGTATTTACGAGTATATGGCTATATCCATATTATACGAGTATGCAGGTACACACCGCGGTGGAATAAAATTGTTTTATTATTGATATATTATATTTTTATTGAAACGGCATAAGCTGGTAGATGATTCTTGCTTTACATACGTCATACAGTGGGTTAATTTTTGCAAGAAAGTCGAGTACAGATTCTGTGCAATTTATTTTAATTTGTACACGGTTTGTAAATACTCAATCGTTGTGTCGTGTTTCCTACTAAATCCTCAGTATTAATCTTGCGATAAATACATATATATAATATATATAAAATATGTTTAATACATTTCATGTATTCCAACGCATGTGGACAACATAAAGGACTCATTATGGCTTGTTAATTGATTTTCCAAACGAGAGGACCTGAGTCCCATAGAACAAAACGTTGACTAAGTTCACCTCGATTGCGTAAATCCAAAAAAATGTTTACAAACCAAATCGCTCAATAGGAGTGCCGTCGTATATGCTATACATTATCGATTTACGCAAGCGAGGTGAGATTTACGCAATGTTTTATACTCTTGGTACGGGAGCCGTAATTATGGCTATTGAATACAAAACACAAGTAGGTACTCAAACAGGATAATATCAAATAACTGATTTAAATGCGATGAAATAAAACGAGTACATAAGTGCAATATGGAATTAAAATCAAATGTGTAGGAAAATACAATATTAATGTTTTTTACCTCGTCATATTCGACATATGTCGGTCCGTAGTCCAGGTGGTAACACTTGGACTCGTAACTGGAAGGTCGTGGGTTCGAATCCCGGCGGAGCGCAAAAAATATACCATTTATATTTTCAAATTTGCTCTTCGCTGGGTTGAAAAATTCATACACCTTTACCAAAGACCGGTCATCAAAAGGTCCATCCAGCCTTACAACAACTGGGTCTTGCTTGAGAATTGGCGCTTTCTACAGCGACGACCAAGCTCGCAGAGGGCTCTTGAGGCATGATACACACACAAACAGCGATAACTAAATAAATCATTCTAATTTTATTATCATCGATACAGTTGTTACGAGCAACAACAATTATTATCTGGTCAACCATTGCGGACATACTTAAAATTTGCGTCAATACTCAAGCATTGCATGAATACTCAAGCATTGTGTAAATACTCAACCATTGCGTTTTACTCAACCATTGCGTTAGTACTCAACGATTACGTTAGTACTCAACCATGGCGTAAATACTCAACCATGGCGTAAATACTCAACCATTGCGTTATACTCAACCATTACGTTTATACGCAACCATTGCGTTAATACTCAACCATTTCGTTCATACTAAGCCATTGCGTTTATAACCGACCATTGCGTAAATACTCAACCAGTTCGTTAATACTGAACCGTTGCGTTAATACTCACCATTTACTCAAATGACGTAGTGAAACACGTCGGGTACCTACAGCTAATAATAATAATATTAGGGTGATTTATTTGGTGAGCGCTGTTTTTGTGAGTATCACACCTTTAAGAGCCCTCTGCGAGCTTGGTCGTCGCTGTAGAAAGCGCCAATTCTCAAGCAAGACCCAGTTGTTGTAAGGTTGGATAGACCTTCAGTGACCGGTCTTTGGTAAAGGTTTTATGAATTTTTCAACTCAGCGAAGAGCACATTCGAAATATAAATGGTATATTTTGGTGCTCCGCCGGGATCTGAATTCACAACCTTCCATTTACGAGTCCGAAGTGTTACTGTGTTGCCACTGGACTACGGACCGGTCCAAGCTAGTACATTATAAAATGTTATCCTTGATAAGGGTAGTTTGAAATAAGCGTGGTCGTATACTATACACAGTGGTTTTTTTGAGCTAGCTTGGGTCACCACAATGACTCGCCATAAACACTTGTTGTCCTGAAAATACTGAATGTTTTCTCCGAGGTCCCTTTTTTCAGCACTCTGCACATTCCAATGTAAAAAGGCCTAACTGACTCGCCTCTTATATTGCCTTTTTTGTCATCCGACACTCTATTTGCATATTATTAAATCTGCTTTCTGAAAGTATCACATTGTACTGTATATTTTGTGGTCTTCTTTTATAGTCTGGTTTTTCTTTTATTTTCTCTGCGTGATTGCATTATAAACTTTATGAAAATAATAAAATGGACAAGTGTTAAACAGTGCAAGCTGTACTCTTGATAATGGTGCGATTACATCGAAAGCGCTCGAGGAAATAAATCAACTAGTGAAGAAAAACTCATGTTTTATTTTTACATTTTTAATGAACATATTGTTATGTTTTTACGCGGGTTCGCAACGCAACTAACGCAACTATGCTACACATATAGTGTAACTTCTTGCCTGCGTTATCCCCGAAGGGGTCGCATGTGCCGGTTCGGGACCTATTTATTTTTACGGGTAAGGGGGCTAGCCTCACACCAACCACTTTTAGTTGAAGTGGGGGTTTCCCAGCTCCCGGGGGGGGGCTGGTTCTCATTTTTTGTGAAGGCTGAGTAAACCTTGAGATCGAACCCTTGCTCTCGGCATGGAATGCAAGCATTCTACCAATTGAGCTATCGACCTTTTTACGAGCTTGGTCGTCGTCGCTACAAAGACCCAGTTGCTATAAGGCTGGATGGACCTTTGGTAACCGGTCATTGGTAAAGGCTTATGAATTTTTCAACCCAGCAAAGAGCAACTTTGAAAATAGAAACGGTATTTTGTTGTGCTCCGCCGGGATTCGAACCCACAACCTTCCATTCAGAGTCCGAAGTGTTACCACCTGGACTACGGACCGGTTGATTGACTTCTCCAGTTACAGAGAGATTTTTTTATTTTTTATAGTAAAAATAAAGGTCATTCTCGACTCCATGAGGATTGTTACGTGTGAGACTTTACTAGAACATCCGACCTAACATTCAATACATCTCGAACAAATAATTATCATTATAAGTATCTTTTTATTTTTAGAGACACACAACTATATATTCGTTACAATATTGTAATGAAATTCAGGATTTTTAGCTTTCAGAAAAAGGTCATCTTCTTTCTTCTTTCTTACTTTGCCTTTCTTAGTTCGCTTTTGGACGTAGGCCTCCTCCAATCTTTTCTATGTTTGTCTATCGGCTGCTGTGTTCAGCCATTTTCTGCCTGCAGTTCCCTTGATGTCATCCAGCTACCTCAGTTGGGGTCTGCCCGCTCCCCGATTGGACATCCTGGGCCACTATTGGACGATCCTTTTCGGCCACCTGTCATGGTCCTGCCTTGCGACGTGACCAGCCCAGCGACACTTTAAGCAGACCATTCATAACATTTATATTTTTGTTTCCTGATTGATAAGTTGATGTAAGCCTGACGATCCGACCTGAAAAATTGGTTCAGTAAACTTACAGAATACTTTATCTTATTGGCATGTATTTAGTGAATATGATATTTATTTATACAACTGCCCAGTCCGTAGCTTAGTGGTTAACACTTCTGACTCGTAAATGGAAGGTTGTGGGTTCAAATCTCGGCGGAGCACAAAAAATTTAACATCTACATTTTTAAATTTGCTTTTTGCTGGGTGAAAAATTCATATACCTTTACCAAAAGACCGGTCACTAAAGGTTCATCCAGCTTTACAGCAACTGGTTCTTGTTTGAGAATCGGCGTTTTCTACAGCGATGACCAAGCTCGCAGAGGGCTCTTAAGGTGTGAGTGACACAAAAACAGCGCTCACAAAATAAATCATCCCAATATTATTATTATTATTTTTGGTGCAAGCCTGACGATCCGTCCTGTAAAAATTGGTTCACTTTGCCAATGTTTCGCAAAACATACAGAATACGTATCTTCTAGGCATTAATTTAGTGTGAAACTTATACATTTAAACATCTTTTTAACTTGGATTACAGAAAAATAAAGGTAGTTAAAATAGTGTTCTACACAAAAAAATAAATCTTAATTTCCACACCAAAATAAATCAGTGAAATTTATTCGCTGAAAAAATGTTGAAAAACTAAATCCGTCTAAAAATAACAAATGCATCCCCGACTAGCAAAAAATAGCTTACTCGGAAATTCGTTAATTCAGGCCGTAGAGCGAAAATGGGTTACCAGAAAATCCGCTGAAACAAAAGGGGTTGTGTGGAGGGTTGGGACAGAGGGGATGGTTGATCAGGAGGGGAGGCTTTCTGTCAGACTGATTCATTTATTCAGTATTCCGACGGACGTCGAGCTGGTCGGACGTGCGTGCGTAGCTTCTCCATTCGTTTCACGAAAAAAATCTCGCGGAAAAACTTTTTAAACAAAACACTGTGCATTCGAAAAAAAGAAAACTTTACAATTCTGATTAAATAATGTTTTTTGCTGTTAAATTCTGTGAGTGAGTTTGTATTTAAAACGGGAGGAAGTTTCGCTTTGGTGAGGATGTTTTTTTTGTCTGTATTGAATTTTAAGGCTTGAAAGGGAAGGCCGTCACTAATTGGTGATGGATTTTACAATCTAATTAATAAGGGGCCGTTTTTGTGAACTTGTCGAGTTAATTTGTTAATTACATTCTGTTTGATGAATAAAAGTTTTACTCTGCGACAAATTCACAAAGACTGAATGTTATTCACTTTCGTTTTGAAATTTATTTTCTTATTTTACAGTGTTTCGATAAATACATTCTTTACATTTTAAAAGACAAAATATAAAAAAAAAAACCTTTGCAATCTTTTGATGTAGGAAAATAGTGAAGTATTGACAAAGTTTTCAACTAAAACTTTTTTATCCGAAACATTTTTTACTGTCTCGTCACTCTATACAAGTAACTTACTTTCTTTTAAGATTTCTTTATTATAATTTTTAAAAACATTTACAAATTTAAAATTTACAAAGTTTTTTAGTTATCCATAAGATTTTTATGCAACAGGTACATTTATGAAATTTATAAATTTATTAAGGCGTATGGCCGGCACCATTACCTGTAAAAATAAATACGTTCCACTCGCCACATGCGACCCTTTCGGGGAACCAGCGGCATGAAGTTGCACTACATGTGTAGCTTCGTAGTAAATTTTGAAATAAAATGCCAGAACTCAATTAATGCAAAAGCTATATTCGAATTGTTTATTTATCCAAATCAAAGTTGTACTCGTATAATATCAAGCGCGTGCATAGGGTATAGGCATTACATTTCAGAAATAATATTTTCTCCCATTCCTTTCAAATAACTCATTTGAAAGTGACTAAAGTGCTAACGATGGCTCCAATCGAACTTCTTATCTAATCTAATCTAATCTAAGCTACAAAGATATATCTAATTTAAGATTTATAATAAATGCATTCCCACAAGCAGACATCTATAATTTCGCCGCACACATGCCGCATGTAGACCTACACTATAAAACCCATTTTCTTTTTTTACTTAACTTAAATCTAAGAATTTAAATCTCGAATATAAGATTAAATGCGTTTTTTACAATAGATTGTCTATCTTTTAGGCGCATGTGCCTGTATGGGATGCACGCCTCTGTATAGTATTATTTAATACCGGAGCGCTTTATCTCTGAAAAGGTAGCATTAGCGTAGGTAGGTAGCGTAGGTAGCGTAGGTAGCGTAGGTAGCGTAGGTAGCGTAGGTAGCGTAGGTAGCGTAGGTAGCGTAGGTAGCGTAGGTAGCGTAGGTAGCGTAGGTAGCGTAGGTAGCGTAGGTAGCGTAGGTAGCGTAGGTAGCGTAGGTAGCGTAGGTAGCGTAGGTAGCGTAGGTAGCGTAGGTAGCGTAGGTAGCGTAGGTAGCGTAGGTAGCGTAGGTAGCGTAGGTAGCGTAGGTAGCGTAGGTAGCGTAGGTAGCGTAGGTAGCGTAGCATAACACTCAAATTCTAACAATGCACATTTATATTTGATGACATACCGTCCCCCCAGTGCTTATTTGGCTTATCTGCCATTGGATTATAATACAAACTTTAAATGAAATTGTTTAAAAACCCCCATTCTACACAATCTGAGCTAAGAAAAAACGTAAAACACGATACTGTGAGAGCTGTTTTGAACATTTTATTTTGGTTTTTTTCAGTTTTCATAAGGCACATTGGTCCACTACACATACAAACATTGCTCATGTGAAATAGCCTGTGATGGACATAAGACAAACAAGCACTAAGGGGACGATACCTCTTTCAATTTCCTTACGTTCATCATTCTTTTCATACAAATCCTTCAGTCACGCAACATTTAAGTGTCCTCGTCAATATTAGCGTATATTATTTTTTTTTTTAAAGGAATCCTGTGCGGGAGGCTCCCCAATTCTTGAGAGTCTTAGGGGTCTATGTCACCCTGGAAGGGTGCCGCAGAGGTGTTGCTTGAGTTCTTGGTTCTGTCGTGAGGCGCTGCAAGGAAGTGGTGATTGATGTTGGTTTTGAATAAAACCGGATTAAATTGGGAAGGGAACACAGATACTGGTAGACCATTCCATAAACGGGCAGTTTGGCAAAGGAATGAGTCATGAAAACGCCAAGTTCTCATAGTTTTGAGATCGACTGCAAAGGGATGAATGAGAGTCGTACTACGAGTTTCCCTTTCTGAAATGAGAGGGGGAGGTATTAATGAATGGAGCTCATTAGAACAAGCTCCGTGGTAATATCGATAAAAAAGACTGAGCATTCCAACCTTTCTTCTGTGCTGGAGCGGCTGCAGATCGGATGTCAGAGAAGGATCATTGATCAACCTCACTGCCCTCCTTTGCACAGAATCAAGTTGGTCACTCAACTTCTTGGACATACCACACCAGAGATGGCTGCCATATTCGATAATGGGGCGGATTTGGGATTTATACAGAGTCAATAATTGGGCTGAAGTAAAAAACCTACGGGCTCTGTATAATATGCCGAGTCGCCGGAAAGCGGAAGTTGTGCGAGACTCAATAGCATCATGGTATTTTAACTCTGATGACAGAGAAACACCAAGAAGATTTAAGTGTTCATGGTTAGAGAGGGAGACATTGTCGAAAGTTGGGAGATAGTTGTTTGGAGTCCTCTTTAAGGATATCAGACATGCTTGAGTCTTTTTGATGTTGAACTCTACAAGGTTGTCAGTGCCCCAACGGCTGACAGCCCTGAGATCTGTATTGATCTTTGAAGCTAATGATTCACGAGCAATAGATAACGCTGAACTATTTGGGGGCTTTGTAAAAGAGAAACCGTCATGAATTGTACTGTCATCGGCATAGCAGTGGATAGGAGCACAGGATAGTAAATCATTGATGTGCATAAGAAAAAGTGTCGGAGACAAGACAGATCCTTGGGGGACACCGGAATTGATTGGTAGCAGAGCTGATTTACTACCATCGATGACTGTTTGGATAGATCTGTCTTTAAGAAAGCTGGAAATCCATTCTATGAGGAGGAGGGGAAGTCCAAATGATGACAATTTGTTAAGGAGGCTGGAGTGCCAAACTCTATCAAAAGCTTTGGAAATATCAAGAGCAACAGCTTGTACAAATTACTTGTACAAATATAAATGTGTAACGTTTTACACACAATACATGCATAGTGAATCTATAATCTAAGTTGCAAAGATATATTGCCATTTAAAATGCATGCCCACAAGCAGACACGTATAAATTCGCGATTACAAATGCTGCATGTGTACTTACTTAGAAATTAAAATCCAAACCTCGAATGAACTTAAGCCCTGAAACTTTTGCTGACTTATTCTAAAACTGGGGTGACATTTACTTTGAATCGTCAATATATATTAACAACTTAGGTTATAGATAGTTATTTAGAAGTTTGAAGTTACAGCAATAAGAATTCTGGTTTCACTCAAAAGCAGAACTTTTGCTCAGAAAGTAGGGACTCAACTCGGGGTGGAAGTATCGACAGACGCTGGTAGATCTTACCGTACCTATTTAAAGATAGGATGGACCAAAACATGGTGGTGCCCGAACAGCTGATCGTTGTTTCATTTAAAATGAATCAGTTGTTGATTCCCCACCATGTTTTATTTCACCCTATCTTCAAATAGATACGGTAAGACGGTAAGACCTACCGACGCGACGGTCGTCGAGACTTCCACCCCAGCTGACCTATCGATCGAAATATTGTGTTTCCAATTTCCTGACTTTAATAAGAAATAATATATTATCTGAATGTCGCTATTCCATATTCGTTTATGGCCATCGTAACATCTGCTGTGCTGTGTTATCTCTAATGACAGGGTAGAACGGCACAGTGACAAAACGAAACATGACATAACGACATATAAAAAAACGACACATGAAAGAACATCATGTTATGTTATTTTACTAAATAACATATAAAAAACATTCTCGAAGTGTGCAGGGTGTGTTTGTGAGCCGAACGGAGCCGAACGGTCACGGAAGCGGCCGAACTACGCCGTGTGAACTAATCGGGCCGTCGTTCCTCAGTTCCCGGCAAGATGTGAAGAGAGTCAGACGCCAGCGACCAAGCACCAAGCGGTGCAAGAGGGGGCATTACAATGGAGCTCCCTCCTCCCCATCTACTTGGATTTCCTGCCAGCAAGGCACCCGCCTTGTGGACCAGAGGCATAGAAGACATAGTGCATAGGAGCACCCACCCAGGGGCTCCAACGTGTGGAGGCGTCCGCCTCGTGAGCCGCCGCTAGCCTGGGGCGCTGCCCCAGGCCATTCAGTTCAGAGCTCCAGCCAACAGAGTAGGGAGTGTTTTAGTGACAAGGTCGGGCCATTTCCTTATTTCCCCTTTTTTCCCCATATTATTAAAGTAAATAAACCCTTATTTGTTCATGTTAAACTCATCTTTTCATATACAAACCCTTCCCAAAATACAAGTAAGCAATACCAAGGAAAGAACCCCACGCCCTTGATGAGTGTGATGCTGATGAGAGCTAGCCGGAAGTAAGTATCCTGAAGGTACATCCTGGAGATACCTTTCATTTAAACATAACAATCACTATGACAAAACATCACATACCTAAAATATAACATACCAAAAACGGCATGAAACGGGTTTGTCTTGTGACGTTTTGTCATTGTGATGTACTTTCCTGTGATGTTTTGTCATAGTGAGATTTTGTCAAGTGATGCTCTGTAATTGTGATGTTCTGTAATAGTGATGTTCTGTCATGCATCGTTTTGTCACGTGTCGTTCTGTCACGTGTTATTTTATCATGTGTCGTTCTGTGATATGTCGTTATGGCTATAATACATAATTTAAGTTGCAAAGATACATTAACATTTAAAGCTCATATCAAATGCATGTCAACAAACAAACGTGTAAGTTCGCGCTTATAAATTCTGAATGTGTACTTACAAATTAAAACCCAAATCTCAAATAAACGACCTTCCCTGAAACAGGGGTGACATTGGCAAAGTGAATCATTTTTAAAGTATGGTTGGTTAGCCTCATATCAACCTTTAAGTCAAGGAATTTAATTTTTAATTGAATGTCATGTGTCGTTACGTCACTGTGTCGTTCTACCATTGAACTGTTATCTCTATTCCAAGTATTAAACTGTAAGCTGTAATTCAACCAAAGCGTTGTACCAAAAATGTATGGAAGATAAATTACTCACGAGGTTCGTTGTTTTAGTTGCCATATATGTTTTCGGTAAATGTTTGAGTTGAAACGCAACGTTGTATACCCGGAGCACTGGTCCATTTCACTCCTGTCACCGGGCTGGGGACATTTTGGCGTACACTGGAAATTGGGACAGACTTCAACATGGAAAACTGCAATGAGATTGCCGTTATAATGTCGTAACAAAAATTGGAAATAAATTCCATTTCCAAAATGCGCCATTTTCATTTCATGCTTGTTTCAAAATTATTTTAATTTGAGTATTCTCTCAACTCTATTTTCGGTATCCAGTTTTTGACAGGAATGAAGTATGTGAGGAACTTACAATTAATTTGAATGGAACCAAAGTTGAAGTAGTGATTGAGTTTGACTATTTAGAAAGTAAGTTTGAGGCGAATGGTAAGATGACGAAAGAATTAGAGAAGCGTGCCAGCAAAGGAAGATGCGTGATAGGAGCGTTCGGTAGAATAGCGAAGAATAAAAGAATCCCTAAGAAAATAGAAAATAACGGTAAGCAATTGTATATTGTTGCCGACCCTGATGTATGGAAGCGAGTCGTGGTATGCACCGTAGAAATGGCTCATTTGAGAAGTATGACAGGAAAAACACTGAAAGATAGAGTGAGTAACGAATGGGTTCTGAATGAATGCGGAGTAAAAGAAAGCGTGAAAGTGAAAGTTTAAAGAAGTGTGATGCGATGGTTTGGACATATTGAAAGGATGAATGAAGACCGATTGACAAAAAAAGTGTATAAAGGGAATGTAATAAGTAAGCGTGCAAGGGGAAGACCTAGGAAAGAATGGATTGATCAGATAAGTGAGATTGCGAATGAATGGAATTTACATAGTGTAAACAAGAGAAGAGCATGCATGAAAAGAGTGATGAAACTAGATGAGATGAAAGAAGTATGCAAGGACAGAGTCAAGTGGAGGCACTTGTGTGGAGGTACCGGCCACCCCTAGAGGAATGGCGGCAGGATACAAAAACAAAAACAGATGCCATTCTGCTAGAGGTGGCCAGTACTTTCGCAAACGAGTGTCCTCTTTGTTATGTCCTTGAAGCATCCTCTTTTTTCTCAACCTGCAGATTCTAATCATTTGCTATCACACTTATTTGATCAATTCATTCATTATTCGGTCTTTCCTTCTCCACAATATAATATGCGGTCTACATAATGGTCAGTGAGCCTTTGCGCAAGTTTGCAACAGCGTTTGGTGAGCGTGCTTTTGCAGTGGTGGCTCCACCCAAGTAACCACTTTAGTCGTCCTACGTTGTAAAAATTGCCTTTAGGTCTAATAAGTCTCCTAGAAAGGTTAATGTTTTGCTATTCGGTCATATTAATGGCTTGAGAATAACTTATAAGTCCTAAAACCAACTGGTTATTATTGCATCATTATTGGTATCTAGAAGTTGCTGACAAGAGGTTAAATTAACGTTATTTTGACTTGTGTTTCAAGAGCTAATTGTCCGTGCATCTTAAGGTTGTCTTAGACTCCTGATTAGGTTCTAGAGAGGTTGACATATTTTGCTAAATGGAGAGCCAAAGAATAATTATTTAATATTATTACAACCATAAAGCTACGGAATGTTGAAATAGCTTTAGGTTGTATTAGGCTGTGTTCAAAAACCAAACTCCCGTTGTTTTTAAAAATATGTTTCTTATACTTTATGGCCTTAGTTAAAAATTGACATCAATGAAAAAAATCACGCGTAGTAAATAATTTTGCATCTTAATTTTAAAGTTAGTTTTTTTATTATAACTTAAAAAATGACGCCACAAAAAAATATTTAAAAAAACTCGTTTTTTGTACAATTTTTTGCTCGCATTTTGTTGTTTTGTATTTTGGAAATATTATTTTTCTTTATAATTATAGAATTATATAAATTCTACTTTGTGGTGTGATTTTTAATAGAATAATGTGAATGGTTATTGAGATAATATGAAAAAACTGTTTTCAAGAATTAAATAAATTAATTAGTTTCAGTTTTTTCATATTATCGCAAAAACTGTTCACATTATTCTACTAAAAATTACACCACAAACTAGGATTTGTATCATTCTATAATAAGAAAGAAAAAAAAAAATTCCAAAATACAAAACAACAAAATGCGAGCAAAAAAATGTAAAAAAAACGAGTTATTTTAAATATTTTTTTGTGGCGTCATTTTTTAAGTTATATAAAAGTAATTAACTTTAAAATTAAGATAAATAATTATTTAACACGGGTGATTTTTTTCATTTATGTTACTCTTTAACTAAGGCCATAAAGTATAAGAAACATATTTTTAAAAACAACGGGATATTTTTTTTTGGACGGAGTCATAATACTTGTCTAGGCAAACGAATTAGGACTGCGTGGTAAGAATCCAAACCAATAGGTTATCTTTAGAAGCTACACGTATTTTATAATGCTTTATTATGGCATTCTCAAGAGCTGTTATTTTTCTACGGAATTTCAAAGCAATATCCGTTGTCTTGCAAGATGAACCGACACAGGGTGATACAAAAAAAACGGAATGGAAATTTTAAACGTACAGTCCGTATTTTTTTTTTACTAATAATGGATACATCAGTAAGTTTTAGTGCTTAAATCATCTATCAAAGTGAATCAAATAATTTGTATGCGCGTAAAGTAGGACTAAGAGCTAGATGTACGAAACCTTACCTCATTTACTACCAGGCAGAGACATGGTCAGGCTGGTAGTTTGCATCGAGAACATCATTTTTTCACTAGTCTGCCTTTTCCTATGCTGGAGCGTTTTGGAAGCGGCCTCTCTTTAAGGCGTGTTATAAAGCCAAATATGCCATTTTTGTTTCTTACACTTTATGATCTTAGCAAAATAGTTACAGTAATGAAAAAAATCAAGCATGTTTATTAATTTTTTATCTTAATTATGAAGCTTAAACAAAATATTTAACGTAAGAATTGCCACAAAAAAAAATATTTAAAAAAACGCGTTTTGTTTACATTTTTAGCTTTTTTTTTCGTGTGTGCTGTATTTTGGAATTTTTTTTTTGCTTTTTAATTACAGAACTATACATTGTTAAGGTTTGATACTCAACATTTTTTTTATAATGTCAATAGTTTTTGAGTAAATATGGAAAAACTTTGTTCTTTGATTTAATTAAAATTTAATTCATTAAGTAGTTTCAGTTTTTCCATATTTACTCAAAAACTATTGACATTTAAAAAAAAATGTTGAGTACCAAACCTTAACAATGTATAGTTCTGTAATTAAAAAGCAAAAAAAAAATTCCAAAATACAGCACACACGAAAAAAAGGGTAAAAATGTAAAAAAAAACGCGTTTTTTTAAATATTTTTTTGTGGTGGCAATTCTTAAGTAATAATTTTGTTTAAGCTTTATAATTAGGATAACAAAATTATTAACATGCTTGATTTTTTTAATTACTGTAACTATTTTGCTAAGACCATAAAGTGTAAGAAACAAAAACGGAAGATTTAGCTTTATAACACGCCTTCCCAAAAAATGGTACAAATTACCTCATCGACTACTAGGCAGAGACTAGTAAGAAATGATGACCTACATTATTTACCTGCTTTTTGCATTAAAAAAAGTACTGCAAACCTGGAGAATTTTGAATGCGGCCATTTTTTTTAACAAATATATAAATCGATCTTTTGATATAAGTTGTATGAGTCATGAGAATAAAGAAAAAAAAAATATGCTACGTTCATTACTAGTAACAAGAAAATGAACATACCAAAAATTTGTATTTCTAACCCTTCTGGTTCAGGAGAAACGGGGGTAAAACGGTATTTGTTACATTATATTTTATAACTCAAAATCAAAGTACAATAATTGAAATTTTTGTACGTCAAAAATAAGAACATTAAATTTAAAACAATAATGGTCTCGTATATATTCTTTTTATCTGCTATAGTTTCACGAAAAATGAATTTTAAAGTCAAATATTTTCCAAAAAACTTTACGTCGAGTCCCGTTTTTGGTCAAAATCTGTCTTATCCTCCTCATTCCAAAAATTTTTTTTTTTTCTTCAATTTCAGATTTGTTGCACCATTTATGTTTATTACTGTTAAAATAATTTAAAAATAACACTATTAATATTTTTTATTTTTTGTAAGCAAAAAAACTTGATGTCGACTATAGTAGACATTTGGACTAATGCTTCCCTGATCGACATGTAAAGTAATGTTAAAATTTCTAGTGAATTTGTGGAAATAAGTGACTTATAAAATTTGATAAATATTTTTAATTATTACAAAATAATTACATTAATGAACATAAACACACACAGGCTCAGGATTCAGTTCAGCTTTCATATTACAACTCGTGATAACTCTTGAAACAATTTTGTGTTTCTTGAATACACAAGAAAACCTTGCATGAGCTACATCTAACTCGGGCTCCATTCGAACTGCAGCCAGGAAATCGGCAGCGATTCTTGGATGAAGGGGTCGAAATTCCTGGCAGATGAAGCACGTTCTTCGTCCTGAAGACATCTGGAGGGTGTGCAACTCGAGGTTGTTTTCTGGGTGGGGGAATCGAGCTGCTGTAGTCACTATCAGAGTCTTCAGATTCATCTTGATTACACCCATGGATCAAAAAATCTGCACATTCACTCCTAAATTGCATTAAGTCCATGATGTCATTCTTACGTGTCTGTAGAGCCCGTTGATGTCTTCGGTACTCGATCCAGCTGGCAGCAATTGCAAAATCGAAAAAATGCATTTTAACTCGCACTGTCCACTTGCGGGTTTGGGTTTCGATTCTGTAATAGCTGATTAATCTATCAAGAAAGTCAACTCCTCCCATGTAGGTGTTGTAGTTTTTGATGATGAGTGGCCTTTCAACTTCGAAATATCGTTTGGTTATTTTACACCATCTCTTACACTTATCTACTGGATATGCCCCCTTTTTATTTGAAATCATCAAAACCGGCTTGTTGTCAAACCATTTCACGACACACACCTGACCATCTGACCTGACACTCATGTCTACCGATCCTCTGCCTTCTTTCTTCACCTCCTTATCCATCCCTTAGCTTGCTGTTTTTTGGCACACGTTGATTTTGTAGTGTACCTGTTCCTGATGCTTCAGCTTCAAAATGAAGCATGTCTATCAAATACTCAGATGTGAAATACCTGTCCATGTAGACAGAAACTCCCTTTGGGAAGGTTCTCAGTAGTTTTAAAACTGCCTTTTCCCAGATAGCAAGTTTGCTGTAAATGAGTTCCTCAACAATAGGGTCCCCTTTCTCATTGTAAAAAAAAAGTCCAAAGGTAAGCCATCTGGGGCTGCTGCAACAAAGATTTTTATCCCACATGGATTAGGCTTAGATTTGATGGCCTGTCTTGCAGGGCAATGGCCCTAGAAAGGAACCATTTGCTCATCAATAGCAACAATTGCTGTCCTTTCATTTAGACGGCAGCCTGTCCGAACAGAATTCATGAGAGGGTTCACTTTCCAAAATTTGGATGCAGTCTTTTCCTCTGGTGTCAATTAGATTCCGTTGGAAATTTTAAATTACATATTACAATACCTGATATCGCATATAACACATCTTATTCCTTTCAAAATTACAAATATAAACATATTACAAACAAAAAATATTTTTGAGCAACTATAAAGCCGGCTTCCAAATGTCGACTCTTGTAGACATAAAAGTTTAGGACGTCACCATGGCTACTAGAAACTATAAAATATAGTATACTATTATATTCCTTAGATCTTTCTCAACACATATCAATAACTTAAACATCAAAAAATAAATAATCAGTATTGTAAAATTAGTACTTACATTGGCGAAGTCCCTGACGCCGGTCAGTTCGCTTGTTATGCATTTTGTGACTCACTTGTTGATTAAAAAATGTAACGGAAAAAAATCCCGCGCTGTCAGTAATGTGCTGCCATCTCTAGAGAGTAGATTGACACTAATCATAATGCTGCCATCCTAGTTTAAAGTTGTTCAAAAAATTCCCTACGTAACGATGTTTTATGTCTACCATAGTCGACGAGTGGAACGAGGAGGTCAGTACTTTATTTTAATACAAATTAAAAAATAAATATCGTAAAAAAGATTAAACAAAGTATTTTAAAACTTCATTTTTACTCACTTACTTATAATAAAGGGTTGTATTATGTTGTATAATAATTATCTGTTCTGTCATAGTTAGAATGTTGAAAATAAGTATGTATATACATACTCGTACCTTCGTAGCGCGAGGGATATGCGTGTTATCGTCGATGTAGAATTTGCACGGATGGGCGACGAAAGCAATCTTGTGAAACGTAAGAATTCCCCAACGCGCGTATCAGAAATTAATCGTACAGTGGACTGCACATGACTTTTCAGCATAAAATAAAGTTGTTTTGTGGTGATATTTAATTTTCAAAACAAAATGTTTAATTTGTATTTTGTATTTGTATTATTTTTCAACTTTTTTCGCTTCATACTTACCAATTCCTTTTGTGATCCTCTTTTTACATCTCCTATCATTATTCTCGAGCACAGCTAATAGTATTATTAATGAAGGCAATCTGCTTAAGTAATTTTAGTTTTGCGGTATGATCATTTTCCTTGCCCTATAGATTGGTATGAGGCTGACCACCCTTACTGTAAAAGATGGTTCACTTTGACAATGTCAACCCTGTTTCATGGAAAATAGGCAAGAGTTGCAGGGCTTATGTTCACTTGAGATTGGGTTCTTATATTCTAGGTTCACATGCGGCATGTGTAAGCGCGAACTTATGCGTGTCTGCTTATGAGAATACGTTTAATATGAATCTCAAATACATATAATGGCTTTCAAATTGGCTGGCAATAATTTTTGATTAACCCTTCCGCTGCCGAGAAATTTTAAAATTTTGTTACTTTATAGCAGTCCGAAGGAGCTATAAAGTATTGTATTCGTCCGAAAAAAAAAATAAGGTTTCAACGGAAATGAGTTGTCCTGCACCAGAACATGCAAAAAACCTAATTTGTCGAACCTGTCCGTATGTATGTATGACCGTATATCCCAGCCGAATCTACTGAAGAGAATTGACAACCACAGATTTTGATGGGCCGACTGGCATGGCACCAACCTGGAAATTCAAGATGGCTGCGATACAAAAGAAAACATTAAATTGTACTTTTCTCAAAAACGGCTCTAACGATTTTCTTTAAAATTTCAGTGTGATCGTTTCTGTTTTTAGAGATGAAGTCTTTTTATATCTTACACCAATTGACTGGTGTTGGATATGTTTTTATACTTACGTCATTTTATACTTACGTCATTAATTTTTTCCACTTTTTTCGCTTCATACTTACCAATTCCTTTTGTGCTCCTCTTCTTACATCTCCTATCATTATTCTCGAGCGCAGCTAATAGTGGTTTGTGTTTAGCACAGCTCCACGGTATCTCGAGAGTCTCTTACATCCCCTCTCATTCGTTCATCCACACATATGTAATCAATGATTGTTCGGTTGCCCGCTCTGTTCTGCCACGTATACAAATGTATACTTTTGTGGTTGAACCTGGTATTAGACGTAAAGAGTATTTGCTCCATTTATAGGCTTATTAGCGCTCTACCATTATCATTGGCTACGCCTTTACCACTCGGTCCTACCACATTTTCGCTATAATCTTGTCTCATACCTACCCATCCATTAAAATCTCCTTGTAGAATCGTTCTTTCATTTTCTTCTTTCTTTCTCATAACAATGTTAACTTTGTCCCAGAATTCTTCTTGCACTACTTTGCATTCCGAGTCCACTGGGGTGTATCACGCAATCAGTAGAACTTTCATCCGTCCAAATCTCATTCTCACTAACAATATTCTCCGGGAGACTCTTTCATACTTAGTAATACAACCTTTCGTTTTTTTATTAATGATAACACCTACGGTCTGTGAGCTCCAAAACTTAATATAAATATTTTGTATTATTTTCAAAATAATTCAAAGTTTTCAAAATAATTCAAAGATTTCAAAATAAAATTGACAGTAAATTGTGACCGTTTTGTAGTTCAGTAGTAACACTTCAAACTCTGAATGGAAGGTTGTGGGTTCGATTCCCAGTGGAGCAAAAAAAAAACATCTATATTTTCAAATTTGCTCTTCGCTGGGTTGAAAATTCATAAACCTTGACCAAAGACCGATCATCAAAAGGTCCATCCAGTCTTACAACAACTGGGTCTTGCTTGAGAATTGGCGCTTTCTACAGCGACGACCAAGCTCGCAGAGGGCTCTTGAGGTGTGATACACACAAAAACAGCGCTTACCAAATAAATCAGCCTATTTTTTTTTTTTTTAAGAAAGATCCTTGACTTATAGGTTGGTATGAAGTTGACCTCTGTACTGTACTGTACTGTATCCTGCCGCCATTCCACTAAGGGTGGCCGGTACCTCCGCAGATGCGCCTCCACTTTTTTCTGTCATCACCTTTTTCATACATACTCTTCTCTTATTCTCACACTGCAGACCCATTCTTTCGCAATCTCACCTATTTGGTCTAACCATTCTTTCCTCAGCCTTCCCCTTCCGCACTTTCCTCTGACATTTCTTTTGTACACGTTCTTCGTAAGTTGTTCATCATCCATTCTTTCAAGATGTCCGAACCATCTCATCGTCCTTTTTTGTACTTTCATTCTCATATTCTCTTTTATACCACACTCGTTCATCACCCAATCATTACGTACTCTATTACTCAGTGTCTTTCCAGTCATTGCTCTCAGGTAAGCCATTTCAACCGTACATACTGTTACGAAATTAGGGTTCAACAGTCTTTCAATTAAAAATACTGGTCTTCTTATACAGTTGTTTATTTTACACTTTTAATAATTTATTTGCACAAAGATATTCTCGACTATTCCGTTACACTTGGTTTTTGTTCACTGGTTTTGGTTCAATGTATATAGTGGTAAAGCTTGTAGAATACTACTGGCCCTGCAAGCCACTCGCACCCTTCTTATATTCTTTAAAACAGTACAATCTAGACCTATATTTGCTAGACAGTTCCAGAAAGGCATAGTAATTATTATTTCTCGATGCTTCACGTATTTTATTCAATGATTCCTACCCACACAATATAATACAGAATTCCTATAACTAATACCTACTTATTTTAAATATTTATATTTCATATTTACATAACAATACTTTACTCAGCTCACATTCATTAAGCCTCACTTCCACCAACCAATATGCCATTGTGGACCGCCGATCTCATATTCTTCGTAAGCTTCCTATTTCTTGCAATTCTTCCAATCGTTCCCATTACACTTCTTCCTCTACTAGCGCGCTTTTCCAATTATTTCGTTAATTTCGCATTCGACTCAAACTTGCTTCCCAGATAATCAAATTCTTTCACGACCTCCACTCTTGTTTCATTCAGTCTTATCTCAATTTCCTCGCATTTCTCAGTCCTCTCAAAGTGTAAAAAATAATTCACTTTGTCAATGTCACCTCTGTTTCAAGGAAGGTCGGCAAGGATTGCAGGTTTTATGTTCATTTGAGATTTGGTTTTAATTTGTAAGTACACATTCAGCATTCGTAAGCGCGAACTTACACGTACTTTGTCGGTCTTATGGCCGCGGGAATCAAGACAAGTTATTTGGAACCGGATAACGCTGGTTCGAATCCCGCGACGATAACTTCGACCCTGGTTCAACAGATGCCGTTGCATGCACACAAGCTTCTGCTTTCGCATGAAGACAACTGGCCAGGCAAAATAGGTTGGTGGATTGCATTCCTTTCCACAAATCAATATATTTTTCTAAAAAAAAACAAAAAAGCTTGTTTGTGGGCATGCATTTGATATGAGTTTTGAATGTTTATATTTCACTGCAACTTAGATTCTAGATTACTATAGATGGTCATTGAACCCTTCTGTATGCAAACTAGGACTTTGTAATGTGGGTAAACTTTTTAGTTATATTTTGAAAAAGTAATGACTGATTATTATTGGTATTTGCGGTGGCCGGGCCGGTTGCCTGGAACAATTTGCCCATCGGTGTTCGCGCGAACCAGCCTACCACTACCTTCAGAAAGGAACTGAAGACACTACTTTTCTCCAGAAGCCATGGCGCCCTTGACATGGTCCTGGACCATTAAATGGCGCCACAGGAAAGAAATCATCGATCATCATCATCATCATTTATAAAATTTTAAGAATCACAGCCTTTTTTCTAATTTTAACCCTTTGACTACCAAGAAAATTACGAAAACATTTTGTATGGAAAATTTTTCACTTTGTATGGTGGCTTTACTTTTTATTCACTTTTTGGAAAAAATAATAATGACAATATATAGGTTATCATTATTGTTTTACGTTTGTGCTATTTTATTTTTTTATTAACCCTCTAAGTGCCGAGAATTTTTCCTTTATTTTTTTCTTTTAAATGGTAACTCCCTAAACCGAGATTATGATGAAGAAATGATTATGATTATTAGATAGCACTATTTTATAAATGGATTCACAAAAAAATTAAGACAAATCGTCGGAGCCGTTTTTCAGAAAATCGCATTTTAAAATTTTCAGCTCTTTGGACGCCATATTGAATTTTCAAAAAAGTAAAAAATCTTTGATTGCAAATTAAAGTGATAAACTTGTTCTTTCTATCAAATCTAAAACAAATTTAAATATCTTGCATTTTAATAGGTTTTTCTAATATTTTCGATTTAAAATTTCAGGTCGTGTAAACGGTGCTTTATATATATTTTATCAAAAAAAATTTTTTTTAATTTTGTAGAAATTTATATTGTCTATAATATTGTAGAACATTATATCTTTGTTAACCACTTAACTTTCGAAAAACTCACAATCGTTGGTTTTTTTCATATGGCAACCCATAGACACAGATTAGTAAGAGTGTTGCCATAATTTATTTATTAAGTTAAAACTAATTAGTGGCAATTTTGAAATTTTAAGAAAAGTTCTTTGAGCCGTTTTTGAGAAAAGTGCAATTTTATGTTTTTTTTGTATGTCAGCCATCTTGAATTTTCAAGTTGGTGTAATGCCATGCTATTCATACTTAATACATGTCCAAAAAAATTGATGTAGCCAAAGTTTGGTATCATTAGGTCTTATACTTTGGAAAGTGACACACATACACACACACATATACACACACACACACACACACACACACATACAGATGGACGTTTTTGAAAGATAGTGTTTTTTGGCATGTCCTACACCAGGACAACTCATTTCCGTGAAAACCTCGAAATTTTTTTTCCACACTAAATCAAGACATTCTTTATAGCCTTCAGCTATAGCAAGAAAGTAAAAAATAAAATGTAGCACTGGTTTTTGGATATATTGTATAATATGTAGATAAAACTCATCAAATGCCAAGTTTTCGAACTCGTACATTTTTGTAATTACCTGTAGCCCCGAAAAACTGAATATTTTTTCAATATTTCTACTTTTTTATTTTAATTTTTTGTTCTAGAATAAAATAATTTCCCCATTTTTAAAGATTATTACATTTTCAACAAAATTGGAAACACAAGTTTTTTCATATTACGAATGAGTTTGAAGTTTCACGAGATAAAAAAAGATATTTTCAATGAATTTACCACTTTTAAAAACATTCTTAATATCTTGATTACGTTTCTCGAAGAGCGCATTTTACAAAAACATAGAATATTACATTCCAGTTTTAAAATTGTAATCAATAAAATAGAGAAATTTTAAGGTTTAAAACTTGGCATTCGCTGAATGTTATCATCTTGTAAAATATAATATGCAAAACCCGATACAACATGTAGTAGGTATTGCAAATATACAAAGATGAAGAAGACCGGATGACCGGTCCGTAGCTCAGTGGTAACACTGCGGACTCTGAATGGGAAGGTTGTGGGTTCGATTCCCGGCGGTGCACAAAAAATATGCCATTTATATTTTCAAATTTACTCTTCGCCGGGTTGAAAAATTCATAAAACCTTTACCAATGACCGGTCACCAAAGGTCCATCCAGCCTTACAGCAACTGGGTCTTGCTTGAGAATTGGCGCTTTGTAGCGACGACGATCAAGCTCGTAAAAAGGTCGATAGCTCAATTGGTAGAATGCTTGCATTCCACGCCGAGAGCAAGGGTTCGATCTCAAAGGCATACTCAGCCTACACAAGAAATGAGAACCAGCCCCCCCGGGAGCTGGGAAACCCCCACTTCAACTGAAAGTGGTTGGTGTGAGGCCGGCCCCCTTACCTGTAAAAGTAAATAGGTCCCGAAGCGCCACATGCGACCCCTTCGGGGATAACACAGGCAAGAAGTTACACTATATGTGTAGCTTAGTTGCGTTTTGCGTTTAAGAAGTATGGCTCATCTTTAAACCTGAGTTTTATGGATTTAAATTTAAAAAAAATAAACAATACAATAATGTATTTTTTCAAAGGGATTGAAAAATAAAAACTTACTTGCACTTTCAGAGGAGCCTGTAGCTGTTAGCACACTTTCCGTAAACACGTGATCCAAGCACCATCCACTAACACCATCAAAACATGCAAGCAACATTTTTTTCTTAGCGGCTACTTTCGCGGCTGATAAGTCTTGAAAAGCTCTTGGCAATAACCTTTAGCTCTTATTTAGGCACATTTTAAGAGATTCTAGCTGTTATAGTTCTAAAAAGGTTCATTTTAATGCTTACTAGTAATTTTCTTACGGCAGCCATATTTTTTCGTTAAAAAAAAATAACTATCTTAATCAATAGCAATATTTTAATTCAATAAGGCAAAATTTGAATAAGGTATGCTATGCGATTTAAAATACATGCCTTTTTGTATTAATATAAGTTTTATTTATAATGCAACTTACCACCAAACACCTGATTTACAAAAAATAAATACATTAAAATCTAAATTTTTTTAAGTTACGAAAGGCCCGTCTCGTATACAGAACTATAATCCTAAAGTATCACGATAAAGTGCCATTCGCAGTATGTTTTACATTTCCCTGATTTCTTAAAGCCATTTATTATTTTGTTTGAATACAACTCATACTTATCTATCCATTTTGAAACTTGGTAAGACGCGCACGCGCCATTATAATATGTATTTCAATTCACGGCTGTGTAAAAAATCTTCCACAGAAACATCTCGCTCTCGCTCGGGTGAGCGAGAACGAGATGTTTCTGTGGAAGATTTTTTACACAGCCGTGAATTGAAATACATATTATAATGGCGCGTGCGCGCCATATTCCGACTTACCAAGTTTCAAAATGGATAGATAAGTATGAGTTGTTTTCAAACAAAATATTAAATGGCTTTAAGAAAGCAGGGGAAATGTAAAACATACTGCGAATGGCACTTTATCGTGATACTTTAGGATAATAGTTCTGTATACGAGACGGGCCTTTCGTAACTTAAAAAATTTAATATTTTAATTTTAATATTTTTTTTCAATTAAGTGTTTGGTGGTAAGTTGCATTATAAATTAAACTTATATTCATACAAAAAGGCATGTATTTTAAATCGCATAGGATACCATATTTAATTTTGCATAATTAAATAAAAATATTTCTGTTGATTAAGATAGTTAGTTTTTTTTCATTGAAAAAATATGGCTGCCGTAAAGAAATTACCAGTAAGCTTTAAAATATACCTTTTTTGCCAAAAAAAGAGCTAAATGTTATCTCGCGGAGCTACTAACAACCACAAGGCTATTTTCGCAGCTTTAAGCTTATTGCGAGGAGCTCTTAAAGATTTGTCAGTCGCGACAATAACTGCGAAGAAACATTAGTTACCTTTAGTTTTGTTGCTGACAGGACGTGTTGTTCATCGAAAGAGTGCTAAAAAAAAACAGCTACAGGGTCCTCTGAAAGTAAGTTCATTTTTTCAATCCCTTGAAAGTCAAATGTTAAAAAAACACTTTGGATTACGTTTTACGTCAAGTTTGTCTTTTTAACTCGCAGGTATTTTATTTTAAAGTTTTAAAAAATATACATTATTGTATTGTATAAAATTTCCTTTAAAATAGTGTTTGATGTGTTTACTGTTGTTATTATTACTTTTTCTTTATTTTCCGTATTTACTCAAAAACTATTGACATTATAAAAAAAATGTTAAGTACGGAACCTAAACAATGTATAGTTCTGTAATTAAAAGCAAAAACAAAATTCCAAAATACAGCACACACGAAAAAAGCCAAAAATGTAAAAAAAACGAGTTTTTTAAAATATTTTTTTGTGATGGCAATTCTTTAGTTATATATTTTGTTCAAGCTTTATAATTAAGATGCTTGATTTTTTTCATTACTGTAACTATTTAGCTAAGACCAAGTATAATATATATAATATATAAAGGGGCCGTCCATAAATTACGTCATCGATTTTGGCCGATTTTCGACCCCCCCCCCCCCCCCCTTACAATCATCCTATAGTCATTATCTAATGACCCCTCCCCCCTCTTGCTGTAATAATGGATGAGCTTAATAATTAATAATATTATATAACTTACATAATATTTTGTATATTTTGTAGAAATTGGTATTTACAAGAACAACGTCACTTTTGGTACTCGTACATCATTTGCCATCATCTGCAGACCAGACTCCCCCCCCCCCCTTAATGCGAATAACGTTATATATGGACAGCCCCATATATATAATATATATAAGACTAAGTATAACAAAACCAAGTGTAAATATTATATGCTGAATCTTTTCGGGGGTAGTCGGCTACTTCCGGTAGCGGTCGGGGGTCTTCGGCACCACCGGCGATACAGCTTTCACTACATACCAGGCTACCGAGAACGCCCGAACGACTCCGGAGCGGCTCCAGACGGAGTGGACCGACAACGCCGGACGGTCCTGCAAGAAATCTACGGCGGAGATTGCCGAAGACCCCCGACCGCTACCGGAAGTAGCCGACTACCCCCGAAAAGATTCAGCACATAATATTTACACTTAGTTTTATTATAACTCTAAAGGTCCGAAGATGGCTTCCCTTGCGAGGCCGAAAATTCACCTATTAAATAATAAAAATCAAACGATGTTTCCAAAAAACAAAATCATATTCCACGTCGTGAAAAAAATTATCTAAATATATACATATATGTTTAGATAAAAAATTTCACGACATGGAATATGATTTATTTCTTTATTTTAACGATGTTTCCAAAAAACAAAAAAATAAATCATAAATATATATCTAAAAATCTAATTCTTAATCTTAGCTGCAAAGATATGTATCATTTGAGATTCATATTAAATGTATTCCCACAAGCAAACACGCATAATTTCGCGCTTACACATGCCGCATGTGGACCTACAATAAAAAAAAACTCAAATGAACATAATCCCTGCAACTCTTGCTGACCTTCCCTGAAACAGGGGTGAAATTGGCGAAGTGAACCATTTTTTACAGTATGGGTGGTCAGCCGCATACCAACCTATCAGTCAAGGAAAATAAATAATTAATAATAATAGAAATATATAATTAATAATAATACAATAAATGAATAATAATAGTAATATTTAAGATGCTTTGTAGTCTTTACCATTCACCGAACTACCTACCATAAAAAATAATAAAAACTTACCGGTGTATTGATAATTCGTAAAAAAAATTTACGGACTTTACGTTTAAAATTTCCATTGAATTTCTTTGATATCACCCTGTGTCGGTTCATCTTACTAGGCAACGTATTGCTTTGAAATTCCGTAGACAACTAACAGCTGTTGAGCATAAAGCATTATAATATTATACTTGTAGCTCCTGAAGACAACCTATTGGTTTAGGTTCTTACCACGCAGTCCTAATTTGTTTGCCTAGACAAGTCTTATACAACCTAAAGCAATTTCAACATTCTTTTACTTTATGGTTCTAACAATATTAAAAAGATAACCTTTAGCTCTCACTTTAGCAAATGCCAACCTCTCTAGAACGTAATCAGGAGTCTTAGACAACCTTAAGATCATCGGACTATAAGCTCTTGAAACTTAAGTCACAATAACGTTAATTTAACCTCTTGTCAGCAACTTCTACGTTGAAATAATAACCAGTTGGTTTTTGGACGTATAAGTTATCCTCAAGCCATTTATATGACCAAATAGCAAAGCATTAACCTTTTTATGAGCCTTATAAGACCTAAAGACAATTTTCACAACTTAGGACGACTAAAGTGGTTACTTGGGTTGGGCAAGGCATGGAATCGTCTGCCACCTGTGGCTTGAGAAATTGCCGACATCACGTTCCCCAGTGCTTGTTCTGATTATCTACCATTTGATTCAAAGATGAAATTTAAATGAAATTGTCTTAATAATCGATCGTAATGTAATGTGTTGTTTTGTTACTGTGCCATTTCACCTAGGATCCCACGGCGCCAATGAAAAAACTCAACTGACTTTTCAACATCATCATCATCATAGTGTTATGTAAATAGCAAATGCATATAAATATTTAGGTAGGTAGATATAACATTTGTAGCTGATGGGAGCTGTATATAAGTAGGATTAATTATTAGAAGTACCTAGGGTAAAGAGATATTATAAGGAAGTAACTAGAAATCATCATAATTATCTACTCGAAGCCTTTGGAAGACCGTTTAAGAAGGTTCCGGCAAAATTGGCCTCTAGAAGCATCTACCTTCATAGCTATGTATATAAGCCGCGAATGGCTTGCAGGCAGTTAAGTCATCCTACGACAATCTGCTTCTGAACACTAAAACAGTATAAATGAACCTAAACCATCTGTAAAATAAATAAATATGAATTGTGAAAATAAATGTAAACGGTAAAAAATAAATCTAACTGTGAAATAAACACCATAGAAGAAGACCAGTTTTTAATTTGCAAAATATTTAAACCCGAATAACATAACAATTACGACTATTACTTAAACAAAACACCCTTAGATGTTTTATTGTTTGTTTGTTTCTAACTAGATTTACATTCCATCATTCTGCAAACCCAAATCATGTACGAGACGAGCGGCCATGAATAAAATAATGTATATTGTTTCTCTTTCTTCTGTGGGATTTATCATAATTGGCAAAATGCAATATTTCCAAAAAAAAAACACACAACCCTTCCAGAGAACGAAAGAAAGAGAGGGATGAAAAAAAAAACACGAAATTCTACTCGGAGGGATCACGCAAGAGAAACCTTTTTATTTGTAAATTTATTCAAATTCCCCGGGAAAGAAATCCGATTTTCTCAGACGTATGCCGGGGGTGGGCCGAACAGTATTTTAATGCTGTAGGGAAGAATGTTGAATCGAGTAACAAGCCTGCCAGATAATCGGGGTTGGGACTGAAATGTGGTGGTTTTGGAAGGTCAAACCGGGTCGGCTATCCTCAACAATAAATTTCAAGAGATAACTAACTTTGGGAGATGTCTACCGTGTTTTGAACAACCCTACACATTGTAGGGTCTACCTAAGTCTAAGAAATATAGTCAGTCGGCATTGAGCTATAATATTATAGAGACTGACCAGTCCGTAGTTTAGTAGTTAACACTTCTGACTCGTCACTGGAAGGTAATGGGTTTGAATCACGGTGAAGTACAATTGTTTTTTTTTTTTTAATTTGCTCTTCGCTGGGTTGGCAAATACATTACCGTTACCAAAGCTCAGTCACCATAGATCCATTCAGACGTACAGCGACTGGGTCTTGCTTGAGAATTTGCGTTTGCTTTAGCGACGATTAAGGCGTGTTATAAAGCTAAATCTGCCATTTTTGTTTTTTACACTTTATGGTCTTAGCAAAATAGTTACAGTAATGAAAAAAATCAAGCATGTTATTTAATTTTTTATATTAATTATAAAGCTTGAACAAAATATATAACTTAAGTATTGCCACCACAAAAAAATATTTTAAAAAACTCGTTTTTTTTACATTTTTAGCTTTTTTTAAATTAAATCAAAGAACACAGTTTTTCCATATTTACTAAAAAACTATTGACATTATAAAAAAAATGTTAAGTACGGAACCTTAACAATGTATAGTTCTGTAATTAAAAAGCAAAAAAAAAATTCAAAATACAGCACACACGAAAAAAAAAGCTAAAAATGTAAAAAAAAACAAGTTTTTTTAAATATTTTTTTGTGGTGGCAATTCTTGAATTATATTTTTTGTTCAAGCTTTATAATTAAGATAAAAAATTAATAAACATGCATGATTTTTTTCATTACTGTAACTATTTTGCTAAGACCATAAAGTGTAAGAAACAAAAATGGCAGATTTAGCTTTATAACACGCCTTAAGCTCACAGAGGGCGTCCGAATATTGTCATCAAATAATAATATAAGGACGATTTATTTGGTGAGCGCCGTTTTTTGTGAATCACACCTAAAGAGCCCTATGCAAACCAGTAAACTCCATTTTGGAAAATTTGATTTTAAATGTCGTTGCTATTTTTCGCTCTCTATGCTGTCATCCTTCTAATCTAATCTAATCTAAGCTGCAAGGATATATATCATTTAAGATTTATATTAAATGCATTTCCTTAACTTATAGGTTGGTATGCGGCTGACCACCCATGCTGTAAAAATGGTTCACTTTGCCAATTTTACCCCTGTCTCAGGGAAGGACGGCAAGAGTTGCAGGGTGTATTTCCATTGGAAATTAGGTTTTTATGTTGTAGGTTCAAATGAGGCATGTGCAAGCGCGAACTTGTACGTGTCTGGTTGTGAGAATGCATTTAATGTGAATCTCCAATGCAACATATCTTTGCAACTTAGATTAGATTAGACATTCCCACAAGCAGACATGTATAATTTCGCGCTAACACATGCCGCATGTGGACCTACATTATAAAAACCCAATCTCAAATGAACATAAGCCCTGCAACTCTTGCCGTCCTTCCCTGAAACAGGAGTGACATTGGCAAAGTGAACCATTTTTTACAGTATGGGTGGTCAGCCGCATACCAACCTATAAGTCAAGGAACAATCCTTCGGGTGATTTTTTTTTTAAATACACCCAATTTTTCATCAAACTGATTTTGGTTTCTGTTTATACGAGTCCTAACTTTGCCGCTTTTACGCATTTTTTAAAAAGAAATCCTGTTCGGGATTTTCCCTTGATATTTGAGGTTCGATGGGTCCCTGCATTTCAGAGATCCAGAGATCTATGACACTTGATGGTGTTTTAAAGAATGAAAAAAACGGATTTTACTGACCGTGCAAAAGAGAAGAACGATTTTCTCTACGTTTCGTCGGAGTCATATCCGACGTCATCAGGAGACGTGTGTCCTTTATAGGGAGGACCCACGAACTGTTGAATTGTTGTTGTAAGATCGAGGCCGAAGGTTGTAGGTAGTGTGCCGCAGAGGTGTGAGCTTTAGTGATGTGGCGGTTTACGTCCTGATCCTTTGTAGCAGGGCTGTTAGCTGCGTTGTGTTGTGTGTTGCGTTGGATTTGTTTTGAGACACTGAAAAGAAGTGACGATTGATATTGATTTTGTATAGGATAAGATTAAATTGGGTTGTGAACAAATACACCGCTAACTCGTTACATAAACAGGGAGTTTGGCAAAGGAATGAGTCGTGAAAACACCAAGTTCTCATGGTTTTGATATCGACTGCAAATGGTTAAATGTGAGTCGCTCTACAAGTTGCCCGGGTTGTTGTGACGAGAGGAGGGGATATAAGTGAAGAGCATAGTTTCAAGATAATAGTACCTATCAACCGTACAAGCTCAAAAAATGAAATGCAAATGTACGTAATATATAATCCGTAAGATTCAAGTCACTTTTTCTCTAAGACACCTCGTATGTGGAGATAGTGGTGCTTACATAATTGGGGGGGAAGTTTACATAGATAGGGGGGGGTTTTCATTGATGGGGGAGAACATGCTTACATAAATAGGGGGGAGGGGGGGGGGGTGCTTAAGTTTTTAGCGAGCTCAGTAATTAGCCCCTTTGATGTTAACGAAGTATTCCAAATTGGTTTCTAATTTAAGCTCGCTCTCACCTTATGATAAGTTATATACAAGGAAAATCTCACATGAAGTGAAGTCACATTAAGTCGGGGTTATAGCCGCGGGGGCCAAGAGGGCTGATCTTTCTAGCGTGTTTCGAATGGAACAACGTTGGTTCGATCCCCGCTTGGGTCACTTGACTTTAACTTTGACCCTGGTTCAACAGATGTTATTGGGTAATTATTATTTAATAATTCATTAATAATAAACAATAATGAATTATTAAATGATGATATTAATACCTGTTTCTGGCCAGGCAGAATAGATTGGTGTATTGCATTCCTCTTCACAAATCTATTTTTTTAAAAAAAAAAAAAAAAAAAAAAAAAAAAAAAAAAAAAAAAATGAATATTCAACTCAATTTTCTTCAGTGTATTCTTAAGAAAAAGTGAAATGTTGTCTTAAATTGTAATATAATACAATTTATATATTATTTTCTATAATTTCATCGCCGTACAAACTTAAAAAATAAGTGAAGTATCCAGGCCTGGAAGTCTCATCACCACGGTAACTCTTACCTACCGAATATCGGTAATATTTGTACGAAGACCTGTCAATCCAAGATGGCCGCAAGTGAACAGCTGATACAAATATTACCGATATTCGGTAGGCAAGAGTTACCGTGGTGATGAGACTGTCGACCCAGGGATGGAAGTTTCGACGACCGTCGATAACAAACATGGCGGCGGATCAACAGCTGATCCATTTTGTTTGGAACTACTATCAGCTATTCAAGCACCGCCATGTTGTTTTACGTCCTATCTTTTGCCTATACAACAACAATTTTTACTATTTTAACTTAACCATTGGAAATCAAATGTTTTTTTACTTATCTTTTCAGGCAAAAATGACGCGGATAAAAAGACTTCTAACCTTTCTTCCCATCGTCCTGATGTCAATAGGTAAGTCCTCTTATTCATATTTCCTTTCCATTTTTTTTTAACCTAATAAAAACTACGTTTAATTTCATTTGACTTGAAATATTTAAGACTTAATTAAAAGAGTATGTTGCCATCTTTTTGCAGTTAATTTTGCAAGTTGCCCGTGAATTGAATTTGTCTGTTTTAATTTGTTTGATAGGTAGAATAAGGGGGAAAGAAACGAGCGCAGCCAAAATTAAACGCTACTTTATTTTAAAAATGGAACACGTATTTTTCCGAGCGTTATAAATGTAAGTTGAAAACACAATCTTACATCTGACTAAAACAATAAAAAAATGGCTATTCATTGTCTCATTGCAACATTATTATTTATTTACATTAAATAAAATCTAATTTGAATATCAAATGTGCAATCCTGTTTTTTAAAGGAATGCTGTACGGGAGGCTCCCCAATTTTTGATAGGCTTGGGGGTCACTCTGTAAGGGTGCCGCAGAGGTGTTGCTTGAATTGAATTGTTAAAAGATGAACCTTGAGTAGAAGGTTAATTGTGGGACTGTTTGAATTTTGTCAACGTCATTTTATAACAGGAAAAGAAGGAAGAGTTTATTCTTTTCCTGTAAAGATTCCCCGAAGTTGACCATCATTTGGGAAAATGACTTTGAGTTTTGGAAAATTCTGAACAGCTCTGAAAAGAGTCGGGCATGTTTTAAATTTAGATTTTTGAAACGAAAAAAAAACCTAATTCCGGGCTTGTGTCGTGAAATTTATAACATCGCCGGACAAATCATGTGAAAACTTTTAAACATTCCCATCCACTTTCTGACTTCCCATCCGGCACCAGACTGTACAATAATAATATTAAGTTAATTTATTTGGTGAGCGCTGTTTTTGTTTGAATCGCACCTCAAGAGCCCTCTTCAAGCTTGGTCGTCGCTGTAGAAAGCGGCAATTCTCAAGCAAGACCCAGTTGCTGTAAGGTTGGATGGACCTTAGGTAATCTGTATTCGGTAAAGGTGTATGAATTTTTCAACCCAGCGAAGAGTATAATATTTTAAAATATAAAATGTATATTTTTTGTGCTCCGCCGGGATTCGAACCCACGACCTTCCATTTACGAGTCCGAAGCGTTAACGACCATGAGACATCGCGAAGGGCGTAAAAAACTTTTCCATATCTTGAAGATGGAGCATTGTCGATGCCGGCATAGCCACGATGACAAATCGCATTCAAAAAAGGAATCCCAATGAAATACGTCGGCGCGCGCTCTTCCCGCCGAAATAATAATGGCGGAAGACAAGCGGCTCCCCCTGGGGAACAATTAAAACTGATGACGTAATAAGACTTGCCTGTAAATGCCGCCATCAGCCAAGATGGCGCTCGTAAACCCGGCGGCTTCTGTTCACAGCCGGTCGAGCATTCTGCACCTCATTATACGACCTCGTAACAGGAATGAGACAACCCTAGTTGCACATTTGAGTCGGATAGACCCAAAGGCGACCATTTTTTTTTTGTGCACAACAGGTTACCCTGATTACAGTGCACCCTCACAGCTATCAACATGCTGAGAGGAACTGTTTTGTTAGATTTTTAAATCTTAATAAATTACAAAAAAAATATTCTATATTAGACTTATTTAAGAGCTTCATACTCCGAGTCACAGGGTGTTGCGTCACGACATTCAGTACATTAAATAAATCATGTCCTCTTCCTTGGGTATTGTCGTCAGGCACATACAACCTGTAGCTTTTCAAGAGGGTGGGACTGTTTTTTAATCCTTTGATGACCATATGAGAAAGCACCATAAGGGACCTGTTGCGCCTAGTTTCCAGACGAAGCCAGTCTCCCGAAAAAGCTCCTAATGAAGCATAAATTGTGGATAATTTCCATGCAGCCTCATGAGGAGATAACAGAAAAACTTTTTTTGGACTTGTTCTATCATATCTAAGTAGGTACTTCCGCTGGTAAGGAGTCCAAACCTCGACAGCATACTCTAATTTGGATCGTTTAACGCAGCTAAAGACGTCCACCATCGCTCTGGGATCAGTGAGCTGTTCATGAAAACTTAATGAAAAAAAAATCATAAAACACAAGAAAAATCATTGTTTCATCATTTCCATGTGCTTATTGCATTCTTGGAGAAGTCTTAGTCTTTGGTTGTATATGACTAATTTAAGTGCAATTTCTTATTAGCCTTTTCCATAAGTGTGTGAGAGGAGGATAAAGAACCTATTGCTTTTCATATATATCCCCTATTTTCATAAGTCCCCGCTTGCATTGCTTCACAAACATCTTAATCAGATCTTTCATGATCTTTCGTTTTTCAGAAAACGCTTCGAAGCTCTACAATGCGTGGAACTTTTAGCTATTTTAATTATTCCAGAAGTTGATTGAATTTTGTTTGTAAAATATATCAATTTTTACAGCTAAGAAGGCCACAGAAGCACGAAAGAGAAGGCGCTCATTCTTGTAAGGAACTTATTCGTTGTCTTATAAATTAAAATTGATAAATCGATAACTGAAAATTTGTGAAAACCCTCCAACAGTATTTAGCCAAAAGCAACAAGTCTCTATTTCAAGAAGCAGCATCTAAAATAAAAAATATAAATGTTGATTGCCGATCTTATTTAGAATTGGCACTGAAAGAAAAATAAGATATCGACAAATTTTAAGTGATTTATTTTTTCAATTTCTGAGCGATAAAGTCGAGTACAGCAATTTCAAAAAAAAAAATTCTCGAATAATTGGTCGTAAATAAAAATGTTTGAATTGCAAAGCGGTCGTATATCAAGGTACCATTGTCTCTGCGCACAAATTATCCAACCTAAACAAATGTTATGCTTTCGTATGACAATTGGCTATGTGGGAAGGTGTTTGTGTGCAGAGGAATTTTCGGATTATGTGAAATTGTGTTTTATTGTTATGCTTAATTTCGTCGATTTATTTTGCGGCTGAATCTAGGTTCGCAGAGAAAGGCGGTAGGTTTTACAATTCAATTATTTTAACAGTCAGGTTTACTTTGATTAAATTTAAATTAAGCTCCTGGTTTAGAAAAATATAGCGGAAGATGATATACTGTAGATTCTATAACAATTTTGATTCATATTTTCAACACGTACAGTTTCTATTGCAACGCAACGCAACTAAGCTACACATACAATGAAACTTATTTTTATCCCGTTAAGGGTTTCGCATGTGACGAGTGGAACCTTTTCATTTTTGCAGATAAGGGTAGTAAACTTCACTTAACGGGTGGTTTCCCAACTTCCAAGGGGGCTAGTACGCATTTCTTGTGAAAGCTGTAGGTACCCACTCATATTTTTGCTGATATTTTATTTTGAGTTTTTGAAATTACCACCGATACGGAAAATCATTTCTGATACCCTCGGTCAGATTCGAACCCGAGCTCTCGGCATGGAATGCAAGCACTCTACCAACTGAGCTATCGACCGGACTGCTGCAAATTTTTATTTATGATTTTTTTATTAACACTGGAAATTATCATGATTTTTTCAAATGACTCTCAAGAAAACCATTTTTCTTTTTTTAAAACACAGTTTTATTACCACAATTTTTGTAAAGATTACAAATCACGAACGTTTTCGGTTCTAAAACCATCATCTGGTTTTACTTGATTCATGCTTTACCCATTACCGATTCGTAAATACATATGTATAATTTTCTTTAAAAAGTTTTTTTATATTACATTATTCAACATAGGTAGGTATAAAATAAAACGTCAAACAAAAATATATTTTTTCGGCGCCATCCCTAGCGTTGTCAGTGTCACCAACTGTCGCCCTTGAAAGTTAAAAAAAAATGGCGGCATAAATATGACAGCGAGTTTTTTGTTGTCGAATGGTAATGCAAGGGAGGAGAAAATAATGAAAACGGATAAGAAATGGAGGCAAGATGTTGGAATAATAATATTCAGTTACTCTTTATATAGTTTATAATGTAGAAAATGGAAAAAAGTTGGTGTGAAAAGTTGAGGTTATGTCATGTTTTGCTTGACGTAAAGGGCTCATGTTTTTGACAGGGGTGAGAAACTTTTGATCCCAGTGATAACTAACTAAATAAATAACTAAGAAAAATAAATAATGAATAAAGTCGGTGTTATAGCCGAGGGGGTAAAGGCGCATGCTCCGTATTTGGTACAGAATACGTTGGTTCGAATCACGTCTGGCCCATTTGACCATAACTTCGACGCTGGTTCAACAGATGCCATTGCATGCACACAAGCTTCTGCTTTAGCATGAAGACAACTAGCCAGGCAAAATAGGCTGGTGAATTGCATTCCTCTTCACGAATCTATTTAAAAAAAATGTTCACTAAAAATTATCTAAGTTGCAACCAAACATAATATGTTTTATATTAAAGTTTTACCGCTGTTTCTTGTTTCTAGGTAAGGCGCTAAAAGTGGTACGACACCTAAATGTTCATTTTAGATTTTGGTCTTTATCTTTTAGGTGCCCATGCAGCATGTGTAAGCGCAAACTTACGCATGCCTGCTTATAATTATATTTTTACGATTTAAACAAAAAATCATTTCCATAAATTTTTCTCATTGTCGGAAAGTACTAAATTGCCGTTTTTGTTTCTATTATCAAATTTTTATTCATTTTTAGGTTCAGTACCTACATAAACACTGAATATTCAGGCCCCCCAAATTGAGGGCGTAAAGACGTGTTTAAAAAAAGTGTTGCACACAAAACATTCATTGTGTGTCTTTTGCGGGTTGTAATAATCCTTTGTCTCCTTTAAACCCTCACTTGTGTGCAGACGAGTAAATAATTTTAGTACCCAGAGGGACGCACCGAAATTTCATTTTGTTTCGCATGGTTTCCACTTTTTTCTGTCGCCATCTTGTTTACGACGCCATCTTTGTCATATTGAAATGCCAAATGGCGTAACCAAAAAAAACGAAGTCATGACAAGATTGAAGTATTCTTGCCGAATTTATTAAGTAAAACTCCTGCTAGCATCGTTAAGAGAATATGAGAATGAAAGTGAAAAAAAGCACGATGAGATGGTTCAGACATCTTAAAAGAATGGATGATGAATGACCAACGAAGAGGAAAGCGTGTAAGGAGAAGACAGAGAAAGGAATGGATAGACCAAAAATTGCTAAGGAATGGAACCTGCAGAGTGAGAATAAGAGAAGAGTCTGTGTGTAGAAGAAAAGTGATGAATGTTAAAGAGATGAAAAAGATATCCAAGGACAGAAATAGTAGATGTGTATCTGCGGAGGTACCGGCCACTTCTTGTGAAAAGGCTGCAGGATACAGCACAGTATAACTTTTCGAATCTGACTCCACCATATTTGAAGCTGTACGGTCATACATTTCACGAATTTGTAAATGGCGGTTGATCTGTAATGTTGGCGGCTAGGGTTTGTTAAATTGGAATTTGTTTTCTGTTTAGTTTTGATGTAGTTTTGATGAGATTATTATTTATTGATTTATAAAATGTAATTTGTCGTGTACCTATGTTCCTTGACTTATATGTTGGTATGCGGCTGACCACCCATGCTGTAAAAATGGTTCACTTGGCCAATGTCACCCCTGTTTCAAGACGGCAGGAGTTGCAGGGTGTATGTCCATTTGAGATTTGGTATTTATGTTTTAGGTTCACAAACTTGTACGTGTCTGGTAATGAGAATGCGTGCAATGTGAATATCCAATATAACATATCTTTGCAACTTAGATTAGAGTAAAATGAATACAAAAATATTAAATACAGTACAATGCTTAATTTTTATATTGTTATAGAACTAGAGACCAGTGTCATAAAAAAGTCGCGTCACACGACCGGGTTGCTAAATAAAAACGAAAATAAATATTTGTTTTTTCTAAACGAATCATCGGGTAAAATAAACTTCACAATTTTTTGTTTGGTTGCTAAGGACCGTTGTGCTGAAGAAATGTGTGATGTACCTATGCCCAACTAGAAAATAACTCTGAATTCAAATTCGTCCATTTTCTCAAATATATATTTTTTAAGAAATATCTAGTGTAGGTACCTACACCTGTGGTATTTTTTTATTAAATATATAAAAAAGAATGACGATACCGCTGTGTCTTTTGACGTAATGAAAACGTTGTATCTTTTTAGCATTCTCTCTCTGCGCCCTCATATCTCTCTCTAGCGACTCAATGCCGGCAAGATGAACTCAAAATGATGTACACAACATTGACCGTGCGTTAGAAGGGGAGAGAGCGAACGAAAACAGTTGGTTTGTGAGAAGAAAGAGGGAAAAAAAACAGCTGTTACAAAAATGATTTGTAAAATTCGGATCGGAGAAGTTGATATGAAGGATAGATGTAATAAAAGTGATGGATAATAATAAATAATAATATTACGATGATTTATTTAGTGACCGCTGTTTTTGTGTGTATCACACCTCAAGAGCCCTCTGCGAGCTTGGTCGTCGCTGTAGAAAGCGCCAATTGTCAAACAAGACCCAGTTGTTGTAAGGTTGGATGGACCTTTCAGTGACCGGTCTTTGGTAAAGTTTTATGAATTTTTCAACCCAGCAAAGAGTCGATTTGAAAATATAAATGGTATATTTTTTGTGCTCCGCCGGGATTCGAATCCACAACCTTCCATTTACGAGTCAGAAGTTTTTCCACTGGACTGCGGACTGGTCCAAGACACAATAATGATATAAGGATCAGAATGAATTGAAAGACGTACGCAAAGATAAGAAGAAGTGTAGGCGACTCTGCAGTGGCTCTGGACACCTCTAGAGGAATAACGACAGTGCTACTTAAAGTTGAAACTGAATAAGTGACAGATTAAGCTAACATGGGTTTCTCAGATAAATGCACCCTTTTTCCTATTTTGTACGAGAGAAAACATAGAAAAAAACTTGTGAAAAGTCTGTAGTTTAGAAGACTTTCTTTCATCTCCTCTGTGCGTGCTTTATTATCTTTGCTGGCAATTTATTGTCCACGCTTCACTTCCACACATAAATATCTAAAGGGCTGAGTACTTTATCGAGGGATCAACCATTTGCTTGTTCATAAGAATTGTTTTCTTTGACGAAAAAAAAAAATTGTTTTAGCGTTTTTCACACACCGACAAAATTCAGTACAACCACGTCGACGAGAGACTTTGAAATATTGTACTTTTTTTTTTCGCCATCTTTATTAAGTCCCCGGTCCGGACACCATCCTCCCCACAAGGGACCCTTATTTCAAATTTATTTGACGTCGCCCCCAACGTAAGGATAAATTAGGGCCCCCCCCCCCCCCCCCTAAATTGCTATGTATTACTGCTAATAAGATTGAGAAAACAATATTCTAGCTTGCCCCCCACAACGTGGCTTTATTTTTAGGGATATTGCAGAGATAAATTGTGTGTACAGTGGCTTTTTCAAATTTTTTATTATGTTCCTTAACTTATAGGTTGTTATGCGGCTGACCACCCATGCTGTAGAAAATGGTTCACTTTACCAATGTCACCCCTGTTTCAGGCAAGGTCGGAAAAATTTGCTGGGCTTAGGTTCATTTGTGGTTTGGATTTTATTTGTAAATACACATTCAGTATTTGTAAGCGCAAACTACACGTGTTTGTTTGTGGGCATGCATTTGATATGAGCTTTTTTTAATATATATTTGAAACGCAGATTATAGATTATAGATGTCTTTTGCCGAGTGCTTGCATTGGATGCTGAGAGCTCGGGTTCGAATCACACCTAGGGTGTCAGAAATGTTTTCCTACTTTCGGTGTTTATTTCAATCTCAAGGTTTATTCGGCCTTTACAAGATATGAGTATCAGCCTGCACGGGATCTGGGAAACCCCCACTTCAACTGAAGTGGCTGGCGTTAGGCTGGCCCATTTACTTGTAATAATAAATAGGTTCCACTTGTTCCAGGTTCAAGAAGGCTTTTTGAGTGAGTTGTAAAATTATGCATCTTTCTATTTATGGGAAAACGATGATTTGTAATATAAAATCTAAGTTGCAAGGATACATGCACATTATTTTAGTTATAACTTGGACCGGTCCGTAGTCCGTAGTGGCAACACTTCGGACTCGTAAATGGAAGGTTGTGGATTCGGATCCCGGCGGAGCACAAAAATATACCATTTATATTTCGAATGTGCTCTTCGCTGGGTTGAAAAATTCATAAACCTTTACCAATGACCGGTCACCAAAGGTCCATCCAGCCTCACAGCAACTGGGTCTTGCTTGAGTATTGGCGCTTTGTAGCGACGACCAAGCTCGTATACCTCTGCGGCACTACAACAAGTGTCATAGACCCCTAGAGTCTTTAGAATCTAGGGAGTCTCCCGCACAGGATTTCTTAAAAAAAAAAAAAAAAAACCGTGTTGTTCACACGCAGCTAATCCATGACTCAATCGCCACGCAACATGGATTCTCAATACAATAGGTAAACGAGGATCAATAGATTAGCTTTTGATCAAATGTGTTGTGTATAACCCTGGTGTGAATCTATTAAAAATATAACTATTGGATGATTACGTAATTTAAACACAGTTCAAATTCTCTTTAAATTCAATATCTATCATCTAAGTTGCAAAGATATATGAGCATTGAAAGTTCATATTAAGTGTATGCCCATGTGTAATTTCGTGCCTAAAAATGCTGCATGTGCACTTACAAATTTAAAACCAAACCTCAAATGAATATAAGCCCTGCAACTTTTGCTGACCTTCCCTGAAACAATCATGACATTTGCAAAGTGAACCATTTTTTTAAGCCTCATACCAACCTATAAGTCAACGAAACCCAGTATGAATAAATGAAAAATAAAATAATTAGGTAATTTATGTAAAGCACAGTTCCAATTCACTTAAAATCAATATAAAGCTAATAAAATAAATTTAAACTGTTCAGTTGACCATTTAATTAAAAAAAAAAAATGGAATTTCAAAAAAAGCGCAGCACGGCTAAGCACTTAACAAAATTAAAATATTTTAAATTAAATTTTATTCCCCGGTCGTGACACAAATATTAAATTTACAAAACAAAGGTCCTTTGTCACAGTTTGGCGCCACGTTTTTGGAATACTTCACTTGATGAAAACTCCCCGCTATATAATATTGTCCCTAATTAGTTCCAAGTAACAAGTGTCAAATACTCCTCCGCCTTTCGGTTCCTTGTTCCAAAATGTCGTCGTTTTAGTTTAAAGGTGGCGCCCGTCAAATTTTATGGATCAGTTTTTTTTTCTTGTATTTGCGTACTTGCTCAACTTTTTGTTTTCCATTGCTTCGTTGTTTTGTACAAGCTTTGAGTTTTTGAAATCTGGCAACGTTGCGAATTGAAAATGTAAATACCTGCTGCTTTTTAAAAACACCATAGAGGTAGTGTGAATGGAAAAAGAGGTAAGGGACGACCAAGAAAAGTATGGAGTGATCAGATTGAGAGATTGTGAAAGAATGGGATATACAAAGCGAGTGTAAAAGAAGAAAATGCATGAAAAAGGTGACGGATATGAATGAATTGAAAGAGGTATGTAAGGATAGAAAGAAATGGAGGCAACTCTGCAGAGGCTTTGCCCCCACCTAGCGGAATGGCGACAAAGTTACAGTTACAGAAGATCTCTCATATAATATACCAACCTACCCGTTTTTTGTTGTTTACCTCATCATTATTTATTTTTTAACATCAAGAAGTAAACCATGTACGCATTAGGTCGGGGAAAAAGTTTCTTCGCATTTTATTTGAAAATTAAGGTAATTTTTTTTCAAAGTTAATTTACATTTAACTACAATACTCGTACATATGTGCCAATTTGTTCGTAGACTATCTGCCATCTTGTAGGTAGAGACATGATCCCGTTGCTGTAGAAATTTTGGGACTTCTGATAAAAAAAACGCTCAAAAAAAGACTGTAGTGTTTTTAGGGTTCTAATGTTTTCGAAATTTTAAATATTGGTCTTCTTGATTAAAACTGGCGGAGATTTATTTTAAAGTAAGTTATTTTAGTTCACAATTTATTTTACAATTCACATATTGTATGGTTGAGTTTTGCTGACTTGGCCTGTAACGGCTACTAGTATTTGGAGACTGCCTCACTTGCAGGCGATTAACGCCTTTTATAGTAATGGCAATCTAACTTTCTAGACTTCATTTCGTCTGGAGACGTTTATGATATTCCAAAAGCTTCCAATACAATTATTACTTTTATAATATTTCTTTAAAACGCAACGCAACTAAGCTACACATATAGTGTAACTTCTTGGCGCGTTATCCCCGAAGGGGTTCTTGAAGGGAACTCTAGGTTCTTAATAATAATTCATCCTACAGCTAGAATCTATATGCACCTACCCTATTTATTTTGTTTAAACCTAAGTACTATTTACATCACAATACTTTAAAAAACAAAGTTATTTATTAAACAAAAATGCGTATTATTAACATTTGAATACCAAGCTGCATAGCTACAAAGCTTTCAACAATAGAGGGCTCCGATATCAATGAAGAGTTTCCAACTCCGATTACAGACAATGGCAGTAAAAAATATATATTCCCACATATAGTGTAACTTCTTGCCTGCGTTATCTCCGGAGTGGTCGCATCTGGCGATTCAAGATATATTTATTTTTTACGAGTAAGGGAGTTGGCCTCACGCCAAACATCTCAGTGGAAATGGGGGCTTACTTTCGGCAGATCTTTCCGTATCTATTTGAAGATATGGCTGTTTAACAGCAGCTGATATATTTTTTATGGAACAACAATCAGGTGTTAATCCACCGCCATGTTTTATTCTATCCTATCTTCAAATAGATACGGTAAGATCTACCGACGGGCTATTGAGACACTCGCCCTTGGTATCATTTCTTGTGAAGGGTGAGTAAGCCTTGCGGATATTATATTTTGGGTTTGAAATAAACACCGAAACAGGAAATCATTTCTGACATCCTCGGTGTGATTCGCACTCGAGGGCATGGAATTTAAGCATTCTACCAACTGAGCTATCGACCGAAATGTCTTTTGCATTCATTATAAAGCCGCTGACTCATGTTTGAAACAACCGGGAATTAGTTTACTTTTACTTTGTTTTTCCCAAAGCAGTGTGCAGTAAATTTAAATCATGAAAAAAAAATGTTGAAGCTTTGGAGTTAGTTATTCTATGGAGAGGCCCAGGATGTCGTAGCGAGGATTGGGGAGACCCGACTTGAGGTGGCTGGACGACATCAAAAGAACTGCATGCAAAGGATAACTGAACACTGCAGCCGATAGATAGAGAGGAGGCCTACGCCCAGGAGAGGATTGAGAAAGCCTGAGGAAGGATGAGAAGAACAATGAGTGCGTTAGCTCATTCCTACGTCTAAAAAAAGCCTAACACTGCGCTCGGCTGAAACCGCTCGGATTGAAGAACCGATAAGAAGAGTTAACACAAGTGTTATGTTATTTTATAAAAACATATAAAAAACAATCTCCAAGTGTACAGTGTGTTTTGTGGGCCATACGGAGCCGAACGGTCACGGAAGCGGCCGAACTGCGCCGTGTGATCTGATCGGGCTGTCGCGTCGGTCATCAGTTCCCGGCAAGATGTCAACCGATTAAGACGTTAGCGACCAAGCACCAAGCGGTGCAAGAGGGGGCACTACAATGGAGCTCCCTCCTCCCCATCTACTTGGATTTCCTGCCCGCAAGGCACCCGCCTTGTGGACTAGAGGCATAGGAGACATAGGGCATAGGAGCGCCCACCCAGGGGCTCCAACGTGTGGAGGCGTCCGCCTCGGGAACCGCCGCTAGCCTGGGGCGCTGCCCCAGGCCTTCCGTGCGTAGCTCCAGCCAACGGAATAGGGAGTGTTCTAGTGACAACCTGCAGGTCGTGCCATTCCCTAAATTCCCCTTTTTCCCCATATTAGTAAAGTAAATAAACCCTTATTTGTTCATGTTAAGCTTATCTTTTAATTATAAAACCCTTCCCAAAGTACAAGTAAGCAACCGAAAGAAAGAACCCCACGCCCTGAGAGTGATGCTGATGAGAGCTAGCCGGATGTAAGTATCCTGGAGATACCTTTCAATCTAAACATAACACAAGGTTTGGAGAAAGTGCATTTGCAGTTGATGTACCCTTAGTACGAGTTGCAAAACATGAGTAAAGTAACGTTTACGGAAAGTATTACAGAGTGATTTTTCCCAAAATCTTCCGTTTTTGTTTCTTACACTTTATGGTCTTAGCAAAAGAGTTACAGTGATGAAGAAAATCAAGTTCGAACAAACAAAAACGGCAGATTTTGGGATTTTTTTTTTTTAATACTTTCCGTAAGCTTAACTTTACTCAAGTTTGGCAACTCGAACTCAGCTTACTGGTTCTCTGGCCTGGAACCACCTGCCACACCATGTGAGAGAGGTAGAGGACCATGCAAAGTTTTGGAATGCACTCAAGACAAGCAAATTTCTGGCATCATTTGCACAAGCGCCCTTGGAGTGACTACATCACGAAACGCCGGTAAAAAGCAATCATCAACTCATTATCATAACGTCCCAAAGGATTGCTTTCCTAGACCACGTTTTGTTCTGATATATCGATGCTTGAAGCGAATATTTTATTATGAAATTGAATGTATTGCGTGAGTCAAAAGTTGATATAAATGCGTGTTGCTCTCCGAGGTAAAAGTTGGAATGTTTGCCGGGGGATGAAAACTGATGTTGTCTTTTGTTTCGAAACAAATTGAGATATATTTTTTACGTCTCTAGACGCTAAAAGTTCTGTATAGCTTACGGCACCTTTTATGATTTAATGTTTTTCTTAAGTAAAGTGGCCTAACCTTAAAATAAAAGTCGGATTTTTGAGGTAAAATAACTTGTTTCATACTAAAACAAACTGACGCAAGTAGTATATAATAGTCTTGAAATCTAAGTTGCAAAGATATATTGACATTTAAAATTCATATTACATGCATGCCTACAAAGAGACACGGGTAACTTCGCACTTACAAACGCTGCATGTTTACTTACAAATTAAAATTCAAACCTCAAATGAACATAAGCTTTCTTGAATCAGGGGGGACATTGGTAAAGTAAAGCATTTTTTATAGTATGGGTTGTCAGTCTCATACCATGTATATTTCATTGATTACATATACTATGGAAGATTACTAAAAACCTGACTAAATTATACTGGCAAATACATTTCAGAATAAATATTTTCTTTCATTCCTTTAAAATAACTCATTTGAAAGTGACTGAAATGATAAAGATGGCTCCAATTGAACTTAATTTTTAAATTTTTAATCTCTATATAAGCTTGAACGCGTTCTTTACAATATATTGCCTACCTATTAGGCGCATGTGCCTGAAGGGGATGCACGCCCCTGTGTTTAATCATATGCTTTGTTAAGGACAGAGAAAATGGAAAAAAAAATAAAGAGGCCTTAAAACTTTATCCGAGATCTCTAACGGTGTTATTCTTAGACATTTTAGGCGTCCGTTGAGTCCACGCTTTGACAAACTAATGATGCATTTGCATGAAAACCTGTCAATCCAAGATGGCCGCAAGTGAGCAGCTGATTAGTTTTCAAACAAATATTAGCAAAATTCGGTAGGTAAGAATGACCGTGGGGATAAAACTTCCAGCCCAGACAACATTATTTTGTCAAAGCGTGGGCTTAACCGACGACTAAAATGTCAAAGAATAGCCCCGTAAGTTTCCAAAATAAATGTTTTTTTTATAAAAAAATCCTAAGTTATAGTAGAAATCAGCGTTAGCGTTAGTTTAAGCCATTAATTCCTGTAAAGAATTTCTACGATAAGCTGTTCCTTGAAAGCATCACGTCTGGGGGTGGTATTTCTTGGGAATATCATCCCTTGTTCCAGGTAAATCAGGGTGGGAGGGAGGAGGGGACTACGCCCAGGGGCGTTGTTACTGAAACAGATTTCCCAGCAAGTTTTAGACGGGAATTTGCAAAGTATTTTTTCATTGGAGATAAGAAATAAGTAGATGGATTGAAAATTGTAAAACCCCTTTTAACACGATAGACAAGCTTGAATAAAAAGTCATTAAAAAGGTCACAATATATATTTTTCCAAGGTTTCAGCAGTCTACATAGACAGCAGTCCGTCTTTAATTCTTCAGCCGAATTACTTTTGTGGGGGCAAAAACTGACCATGTCTCTCCTCTGTTGCAGCACCTTCATTGGCTGCAGAGGATTCCATAGAGAGGATTGAGTACAAAATATCCCAGAGAGGATTGAGTACAAAATATGTGTTCCTTTTTTTTAACGCCCTCAGAAGAGTTGTCACATCTTACTTGTGTGAAATGTGCAGAGTCGACCAGATAGGTGGAAAGCGACGCATTTTTCGATCTGCACAGTGATGCCGTAAATAGACTTCAACTGCCACTTTGATGGAACAGAACCGGTTTCGGACACATGGTTTTAAGTTTGGCTTGTCCATCCTGCTGGAATAGTCCACCTCTAGAGTCGAGAACAGAGACCAGAAAAAGGGTTATCTAAAACGTATGGGCAGTTATTTCTATGAGCTTAAAGTCACATATTCATTTTTTATATTTTTTTGAAATAGATTATTATAAAACACTGTTTCTTTTCACAAGAGATCAATTTATTTTAATTAATATTATATTACAAACGTGTTTCTAAAAAATATAAAAAATAAATCAATTTGAATTTTCACAGTGTTAACACAAACAATAAAAAATATAAAGTCACATAAGTTAACATTAAAAAAAAACCAGGTCTAAGAGTGACACATTCACAAGTTCAAGGATTAATTATGTACGGCTGATTCTAACATAAAATAAACTAAGGCAGATCGCACAAGATGAGGGTAAAGTTTACTGTTACTTAAATATGCATAATATTGTTTTCAGGATTTTCAATTCTTTACGTGCAAGATAAGATAATAAAATAAATTGCACAGAATCTGCACTCGACTTTCTTGCAAAAATTAACACATTATATGACGTATGTAAAGCTAGAATCATCTACCAGCTTATGCAGTTTCAATGAAAATATAATATATCGATAATAAATCAATTTTATTCCACCGCGGTGTGTACTTGCATACTCGTACAATATGGATAAAGCCATAAAAAATATTAAGTGAATAAAAAATATTTGGATGATTTATTTGGTGAGCGCCGTTTTGTGTGAATCACAACTCAAGAGCCCTCTGCAAGGTTGGTCTTCTCTGGAAAAAGCGCCAATTACACAAGAAAGATCCTTGACTTATAGGTTGGTATGTAGCTGACCTCTGTACTGTATCCTGCCGCCGTTCCACTAGGGGTGGCTGGTACCTCCGCAGATGCGCCTCCACTTTTTCTGCCCTAACAAACCACTTTCATTTCCTCAATATTCATCACCTTTTTCATATATACTCTTCTCTTATTCTCACTCTGCAGATTTCATTCTTTCGCAATCTCACCTATTTGGTCTAACTATTCTTTCCTCGGCCTTCCCCTTCCGCGCTTTCCTCTGACATTTCCTTTGTACACTTTCTTCGTTAGTTGTTCATCATCCATTCTTTCAAGATGCCCGAACCATCTCATCGAACTTTTTTGTACTTTCATTCTCATATTCTCTTTTATACCACACTCGTTCATCACCCAATCATTACGTACTCTATCTCTCAGTGTCTTTCCAGCCATTGCTCTCAGGTAAGCCATTTCAACCGTACATACCTTACTCAGCTCACATTCATTAACTGTCCACGCCTCACTTCCATACATCAATGTCAGAACCAATATGCCATTGTGTACCGCCGATCTCATATACTTCGTAAGTTTCCTATTTCTTGCAATTCTTTCAATCGTTCCCATTACACTTCTTCCTCTAGATACTAGCGCGCTTTTCCAATTCTTTCGTCAATTTCGCATTCGACTCAAACTTGCTTCCCATATAATCAAATTCTTTCACGACTTCCACTCTTGTTTCATTCAGTCTTATCTCAATTTACTCGCATTTCTCAGTCCTCCCAAAGTGTAAAAATTAATTCACTTTGTCAATGTCACCCCTGTTTCAAGGAAGGTCGGCAAGAGTTGCAGGTTTTATGTTCATTTGAGATTCGGTTTTAATTTATAAGTACACATTCAGCATTCGTAAGCGTGAACTTACACGTGCCTGTTTGTGAGCATGCATTTGATATGAGTTTTGAATGTGTATATTTCATTGCAGCTTAGATTCTAGATTATTATAGATGGTCATTGAACCCTTCTGTATGCAAACTAGGACTTTGTAATGGGGTAAATTTTTTAGTTATATTTTGAAAAAGTAACGACTGATTATTATTGGTATTTATAAAATTTTAAGAATGACAGCTTTTTTTCTAATTTTAACCCTTTGACTACCGAGAAAATAACGAAAACATTTTGTATGGAAATTTTTTCACTTTGTATGGTGGCTATACTTTTGATTCTTTTTTTGGAAAAAATAATGATGACAATATATAGGTTATCATTATTGTTCTACATGTGTACTACATTATTTTTTTATTAACCCTCTAACTGCCGAGAATTTTGCCATTATTTTTTTCTTTTATATGGCAACTCCCTAAACCGAGATTATGATGAAAAAGTGATTATAATTATTAGATAGAACTATTACATAAATGGATTTACAAAAATTTTAAGAAAAATCGTTGGAGCCGTTTTTGAGAAAATCGCATTTAAAAATTTCAGCTCTTCGGAAGCCATCTTGAATTTTCAAAAAAGTAAAAAATCTTTGGTTACGAATTAAAGTGATAAACTAGTCCTTTCTATCAAATCTAAAACAAATTAAAATATTTTGCATTTTAATGGGTTTTTGTAATATTTTCGATTTAAAATTTCAGGTCGTGTAAACGGTGCTTTATATTTATTTTTTCAAAAATTTTTTTTTTTTAATTTGTAGAAATTTATGTTGTCCATAATATTGTAGAACATTATATTTTTGTTAAACCTTTGACTTTCGAGAAAATAAAAATCGTTTGTTTTTTTCATATGGCAGCCCATAGACACAGGTTAGCAAGAGTATTGTCATACCTCATTTATTAAGTTAAAAATAAATTAATGACAACTCTGAAAATTTGAAAAAAATTCTTGGAGCCGTTTTTGAGAAAAGTGCAATTTTTTTTTTTTTGTATGGCAGCCATCTTGAATTTTCATGTTGGTGTAATGTCTTGTTATTCATACTTAATACATGCCCAAAAAAGTTGATATAGCCAAAATTTGGTATCTCTAGGTCTTATACTTTGGAAAGTGACACACATACATACACACACACACACACACACACACATACAGACGGACGTTTTTGAAAGACAGTGTTTTTTGGCATGTCCTGCACCAGGACAACTCATTTCCGTGAAAACTTCGAAAACAAATTTTCACACCAAATCAATACTTTCTTTATAGCCTTCAGCTATAGCAAGAAAGTAAAAAAAAACATGATTTCCTTAAAAATATGTCATGTCAAGAATCAGCTAGGTACAAACGGCAATTTTGACATATTTTACAGGATTCTGAAACATTATGGTTTTCAGGAAAATGTGGAATAAAAGTTTTGCTTTTTCGGTAAGCTTGCTACTTAATGTGTTTATTTGAATTACTATAATAATAATATTAGGAAAATTTATTTGGTGAGCGCTGTTTTTGTGTGTATCGCACCTCAAGAGCCCTCTGCGAGCTTGGTCGTTGCTGTAGAAAGTGCCAATTCTCAAGCAAGACCCAGTTGTTGTAAGGTTGGATGTACCTTTCAGTGACCGGTCTTTGGCAAAGGTTTATGAATTTTTCAACCAAGCAAAGAGCACATTTTTGGAAATATATATGGTATATTTTTGTGCTCCGCCGGGATTCGAATCCACAACCTTCCATTCACGAGTCCGAAGTGTTGCCACTGGACTACGGACTGGTCCAAGAAATGCCAACAACACGCGGTGTACCTAGCGGTCAACCATCCAGGTAGCATCCGCGCCCAATGTTGCTTAACTTCGGTGATCGAGAACCGGTGCTTTCAACATGGTATCGTCGTTGACAAAAAACCTTGTATGTATCCCTTTACTTATAGGTTGGTATGAAGCTGACCACCTAAGCTTTATAAAATTGTTCACTTTGCCAATGTCATCCCTGTTGCAGGAAAAGGTTGCGGGAGTTGCAAGGTTTATGTTCATGTGAGGTTTTTTTTATTTGCATGCACACAAAAAGTAATGTTAATCAAGAAGTGATTTAATTTCGCAAATGGAAAAAAAACTTGTTCACCAATATTGTTCGCGACCTGTAAATAAATTTTCTTCTGAAAGTGAAAATTGTAAAGACGAAATACCGGGGGTCTCCCCTGGGTACAGTAATCCACGTGAGCATTTTCAAATGCCCTTACAAATCAGGAGATTGAAAAAGCGAAATTCAAAATCAGACTCTTGTACCTCGCACATCACCAGGGACCTTCGTTTCTCACGGCAGTGAAGCTCAACCATTAATCCAAGTTGCAAAGATATATCACATTTAAGATTTATATCGCTTGAAGACTACCGGTGAAAAACAAGGAGTGTCAAGTAAGAAAATAAGTTCGTAAAAAAAAGTAAAATCTAATGGCATCTGTGTGCAAAAATTGTAATGCAACAATAGTCGCTATCACAGTTTATGGCGGTATTTCCGGTTCTTTGTTACAGACTGATTGTAACAGACTGTGATTAGACTGTATTTCTTGTTCTTCATCTGTAGGCTTCACTTGCATTCCCATAAGCAGGCACTTCTAAGACACAACTAAGTCGCTCTTACACATGCTGAATGTTTACTTACAAATTAAAACCCGATCTTAAATGAACTGGTCGTGAAACTCTTGCCGACCTTACCTGAAACAGGAGTGACATCAGCAAAATGAACCATTTCGTACAGTATGACGGCTCATTTTATCAAATTACTTCTTAAAGCATTCACTTAAAATATAGAACGTATGAGGAAAAAAAATTGGTGATGTCAGATTTAAAACTGACCGAAGGAATTAGCAGCCATCCGTGCGATAGCAGGGTCGGTCTGCTAGTTTGAAATATACCAAAATGGTGTAGTTTTCTGTGCTCCGCCAGGATTCGAACCTTCCATTTACGTGTCCGAAGCGCTAAACACTAGACCACGGACCGGTCAAAATGTTGTGCATGGCTTTGCAGAAAGGGTGTTCGTATTGCCGCTGAATATTTTTCAATCCATATTTCATTTTGGAGAGGGAGGAATTTATTTGCGCTGTGAATGGGAGCAGATTCTGAATATGAGTGGAATCGACGGCAGAAGTGAGGTTAGGTTACTTGTGAAGTGAACAGAAATATCCGTCTGTACCTAACGCACCTTAGGGGACGCCTTTTTGTTGTCATTGTTACGAATTTCCCCTGAAATGCCGCAGCTTTTTGGGATTAAAAAAATTAAAAAGCGATGTCAATTTAAAATATAATGATTATTTAAAAAATTCAAATTTTACCTGAGTTTTTAAATAACTAAAAATGGACTTTCACTGTGTTAATGGATCAACCTAAAAAATATAAAATATTATATAATGGTTCATATTGTTGGGAATATGAGTAGTTGTCTTCGGTCGATAGCTCAGGTGGTAGAGTGCTTGCATTTCATGCCGAAAGCTCGGGTTCGAATCCCACCGAGGGTGTCAGAAATTATTTCCCGTTTCGGTGTTTATTTCAAACCCCAAAACAAAATACCGGCAAGGTAATTTGCGTTTGCGTCTGTGTGAGTAAATAATAAAGTCTGTGATGTCTCTCAAGATAAACATAGAAGTTAGGTACCTACTTGTAAGAATTTTGGTTTGTTCGAGTTTGCTCGAGTGTAAGATAGAATGTACTGGCCAAATCTAGCATGCAGCGATTCTCCGTGTTTCGAGAATGATCTTTATTCTTACTATAAAATATGGATCAAAACTCTATGTAGCGTCAGGAGTGTATCAGCCGTTGTACCATACTGCGCTAATATACATAAGTCTGAACTGAAATATAAATAAATAAGTCAAGTAAAATAAAAAAAAACAATGCATTTTTTATTAAAATAGAAACCGCGTAAAAATGTAACAATATGATATGGTAAAGTATTGTACGCATTATGGTTTTATACATTATGCCTTAAGAACGTAAATATTTTTAAATGTTACACTGGTCAATACTCTGCGGTTTGCATTTTGAAAAATTAAAAAGGCACTGAATAACACACACAGTAAACGACAGTTTTAAAAACAAATCTGAATCCAAACATTAGTATTTATTGTTGTGGTGGTAAGCCTCAGAGTATATTTAAAAAAAAAATGTTACAAATATAAAACTTTTTCACTTACGTGACCAAAACTTTAAAACGAAATCAAGGCAATGTTTTCTTAGCGCAAAAATAAAATTCAGATTTTCTTTTTTCTGAAACCTAATTTTTTCACCACATTTTCGTGTCGAAAAATCAACAAAATAACAAAAAAATTCGACATTGTTAAAGAGAGCCTTCAAAATAATGTTGACCTTTTTAAAAATGTTGAAGAGACTTTATAATGAAGTTGTGTTAACATAAAAAAGATGAAAAAAAAGTTGAGAAAAACATTGTGGTTATAATGATATGTTAACCCGTTAAGCGCCGTGCGTCAAAAGATTTTTATTTTGACCAAGGATTAACCGCGTGATGTTGCAATATATTTTTTTTATCTCATACGCTGTCAATACTGTGGAAAAAGTATTGAAAAACCTGAAAGTCTCAAGATATGAAAGGTTGTGTGTGAACCTTCTTTTTATGGACATGACATTAAAGACGTGTTTATTTATTGATGAATTTAAGACGTCATGCAAAAATGGAATTTCCAAGAAAATAAACTTTTAAGTATTGTAAAACTTAATAAGTGCTGATTCGTCTATCGTCTATATAACATTGTATTGGGAGTAGCTTCTCATAGTTTAGCGGACAAATTATAAGAAAATACTGACGACAAACTTCTGAACCACAGGATAGGCACACTTTTTTTGTGTTTTTTTTCGTAAAAAATAGGAAGAAAGGTGCATTTATCTGAGACACACATATTAACCTTATAATCCACTAATTAAGTTTTACTTTAATGTATCAAAATGATGTAATATACACTGAGGAGTTTGTGTAAAAAGAATAGGCTGAGTAAACCTTGCCGGTATTTTATTTTGGGGTTTGAAATAAAACACCGAAACGGGAAATCATTTCTGACACCCTCGGTGGGATTCGAACCCGAGTTCTCAGCGTGGAACGCAAGCACTCTACCAACGACCGGGTATCCTGGTGAAAATGTCATCTTATGAACCTTTTCAAGATTTAAGTCAAAAAAATAATATTTATACTTCAAATTTCCAATCCATCATCACTCATCCTGTATCATACCAACTTATCTTATAATATTTTGTATTACTTTTTTTACCTTAACACATGGTACACCGCCAAAAAAAAACTTCACAAAGCGCAACCCGCCCCAAAAACCACCCTCGGCAGCTAATGGGTTAAGGCGAGCACAAAAGCAACCTTCACGTATAAAAAAATTTGAATACTAAAGCTTTCCAAAAAGCGCCATCTATGTTTCGGAGCCGAAGTTTCCCCCCCCCATCACCACTCAGAACGTATTTGTGACACTTCATCAGCTGGGGTGTGCCTGTCACATCTTTCAGGATTTTTCCGCGTCGTGGGTTTCTGAATTTCATGCTTTCAGATACTTTTTACGTGAAAATTGCAATGAAGGATGATTCCTTAACTAATAGGTTGGTATGATGCTGACCACCCATGCTGTAAAAAATGGTTCTATATTGTAAAGTTTAAATTGCAAGAGTACACTAACAGTTAAGATTCATATTTAATGTATACAGACAAGTATAAGTTCGCCCTCAAAAATGCTGCATGTGTACTAATAAATTATGAATTTTTAATTTGAATGTATCTTTGCAACTCACATTACAGATTATATGGTTTTTATTTTTCGGTCGTTGGGTTTAGTTTTACAAAAAATGTTTAAAGATTTTTTTCGGATCTGTAATCTAAGCTGCATTAAGCTTCGAATTTAATGTATGGCCACAAGCTGACACGTGAAAGTTCGTGGTCACAAATGCTGCATTTGTATTTAAAAATTGAAAATCCCCGGTTTTAGGGAAGGTCAGCAAGAGTTAAAGAGCTTATGTTCATCTCCACAATCGAAAATGATGATTGTTATATTGTTCGCCAAATCGTCCCTCAAGTGTTTATTTGGCTTATGTACCATTTTTTTCAAAGATGACCTTTAAATGATTGTCTTAAAAATCACATTCTTTACAATCTGAGCTAAGAAAAAAACGTAAAACACGTTATGTGAGATTCTTGATTTTTTGGTTCCGGGTTTTGACCGTGGTCCATATTTTTGCTTCTTTTTACTTTTTCGTCTTTCTTGATACTTCTTGAAGACTTTCAGCTGACGTTTCGCCTCCTCTGTGGGTGACTTCTTCTGAATCTGGCCGTGAAAGCCTAAAAATATTTATAACACGCCTCTACGGGGAGGAGTTATTCAAAAACGTTATGTGTGAGTTGTTTTGAATGTTAAAAATCTGTTTCGAGTTTTCGTAAGACACACTAGTACAGTACACATGCAAATATTGCTCATTTTAAATTATCTCTGTTGGAGATAAAACAAACAAGCGCTAAGGGGACAAAATGTAAAGTCCAGTCTTACTCGTATTCTCTTTTCACAGCCCAGCATTTTTCATTTTTGAAATTTCAAAAAAAATATTTTCCACAATCTTCAATTTAATTTTCTCGGACGGTAATCGAATGAGGATTTGCTTTAATCGCGTCAAAGGCGTAACCCGCATAAAAATAGGGGGGGGGGGGATGGAAAAGTGTCTCTCCATAAATATTCAGTAGCGTAACGGCTCATTAAAAACTTTCTCGTTTTTGCGGAGCCTTTTTCTTAGCCGACCTGATTTATTTTTTTCACGGTGAAAAAACCTAGTTTGAATAATAAATTGTCACGTAGAAATTTTCTAGATCTTTTTGTTCTTCGCCCAAGGAAAAATGTGTTTTTTTTTCTGCCATTCTGATCAAGGTACTCTTTTTCCGTTTTATATTCAGCGAGTAGAATATCGTAGTCTAATGTCATTATTTTATTTTTTATTACAATACGTGATACAAGTTTTGCTGATGAACAAATAAATGCAGAAAATGTGAAAAAAATACAATCTGGAATTCCAAAAAAAGTATATTCATGTTTTGTAATATTATGAAAAAGATTTTTTTACAAGCACAGAGTTTTATTTTCACAAGTAGAGCATTTATTTTACCTCGAGTACTTTCGACTTGCTTACGTCATTTTCAAAAGATGCATTTGTATGAAGACCTGAAAATCCAAGATGACCGCAAGCAAACAGCTGATAAGTCTTCATACAAATATTACCAAAATTCGGTACGTAAGAATGACCGTGGTGATGAGACTTCCAGCCCAGGCATCATTAGTTTGTCAAAGCGTGGGCTCAACAGACGATCAAAATGTTTAAGAATAGCACTGATAAAGTTTAAGAAAGAAAAACTACTGGTTTAAGGTATAAAACGCTCTTAAAACACAGAATTGAAGCATCTTTTTTTTCTTATAAGATATGACGCTTTTCAGTAAATAAATTAGCACATAATCTATGGATTCTGCTAATTCTCGTCTAGAAATTAGCGAACCTTGCAGCGGTAATAAGGCGCAGCTACAAAGGAAGCGATGGCAGGGAAGATGGGAGGGCGAAGAAACAACAAGGAGTAAATGAACAAAGAAGTGAACTGACGGGAGAGGAAAAGACTGCCAAGAAAGTAGGAAGCGAGCTGTGGAAGATGTAGAATGCGAAGACGGTAAATAATCAACGCAAAAGACAGGACTTTAAAACATTTAAATTAAAAAATTAAAATATTCAATCTTTTTTTTTCTCTTACGGCTCCCCAATTGTCTAGAGTCTTGGGGGTCTATGTCACCCAGGGAGGGTGCCGCAGAGGTATTGCTTGTGTTGTTGCTTCTGTCGTGAGGCGTTGCAAGGAAGTGGCGATTGATGTTGGTTTTGAATAGAACCGGATTAAATTGGGAAGGGAACACAGATACTGGTAGATCATTCCATAAACGGACAGTTTGGCAAAGGGATCTAAAATCTAAATCTAAGCTGCAAAGATAAATATGATTTAAGATTCATATTAAACGCATTCCCTCAAGCAGACACGCATAGTTTCGCGCTCACACATGGCGCATGTGGACCTACAATATAAAAACCAAATCTCAAATGGACATACACCCTGCAACTCTTGCCGACCTTCCCTGAAACAGGGGTGACATTCGCAAAGTGAACCATTTTCTACAGCATGGGTGGTCAGCCGCGTCTAGTGTCTATATCCAAAATAAAAATAACTTTCGCTGACCTTTTCTGAAACAGGGGTGGCATTAAAAACATGAACCAATTTTTATAGTGTGAAAATGTAACCTTATCTTAAACTATTGATTGTTTTTTTATTCGACATGTGTTTGAGCAAGTCAGGCCTTTTTTTTGTGCTCAACAGGTTACAGTGCACCCTTACAGCTATCGACACGCTGGGAGGAACTCTTATTATTTTTTAAACACTACCGGTTTCGGGAGAAGCAATACCTCCCATCTTCAGGTGTAAATATAAACTACACCTACACCTGAAGATGGGAGGTATTGCTTCTCCCGAAACCGGTAGTGTTTAAAAAATAATAAAAACTCATGTGAATTGTAACAAAGAAGTTTTTTATTTTAATCTATTAAAATGAACTTTCACGAAGTAACTGCCAAAAACCTAGATAATATGGGAGGAACTCTATTGCTAGATTTGTAAATCATTTTAAATTACACTTAAAAACATCCAAAAACTTTGTTGCGAATATAGGACACGGCGCAGGTGGGGTTCGGACCGGCGCTAGTTTCAATAACTCAAATCACCAGTTCCTCGAATTGTTATTGAAAAAAGAAAACCTTTGTTCCTTGACTTATAGGTTGGTATATGCGGCTGACCACCCATACTGTAAAAAATGATTCACTTTGCCAATGTCCCCCCTGTTTCAGGGAAGGACGGCAAGAGTTGCAGGGCTTATGTTCATTTGAGATTGGGTTTTATATTGTAGGTCCACATGCGGCATGTGTTAGCGCGAAATTATACATGTCTGCTTGTGGGAATGCATTTAATATAAATCTTAAATGATAAATATCTTTGCAGCTTAGATTAGATTAGATTAGATTAGTGATTTAATTAGACAATATTGCATGCATCTGATTGTAAAGTTAATCAAGAAAATGTGTCCGTCTTAGACAGTGGGGGTGGGCGCTAGAGGAAGTTTCTAGCCTCCACGGGAAGGGAGTGAGGGGAACATCCTGACGCCCCCCACCTCCTCCTGCTACCGCCCCCTCCATACCCGTGTCGACGCCCCTTCGTTAGGAATTCAAATTACCGGGGATGTCTGGCGGAACGACTGCAGACAGACCAACAGTCATTTTTTGTAATGTTTTAACCTGAAACGCTATTCTGCTCAATTCCTTACACTTTGGATATCAATCCAAGTTGGAGCTTGCTAGCACTTGCGAAAGAACTCCGTAGATAAAAAATCACAGTACACCTTATTTATGGACACAAATCGCTATCTCGTCGCCTTAAGGGAGTATATTATAGCGCTTGTCATGTTGTTTTTCAGTAAATGCTATTATTTATACCCAAAATACCAAAAGATTACTTATATAACAAATATACTAACTTTAAACGGCTACAACATGTAAAATGATGCAATCTGCAATACGTTAAATAACAGGTAAGGGGGTCTGCCTTACGCCAATTACTTTCAGGTGAACAATTTCTCAGCTCCCAAGAAGGTTGGTACTCTTTTCTTGTGAAGGGTGAGTAAGTCTTGAAGGTGGGCTTAAATAAACATCAAAACGGGAAATAATTTCTGACACCTACTGTGGGATTCGAATCCGGGCTCTCAGCATGGAATTAAAGCATTCTACCAACTGAACAATCGACCGGGTTTTTTTACGAGCTTGGTCGTTGCTGCAATGCGCCCATTCTCCAGCAAGACCCAGTTGCTGTAAGGCTAGATCGGCCTTTGGTGACCGGTATTTTGTAAAGTTGTATGTATTTTTCAACCTAGCTTAGATCATATTTGAAAATATAAATGGTATATTTTTGTACCGACTCGTACTTCGCTGGTATTCAAACCCACAACCTTTCATTAACGAGTCTGAAGTGCTACCACTGGACTACTACGCACCGGTCGAACCGGACTTGTAGTTATTTTACATATTTTTTTGTTATTTTACAAATGGATTTTAATAATATTAAATAAATTAACACAGTTTTAATTCAATTTTTAAAATTTTATTGTTGTCTAGTACTTTCGCCTATAGAGCATCTTCAGGACAATGAAGTTTGTGCTTTGTCCTGAAGATGCCTTATAGGCGAAAGTACAAGACAACTATAAAATTTAAAAAAGTGAATTAAAACTGTGTTAATTTATTTAATCTACAATTTACTTTCACTGTGTAAACCACCAAATCCTTAAAATGATTTTAATAAGTTTATATAAACTAAATAAATTAATTAGATGAAGCATGTCGGTGTTATAGCCTCGGGGATCAAGACAGGTTATTTGGAACCGGATAACGCTGGTTCGAATCCCGCGACGATAACTTCAACCCTGGTTCAACAGATGCCGTTGCATGCACACAAGCTTCTGCTTTCGCAAGAAGACAACTGGCCAGGTAAAATAGGCTGGTGGATTGCATTCCTTTCCACAAATCTATTTAAAAAAAAATAAAAAAATGTGGTCTGTCTGTAGCAGAGCTCCGATTGTCGTTCTGCACACATCTAACTGATTTTTCCTTTGTGCCCTCGCACCTCGGCCGTGGGGACCTCCTACCTACCTACTCCTGATTTATGTGATTTGTTGATTTGGTCTAATATTTAATTTCATTTTGTAGCAATTCCTTTTCAGATAATGCGATTCGCACTGAATCATTTTTTTGCAATGAATTTCACATAAACCATATTATATTTATTTCATTGTCGGAAAAAATACTGAATTGCCGTGTTTGATTCTCAACAACGTTATACCGAAAGGGAAATTGGTATGAGGCTGAACCCCCTGCTGTAAAAATCGGTTTACTTTTGCCAATGCCACCCCGGTTTCAGGGAAAAGTGGCAGGAGTTGCAAGGTTTATGTTCATGTGAGGTTTTGTTTATTTTTATCAGAATGTGTATTCGCGAACCTACATGTGCCTAGCTGTGGGCATGCGTTTAATATGAGCCTTAAATGTTAACATATCTTTGCAGCTTAGATTATAGATGAAATATTATAGATAGATCGTATGTGGTGATTCGGTACCTATTTATTTTACGGTTAAAGGATGCCGGCCTCACACCAAGCACTTTAATTGAAGTGGATGTTTCTCAGCTGCCGAGGGGCCTGGTTCTCATTTCTTGTGAAGGTTGAGTAAAATTTACTGGAGTGTATATTTGAGTTTGGAATAAACACCGAAACCGGAAATCATTCCTAACACTCTCAGTGGGGATCAAACCCTTGCTATCGGCCGAAATGCAAGCATTCTACCAACTGAGCCATCAACCAAAGTGTGTTAATTAATAATTTAAAAAGCTAAACATTTTCAGTGTTAATTAATTGTGACACAAAACTCATTTCTATACCTTTAAGAAATTCCCCCTTCAAGGAGCTCAAACCAGATAAAACAACCCTAAACAGCCTATTTACGGAATTCGTTAAAACCCCCCCTGTTCACCTTGGGATGTTATTTTTCCTGCGTCTACTATTCAGGAATATTTCGCAGCCATTTCCCGGGTCGTATCTCTGAAGGGAGACAAAAGGTTTTCCCAGTATTGCTGATTAAAGACGAGCCCTAAATCAGCCTTATTATCATATAGAGTACGGAGGACGTCCTTTGCGTCGGGAGAAATACAGAAATATTATGTTTTGGAAAAACCAAGACGTCTTTATCCACCTCGAATGAGAAACATTTTCATGCATATCTTTCGGTCTGTGTTGCCATGATTCTCTCTTGAACGTAACAAATATTCGCTCCTAAGCTACACGCATAGTGTAACCTCCTCCCGCAATTTCCCTGAAAGGGTTGCATGTGTGGTGTGGGAATTATTTATTTTTGATTCGATGTTAGAAGACACAGTGACAAAACGACAAATGACAGTACATCTACAATCTAAATCTAAGCTGCAAAGATATATATGATTTAAGATTCATATTAAACGTATTTCCACAAGCAGACATGTATATATTGGCGCTAACACATGCCGCATGTGAACCTACAATATAAAAACCCAATCTCAAATGTACATAAGCCCTGCGACTCTTACCGACCTTTCCTGAAACAGGGGTGACATTGGCAAAGTGAACTATTTTTTACAGTGCGGGTGGTTAGCCTCATACCAACCTATAAGTCAAGGAATTCACATCACAAAATACCATTTTGACAAAACATTACATACCTAAAACAGAACATACCATCAACGGTACATGAAAATACATCACAAACGATACCATGATACCATGTCAACGACAATACCATAATGAAAACACCGGTTCTCATCAGATCACCGAAGTGAAGCAACATTGGGCGCTGATGCCACTTGAAGGGGTGACCGCTAGGTACACCGTGTGTTGTTGCCATTTCTTGGACCGGTCCATTGTCCTGTGGCAATACTTCGGACTCGTAAATGGAAGGTTGCGGATTCGAATCCCAGCGGAGCACAAAATATACCATTTATATTTCCAAATGTGCTCTTCGCTGGGTTGGAAAATTTATAAACCTTTACCAAAGACCGGTCACTGAAAGGTCCATCCAACCTTTAAACAACTGGGTCTTTCTTGAGAATTGACGCTTTCTACAGCGACGACCAAGCTCGCAGAGGGCTCTTGAGGTGTGATACACACAAAAACAGCGCTCACCAAATAAATCACCCTAATATTATTATTATTATAAACATGTATTTTGCTTCCACACGCCATATGCGACTATTTCGGGGATAACGGGGTAAGAAGTTGCTCTTTGTGTGTTCCGTCCATTTTCAAATAGATACGGTAAGATCTACCGACGACCGTCGAGACTTCCACCCCAGGAATAGCTATATGATTGATCAGAGGGTTTTTCTTTTTGCGATATGCGTATTCTTCCGCTATACTCTTTCCAGAAAAGAATCGTCAGCGTACATATCTCCAGTTGTGATAAAATTGAATGAGCTGGCTGAATTGGGATTTATTTTAGAAGTATTATTCCTACATAATTTATTAGTTTTGTTCAATTCACCTGGCAACCTTCCACGAGCTGTGGAATCCGAAGCCCACCTTCCGTTCACTAAAGCCTTCTTCTCGTCAATTCAATTGCGCATAATGTGTGCCATTAAAATTTTCATCGTAACTACTCGTACCTATGCGTGTTGGATATCCGAACTAATTTTAATTTTTTTACGATTGTGTATAAACACTTTTATATTGGATCTCTACTAAATTTAATAGAACTAAAACAATTTTACATAAACACTGTTTTATTTTCATTAGATTTATTAATTTCTGACCTAAAAAAGATCAAATCATTCGTGTATATTAATTAAAATAAAGTTAATAAATTGAGTGAAAATAAAACAGTGCTTAATGCCCACAAGAAGGCACATTTAAGATCACGCTAACACACGCTGCATGTGTACATACAAAATAAATCGCACCTCACATAACCATTCACTGTGCAACTCCTGCCGCTTTTCCCTGAAACGGGGTGGCATTGGTAAAAGTGAACCATTTTGTACAACATGGGTGTTCAGGCGTCATACCAACCTATAAACCAAAGAATATAAGAAATATTTTATGAAATACATATATTATTCCATCTCAGATTCTTAATATTCAGCTAGTCTGATCTAAGTTCCCTAGTGATGTTATATATTTGTTAATCATTTTGTTTCAAGGCTTTCGGAGAACAGGCGGCTATGCTTTGGATATCATCCTGCATTGGCATTACAATAATATCGTCTCCATAAAGAGATTTCTGCCATTGATATTATATTATTGTCTATGCCACCTAATATTGCTCTGTTACAGAATATGGTTTCGGTACCAAAATCATATTTTCACAAATGGCAGTACCCCAGATGTATGCTCTACCCAACCTTCCAATGAATTGATTTTTTTTATGTATACTTCACTTTTCAATGACAGTTTAAATTGGTGTTGATAAAAAATTCCGTTAAAATTTTGAGGATTAAATTGACACAAAGCTGAAAATCTGGTGTCAAAATCATGACTCTTATTTTATGCGTCTTCATTGAAGACCAAACTACTATGTCTTCATGTAATTATCTAAAAAATGATAAAAAAATTAAAAGTTTTAGATAATGAAGAACGCAAACGCAACTAACCTACATATATGGTGTAACTTCTTGCTGCGATATCCGAATGGCGAGTGAACCCATTTATTTTTACAGTTAAGGGGGTTGGTCAACCACTTCAGTGAAGTAGGGGGGTTCCAAGATCCCGAGGGGATTGGTTCTCATTATTTGTGAAGGCTGAGTATGCCTTGGCGGTATTTTATTTTGGATTTAATACGAACACCGAAACGGAAAATCATTACTGACACCCTCAGTGAGATTCGAACCCGTGCTCTCGGCATGGAATGCAAGCACTCAACCAACCAAGCTATCGGCCGGACTACAGATAATTAAAATCAGAAAGGTTCTCATATCTCTTTTTTTTACTGTTATTATTTATTGAATGAAAAACTGAAATAATCGTTTGTTCAACTCCCCAAAACCACCCTGTCTCTTGGTTGGTAACTGAAACATTTTTTTTTGTAGGCTTCTGAAATCTGTGTGTACCTAAAAATTCACCTTTGACATATATAAATATATGTATTTAAATATATTTTGTATTGTTTGTGTATTAACACTGTGAAAATTCATTTTGTTTCAATTTATAATTTTTGGATGAAATTTTTCAAGCAAAACACTGTTTATTTTCACTATAGACTTTATTTAAAAGATTAAAATCTTTAAAACAAAATTACGAACGTTTTCGACCTAGAAGGTCATTATATGTATTTAATATTAAATAGGTATATAAGATTGCTGTATAGTATATAACAAAAATATATACTAGTGGGTACATTGACTTATGATATCTGTGGACTAGAAATTCTTGTAACGAAAATATACATTATATGTATGTCTATTTCAACTTATTTATGAAAATGGTCCTTATTAAGAAATACATCAAAGATCTTCACTGTGTCATTTAGTTGTAAACAAAAAATTGGATGAAATTGAGAAATATTTTCAGAATGTTGGCAGTGTTGATATTCATTCCTGCGTGAACATTGTGCGCACGCGCTATAAATCTTTTGATCGGTAATTTTGACAATTTTTAAATGTTAAAGGCATTATTTGAAGACATTATGACATGTGTAATTATTGTGTGTCGAAAAAAAATGTAAATAACAAGAAAATACAGGATTTCACATGTCAGAAGATGATTTTTAAATTGTTGTTTTTGACAGGACTGGGGACAGCTGTGTTCCAAAGTATGTTACAATGCCGTAAGCTAGTTTCTACTTTACTTCTACATTATATACTTCTATATTATATACTTCTACATTATATACTTCTATATTATAACCCAATGGGTGGGTATGTGATATTTGTAAGGGGTGTCTTATCTAGGCGTGCTTTCAGATAAGGGGTGCGAGAATACATGGACCTCAAAATAATATACACCCTGTGAAAATGGAACAATAGAATACGGCATAATGTTTATGTGGCAACTGATAAATATCTTCAAGAAATATAGATATTTTTTCGACTAATTCCTACTTACCTACTCATATATATAACAGAAGAAATATCTAATTTTTTCTACACAAAATTTAAAAAAAATTAAAGAACAAGCTTACACAATGGCCAGTATGACAAAACCACGTTGAATAAAGTTGAACAGGTGCGAATCCACTTAGGACAATGTCACGTAGATTGTAGCTACGCACGTTAAAGTGCATACTTATATTCTGTAACGTGAAAACCACGGCACGCTTTCCGTGCTCGTCCATTTAAGACAAAGTCATGCAGGACAAAGGTGACAATTTTAAATCCAAACAGGGAAAATTTCAACAAATAAATATGTGACCTGGGACGAGTCATTATAAACCCAATTCCATGCATGACAAATTCACGTGGAATGGCGCCACACTGTGAAAAATTGTACGGCGAAATTCCATCACGTCAAAACCACGTCACGCTCCGCATGCTACGCAAGTTAATATAACATCAATAGAGGAACAGGGTTAATATAATGTTGTCTTCGCAGAGCCCATAAATCAAATTCCCCGTGACGTCACCGTGCCTGACAAGTGACGTGATTGTATTCTGTAGCCTCGTCTCCCTCACTCCAAGCTGATGCATTAAGATGCGCAGATGGTCGGGAGGAGAGATGAAGGGAAATAGCACCACGCACATTAAAGGAAATCTGTGAAGACTAGATGAAGGAATTCGGGTCTCAATTTTTGTGAAATCTGGTTGTACTTCCGATTTTCTTGAGCTGTATAGTAAGGTTCACCATAATCATAAGTGACGTCAAGCCAGAGAGAAGTGGATTTTTTTTTGTACATACCTACACATAGACCGGTCCGTAGTTCAGTGGTAACACTTCGGACTTTGAATGGAAGGTTGTGGGTTCGAATCCCGGCGGAGCACAAAAAATATACCATTTATATTTTCAAATTTGCTTTTCGCTGGGTTGAAAAGATCATAAACCTTTACCAATGACCGGTCACCAAAGATCCCTCAAGCCTCACAGCAACTGGGTCGCTTTGTAGCGACGATGACCAAGCTCGTAAAAAGGTCGATAGCTCATCGGTAGAATGATTACATTCCATGCCGAGAGCAAGGGTTCGATCTCAAGGTTTACTCAGCCTTCACAAGAAATGAGAACCAGCCCCCCGGAAGCTGGGAAACCTCCACTTCAACTGATAATTGTTGGTGTGATGCCGGCCTCCTTACCTGTAAAAATAAATAGGTCCCGAATCGCATAGGCAAGAAGTTACACTATATGTGCAGCTTAGTTGCCTTAGTTGCGTTCCTCATTGTCAAGGGTTGCAACCATTGTGGAAAAAACACTCTTCTCCAGTTCTATATTGACTGCGCAGTCCGCAACATTCCAACCACCGGGGTGCCTGCTGCTGGAATCTTCCTCTTCTTCTCTTCTCCTCAAGCCACCGATCAAAACCAGTCATTTCAGGCTATCCTCATTGCCGCAGTCAAAGTGTCCCAAGAACTGAAGAATACGGCGCGTACATATATTGGCCAGAGTCAAGCCATCCAGACGTAGCTTCCGATGAATGGATTCTTTGGTACGTCTAGCTGTCCATGGGATTTTGAGCATGCGCCTCCATCACCATATTTCAAAAGTGTCAATTTTTCGTTGACTCGGAGTAAAAAGCTCTTAAATAAGTCAAATATATAAAAAAAATATTGTAATTTGTTGAGATTTAAAAATCTAGCAATAGAGTTCCTCCCAGCGTGTTGATAGCTGTGAGGGTGCACTGTAATTAGGGTTACCTGTTGTTACTGTATCCTACCACCGTTCAACTAAGAGTGGCCGGTACCTCTGCAGATGAATCTCCACTTTTTTCTGTCCTTGCATATCTCTTTCCTCTCTTCAACATTCATCACTTTCTATATACATACTCTTCTCTTATTCTCACTCTGCAGGTTTCATTCTTTCGCAATCTCACCTATTTGGTCTACGATGATGATGGATGATTTCTTTCCTGTGGCGCCATTTAATGGTCCAGGACCATCTCAAGGGCGCCATTCCTTCCTCGGTCTTCCCCTTCCACGCTTTCCTCTGACATTTCCTCTGTGCACTTTCTTCGTTAGTCGTTCATCATTCATTCTTTCAAGATGTCTGAACCATCTGTGATCTTATGCACTTTCATTCTCATATTCTCTTTTATACCACACCCTTTCATCACCCAATCATTGCGGGCTTTATCATTCCGTGTCTTTACAGTCATTGCTCTCAGGTAAGCCATTTCAACCGTCAAAACTTGACATTCGTTAACTGTCCACGCCTCACTATCCATACATCACAATAAACATAACAAAAAAGCCCATCGAACGTTCATGCTTACAGGGTTGTCGCTCAGTAACTTTTATACAAGAAAACTAATACTTGTTCGTATCTATTTGGAATAATTTACCAAACAAACACGATAATGGCTTCCAGGGAGATGTTTGCTTAATGTTCGATCACTTTGCGGAATTAATTATGCGCATGGAAGCTTCCCTCTCTGCCCGATACTGTTACCGGATATTAAATATTACCAGAATGCTCGGTGATCTCTGGAAGCCCTTTAATTCCGCGCAAATAACTTACAAGGCTGACTTCACAGCCGAATATCAAAGATTGGGTTCTACAAAGGGTTGTACCAAAGATTTTGAGTTTAGGGATAAACATGAAATGAAAGGTTCTATTGTCTTTCTTTTGGTATATACTTTTCATCTAAGCGTATTTTACATATTGTTACAAACAAGGGCGTGCATCCCATACAGGTACATGCGCCTCATAGGTAGGCAATATATGGTAAAAAAATATTTACCCCCGTATTCACGATCAAAACTAGCACTTACTTACGGGCAAACTAGCGCTTAGATTGGGGAAATTCATTTCAAGAACAATACTTAGTGTAAAAGCAGCTCTATAGCTCTTCGAATACTAGCACTTAGGTTAGTAAGGTCGACAGGTATATTAACCAACGCTTAAGCGCTCTCAAACTATTCCTTCATATTTCATTGTTATCACATTTTTTGTTTGATTGTGAATTTACATAAAAAAATGAATTCTTACGATGAAGACAATTTTTACGAGTGTATTAATATTGTTTTCACGAGTATGTTAACATTGTTTGACCATCAGAATCGGGTTTGTTCTCCGGTATGGTCTAGGACCAAACTGCAATGACAGATGAACTGTCTGTTTCGGTCCTTATTTTTTAGTAAGAAAAATGATTATTCTCGAAACACGGAGAATTGCTACTTGTTAGATTTTTATACTAACACTCAAGCAATCACGGACAATTACAATCCACAACACAAAAAAGAATCTCATTTTTTTAACGATTGTATCGATAGAAAACAAGCGATCAAACATAACCGGTCTGTGGTGTAGTGGTTAACACTTCTGACTCGTAAATGGAAGGTTGTCAGTTCGAATCTCAGCGGAGCACAAGAAATATTCCATTTACATTTTCAGATATGCTCTTTGTGGGTGAAAAATTCATATACCTTTACCAAAGACCGGTCACCAAAGGTCCTCAGCAAATAAATCTATAATCTATAATCTAAGTTGTAAAGATATATTAACGTTCAAATTTCATATCAAATGCATACCCACAAAAGACACGTGTAAGTTCCCGCTGACCAATGTTGAATGTGTACTAACAAATTAAAATCCAAACCTCAAATGAACATAAGTCCTGCAATTTTGGCCGACCTTCCCTGAAACAGGGGTGACATTGGTAAAGTGAATATTTTTTGCAGAATGAGTGGTTGGTATACGGCTGACCACCCATACTGTAAAAAATGGTTGACTTTGCCAATATCACCCCTGCTTCAGGGAAGGTCGGCAAGAGTTGTAGGGCTTATGTTCATTTGAGATTGGGTTTTTTATATTGTAGGTCCACATGCGGCATGTGTGAGCGCGAAATTATGCATGTCTGCTTGTGGGAATGCATTTAATATGAATCTCAAATGATACATATCTTTGCAGCTTAGATTTAGATTTAGTGGTCATGTATGTCATGCATGTTCCTTGACTTATAGGTTGGTATGCGGCTGACCACCCATACTGTAAAAAATGGTTCACTTTGCCAATGTCACCCCTGTTTCAGGGAAGGACGGCAAGAGTTGCAGGGCTTATGTTCATTTGAGATTGGGTTTTTATAATGTAGGTCCACATGCGGCATGTCGCACGTTTAATAATAAAGAGAAATAACTCTGAAACTCTGAAAATTGGGAAAATCGAGATTTTGTACTAAAACGCAAGAACAATGCGAGAAGAATAGGTAGAAAGCCGTTGAATTTGGACGAATATGACCGAGATAAAACATCGGCCGCCTTTTTCATCCCATACAAGTTGTACTGGTTGTCTGAACTTCAAACGTGATTTCCCAACATTTTTGTTTTTTGAGTTATTGCTCTTTATTATTAAACGTGCGATGTGTTAGCGCGAAATTACACATGTCTGCTTATGGGAAGGCATTTAATATAAATCTTAAATGATATATATCCTTGCAGCTTAGATTAGATTAGTGGTCAGTCAACCAACTTATAAGTCAAAGAAGTACCTAAAATATATTTATTTCTAGAGAGACCTATACAGACACTAATACAGATAATCCACAACACGCAAACTACATATTCGTAACTATACGATAGATCAAGGTATTCGCAAAGCCCTTCCTTACACGCAGAATCACAGTATTATTTGACGTTAATATACGAGATTTGTATGGAATCCGCAGGCCCGCTGTGATCGCGTTTGATTTCCCCTATTTGTGGGTTTATGTAGTGCGGTTCCGCCGGCATTCCTCTGTTTGGGGAAAACGGGGGTGAGGGACCGCCACACCAAAATCTGGGGCTGATCGATGCTGTAAGCGACCAGAATAATACACAGCTATTCAAATCTACCAATAATTCATTGGTAAAATTTAATGGTTTGATTATACACACAAATCATACCATTCATATTTTCAAATTTGCTCTTCGCTGGGTTGAAAAAATCATAAACCTTTACCAATGACCGGCCACCAAAGGTCCATTCAGCCTTAAAGCAACTGGGTCTTGCTTGAGAATTGGCGCTTTGTAGCGACGACGACCAAGCTTGTAAAAAGGCAATCTATCTATAATCTAAGTTGGTAGGGAAAAAGCATACAAATATTTTGACAATGTTTGCTAAAGACGGCATTCCCATACAAGACTGAATTTTCTCGCCTAGAAAAAAGATCCAAACTCAAAAGTGTTCCCACCTCATTATATAGCTATGAAGATAGAGGCTTCTAGAGGTTAATTTTCCAGAAGTTTCTCAAACAGACTTCCAAAGACTTCGAGTACAATAATTATGATGATTTCTAGTGACTTCCTTATAATATTTATTTACGCTAGGTACTAAATAATAATTAATCCTACTTATTATATAAAACTCCCATCAGCTGCAATTAATGATATATCTACCTACCTTTATATTTATATGCATATGCTATTTACATAACAATATAACACTATATGTGTAGATTAATATTATTGTTGTAAGGCTGGTGAGCTTAGGGGATGAAGAGGGTGAATGGAGGATGGGAGGAGAGGCGGGAATTGATGGATTTCGCTTGGATGATAGAGAATCTATAATGGAATTGCTGTATAAGCCGATTACAAATAAACATACCACAAGGGATGAGCGTGCAAGACCAAAAATTATTGTACTATCTAATCTAATCTAAGTTGCAAAGAGATGTAACATTTGGGATTCACATTACATGCATTCTCACAAGCAGACACGTACAAGTTCGCGCTTGCGCATTCCGCATGTGACCTACATCATAAAAACTAAATCTCAAATGAACATAAGCCCTGCAACTCTTGCCGACCTTCCCTGAAACAGGGGTGACATTGGCAAAGTGAACCATTTTTTACAGTATAGGTGGTCAGCCTCATAAAAACCTATAAGTCAAGGAATACAAGCAATTAATAACATTTACATCTTCACAAACCTAATTTAAAAAAAACTGTTTTTTTTTTCAAAATTTAACTCTTTTTTTTTTACAAAATTTATCTGAACTTATAATAGGATTTTACTGAATACCGTCTTGTCTGCTGTGTACTAACAGAGTACCATAGTGTTATCAGGTTTGCTTTGAACCCGCAGTGTGACCCTCGCAGCCTCCTGATGCTAAGATTACTGACACCTGGTCGTGGGCTTATCTGCGGACTAACAGACGACCCTCCCTAATGCACTGTTACTGTAGCTCTGTCACCATTCCGCCAGGGGTAGCCAGAACCTCCACAGTGTCACCTTAATTCCTACCTGTCCCTGCATACCTCCTCCAATCTATTTATATCCATCATCTTATTCCTTGACTTATAGGCTGAAATGAAAGTAGTATGCAATGACCGAAAGAAATGGCGGTTGATCTGTAATGCTGGCGTTTAAGTCTGAGGCTTAAAAACAAAATCACTTTTGTATAGAATATGTTTAGTAGCTTTTTAATTTTTTTACTGTTTAATTGTTCATTGATTATTTGTTTTTTTTTTATACTGAAAGTAATTAATTGCTTGTATTCCTTGACTTATAGGTTGGTATGAGGCTGACCACCCATACTGTAAAAAATGGTTTACTTTGCCAATGTCACCCCTGTGTCAGGGAAGGTCGGCAAAAGTTGTAGGGCTTATGTTCATTTGAGGTTTGGATTTTATTTGTAGTACACATTCAGCATTTTTAAGCGCGAATTACACGTGTTTGTTTGTGGGCATGCATTTGAGAACTTTAAATGAATATATCCTTGCAACTTAGATTATAGATTATAGATCTTTGGTTAAAATGACGCTGAGATTGGTATAAGGCTGACCACCTATACTGTAAAAAAATGGTTCACTTTGTCAATGTCGCCCATGTTTCAGTCAAGATCGGCAAGAGTTGCAGTCCATATGTTAATTTGAGATTGGGTTTTATATTGTAGATTCACACGCGGCATGTTTAAGCGCGATTTTATACGTGTCTTCTTGTGGTAGTGAATTTAACATGAATCTAAAATGTACCTAATACATCTCTGCAGCTTAGATTATACCTTATAGGAAGTCAGCCCCATACCAACCTATAAGTCAAGGATCAATTCTGATATTGTAATACAAACCTGTATATCGACGGTTAAAAGGCAGTAGGGCATAAGCGACATAAACTAAATTGTTCAGGAGAGCAGTTTAAAGTTTTAGATTGCAGAAAAATGGCATAACTTTTTTTATTTTTCATCCTTGACTGATAGGTTGGTACGAGGCTGACCACCCGTGCTGTAAAAATCTGTTCACTTTTGCCAATGCCACCCCGGTTCAGGGAACGGCGGCAGGAGTTGCAAGGTTTATGTCCATGTGAGGTTTTCTTTATTTGTATGCACACATGCAGAATGTGTAGGCGCGAACCTGCATGTGCCTGTCTGTAGGCATGCATTTCATATGAGCCTTAAATGTTAACATATCCTTGCAGCTTAGATTATAGATAGATCATATCGTTAAAATCAAAACAGCTCTAAAATTAAAAAATAAAGGCATTTTTTGGCATCGTTATTAATGTAGTTTTACGATTTTTTTATGTCACAAGCGCCTTTAGGACAAAAAAGGACAAAATCTTGTCGGTTAGACCAAAACCATACTTCGAAAACGCAGTTGTTTGCTTGGGCATAAACAACACAAAAATCATTGTAGAACTATGGGAGTTAGCGCATTAGAAAGAGCGGAAAATTTTAAGTAGGATAGCATTCATAACTCATTTTTGACCAAAATGTCGCTTATGCCCTACTGCCTTTGAAATGTCGGTATACATTGTATGCATAGGGATGTGTAGTACATCAGATATTAGTCGTACATCATCTGTAATACTGAATAGATTATTCAAATTTGACCTGTATTACGTACATACAAGCCGGAGTCGCTGTTCTAGGGATGGGAGCTGTTATTATTGTGAGGAAGCTGGAACTAATATATTCTCGAGAATGCCGCTAGGATAGTATTCAGACCATAGAGTTATAATATAGAAGAGTTGAAACTAGGTTACAGCGCTGATGCATACTTTGAAGCACAGTTGTCCCCAGTCCTGTTGAAAACAACAATTTAAAAATCATGTTCTTACAATTGAAATCCTTACGGATATTACATTTACGGAAGTGGCATTTCATCACAGCAGCGCCTGAAGTCGAGACACAGCTTCCTTAGTTCCGTGCAGCCCTTGTCTTCGGATCCAATGGCGGAAAGATTGCAAATGTGGAAACAGGAATGCCCGGAGAGCTATGTGCAGCCTGCAGAGAGCCTACCTCCAGGAAAGAACCTCGCCTGTTGGCCCGTGTGGAAATCTATGAACAGATTGAGGACCAATGTTGGAAGAGCCCGGGCCAACATGTTGACCTGGGGATTTCTGGGACGGGAGGACTCTACACTATGTGAGTGTGGAACTCAGAAAATAATGGAGCACCTGCGGTGTTGTTCCTCCTGTCCGACAAGCTGCTCCATGGATGATCTCTTTGCGGGAAACCAAAGAGCTGTAGACATTGCTCGTTACTGGGCCAATACGGTGTGAAGCTGACACGAAGAAGAAGAATTGAAACCCTGTGTTTCCTTGCCTTTTCCATTTTGTTTTTCGACAACCAATAATTACGAATGCCGTAATGTCTCAAAATAATGCCTTTGACGTTTCAAAATTTACAAAATTACCGATCAAAATATTTATAACGCGTGCGCACAATGTTCGCACAGAATGATTATCAATGCTGACAACATTCTGGAAATATTTCTTAGTTTCATCCAAGATTTTTTTTGTAAACATCTAAATGACACAGTGAAGATTTTCAACTTTCTAGGAACATTTTTACATTCGACCGAGTTTTTTTGTACTCATGGAAATGCAAGTGTGAAGTTCTTTGTCCTCTTTCTTACTAAGGACTATTTTCGTAAGTAAATAGAAACATAAATTTATAGGTCCATTTTTGTTAAAATAATTTCTAGTCCTCAGATATCATAATTCAATGACGTAGACAGACGTTTTCGATTCCACTCCTCAGGCTATATACTATTATATTAACACATGAGGAATTTCTGTCAAATGTAACGTAAGTATGTTAATACGCGAAGAAATATTCGAAAGATAAAATATTATATAAGAACAACCCTTATTATTTTGTATTTGTAAATGTATTTTTTGACTAAAAACAAGCCCTATGGAATAGTGTAAAAGTATTTTGCAAAATTATTTATCAAATATTGTACTCGTAATTTGTAAGGTTTATCTAAAAATACCAGTGACAAAATTTATGTTGTTACTGGTATTTTTTCAAGTAAATTACGATATTATTGGTATTTTGATTTGTTATTTTTTTTTCGTTATTTTCAATTAGGTACCTACTTTTTTTTAAGATTCAATACTTATAAAAAGATGAATGAAATGTTACACACGCAATCATTAGACACAAATTTGAAAATATACTTTTTTTATCAGCGAGAAAAACTTTACACGAGACTACGGTCCTTAGTAACTAAAAACAAAATATTTTTATGCCTCTTTCCTAACAACCTGGCCGTGTACCGTCACAATTTTGTTGTCTATGTTCCTTGACTTATAGGTTAGTATGCGGCTGACCACCCATGCTGTAGAAAATGGTTCACTTTGCCAATGTCCCCCCTGTTTCAGTGAAAGTCGGCAGTAGTTGCGGGATTCGGGTTTTTATATTGTAGGTCCACATGCGGCATGTTTAAGCGCAAACTTATACGTGTCTGCTGGTGAAAATGCATGTAATGTGAATCTGTAATGTTACATATATTAGCAACTTAGATTAGATTAGATTAGATGTTATTCGTTCCGAGTCCATTGTAACAGGTATTTTGTCACTGGTGTTTTCACTTGATTCGCTGATAATTGGTAAACGGCTGTGTGCAAACTTTATTTTAACTTGTGCAGGTCGCGTCATGTAAAAAGAATGCTGATGAGAAGTGGAGGGGGTGTGTTTGCGCATAGGTTACAGTCGCGCAAGTACCAAATAGACCGATAAATCGCCTACTGCGCAGCTTGCTGCCAGCGTTCTTTTTACATGACGCGACGTGTATTTTGACATGAAAATTTTATTAGTACTGTAATTTTAAATAACCCTTTGTCAAATAGTTTATATTTTGACGTGACAACTTCATTTAAGCCAGTATTTCTGTACGCAAGCCTCATTGTATCTGATTGTTTCCCGGTATTCATCCCTGGCCCGGCAGATATAGGCCGACCTCCCACCAGCTAATATCATTCCGGCGGCCGATATTGTAATCAGATTCATTCGCCACAATAAATCACGTGACTGACATTATCTGCTCCGGAACATTGCCCACAGCACTAGCGCAAACACTGGAGAGTCAAATCAGCCAGTCCAACGGTGAGTCAGCCGGCTAGTCAATTGGAGAGTAAAGGTTATTTTTACAATTGTCAAAAGTGAAATTTAAGTCAAGTTATTCTACAAAAAACACAACTCAACAAAGCTGCAAATCTGGTGTAACCTATAACCGCGCTTTCTCTGAAGAGGTCGCATGCGACTTATTTATATTTACAGGTAGCAAGCGGCCTTATGCCAACCTTTTCACTTGAAGTGAAGGTTTTCCAGCTCCCGAGGGGGGCCGTTCTCATTACTAGTAAAAGATGAGTAAGTCTTGCTGGTATTCTTAAAATAAAAATCTTAAATGTTGATATATCTTTGTAACTTAGATTATATTTTAAAGAAGAGCTTCATCTTCTTTATTTTGTTGTCCCACGTTGAATAAAAACTCTATCTCAAACTGTCTTCCTTTCCAGGCTCCTGACTATCACAAACTTTACGCAATTGAACAGACATTTATTTTCCCGTTCACATTCAGCTCCTAGCGCGAGGCGAGTAAGAAGGGAAGTGAGCAGGGCATGCGTGTGAATAGGCACACTTCATGGGCAGCTTGCTCATAGCGCACTTAATAGTACGGAACTAATGTCGGTGGTATTTTAGCGCAAGTTAAAGAAATGCTTTAAGAACTCGGTTGGTTTTAATTGCAATTGTGTTTATTTTTGTTTCAGGTATGAAATTTTTACTGCTTTCATCATAATTCATCAACTTTGCTGCAATTAAAGGTATGTCTATAGACGTAAGTTAGCAGAGATATTTTGACTGTGGGTTCATTCACAAATGAACATAAAACCTGCAGCTCTTGCCATCCTTCTCTGAAACAGGAGTGATATTGGGAAATTGAAAGATTTTTTTACAGTACAGCCTCTTGCCAACCTGTAATTCAAGGAATAAAAGGGGATAAGTTTGCTATTGCTACGAATTAGTAATTTTGTGTTTTGCTTGTTTGTGATACAGTCTGTGAAGTCTTTCTAGAAATAGATAGATATTAGGCACTAAAATAATTTGTATTGTTCGAGATTGCTCGAGTGTTTGGTCTAGTAAAATTCGCATTTTTAAACTCTCAATGATTCGAGAATACTCCTTATTTTTGCTATAAATTAAGGGCCAAGCCTCTCTGCAGCAGGCGAAGCAAACCGAAGTCTGGTGTACGTGTAAAGTGACACTGTATGTGAACCGTATCTGAAATGAATTGTGCAGGCAAATATAGGCAAATTTGATGTCATATTTAGATTGTCGTATTCCATGAAACACACATACGTTTATTAATATTTGTTTTGAGCCCTGTACCGATATTTATATATTAGACCTGCCATTATAATGTTTTGAAATATTATGAGGGTGGTTCAATGAATAAACCGCATAACATTTATTAAAATAAATAAAGAAGAAAAATAGTTGAGAAAAAACACATAACGGAGACGAGCAACATTAATGAGCTTATTTTGAGATAAAATTTTGGAAGGTATGGAACAAAAAAGCTAGAGTGCAATCATTGAATTATAATATCTGAAGACTAGAAACTGTTTTAATAAATATAGTTCGTAGTCTAGTGATTGGCGTTTCGGACTCGAAAATGGAAAGTCGTGGGTTCGAAAAGAAATTTTCTGGTTGCTAATTAGTCTCTTTACTTATAGGTTGGTATACGGCTGACCACCCATGCTGTAAAAAAAGGTTCACTTTTGACAATTTCACGCCTGTTTCAGGGAAGGTCGGCAAGAGTTGTAGGGTGTATATTATTTTTAAATTTGGATTTTTATGTTTTAGCTTTACATGCAGCATGTGCAAGGGCAAACTTATACGTATCTGCGTGTGAGAATGCGTAAAATGTGAATCCCCAATGTTAAATTTCCTTGCAACTTAGATGAGATTAGATTATATTAAGCATTCAACATGATTCATAAATGTAACATAACTTTGCAACTTAGATTATAGATTATAAATTATAAGTAAGTAGTTGATTTGTTAAAAAACGCTTATTGGCCGAATTTAGCCATTCTGTAAGTTAAGCGCTGGGTTTGTGAGGAATCATCCAAATAATATCTGCAACACTGTTGTTCCATTGTTAATAATATTTATTCAAAACGTTAAATCACAATTAGCACACGATTGTAATTTATTAAATTGGATGAACGCAAGCGGACATGTTGCTAGCACAAATCGCACGTTTAATAATAAAGAGCAATAACTCAAAAAACATGAATGTTGGGAAATCGCGTTTGAAGTTCAGACACCCAGTACAACTTGTATGGGATGAAAAATGCGGCCGATGTTTTATCTCGGTCATATTCGTCCAATTTGAACGGCTGTCGCATGCTACCTATTCTTCTCGCATTGTTCTTGCGTTTTATTACAAAATCTCGATTTTCCCAATTTTCGAGTTATTTCTCTTTATTATTAAACGTGCGAAATGTTCGAGAGCGAGAGGCGGAATAAGATACAGCTGTCAAAAACACTGATATGAAGTTGGCAGCAAAAACCCCCATAGACAAGAATACAAATGCATCTTGGTAGGTAGGTATGTTAACATTATTTAATGTTAAATTATGTTAAATTTTTAACAGTTGTGATTTTGAATGTTTTACTTCTTTATTGATCTACCCTATTCCTAATACGTGTACACTAGTTTGTTTAGATTGGTTGTAGCGGCTCAAATAACATATTATTTGGGTAAAACGTCCCTTGTCAAAACAACCCTCAGCCGAACCCACAAACAACGCATAGCAACGCACTCAAGCCAATACTAATGCTAAATTGATATCACTAGTCAAATAATCACGTGAGCTTTAGTTTAGTAGGGAAAACCTTTGTTGAAAATCAGTTACAACATTTATAAAATTGAATGTTGTAATCCTCACAATTCTCATCAAAATCATCATACTTTACGCTGAAGAAGCACTTCGTAGAAATGGGCAAAACGTCCGGAAGCTCCAGTTCCCACAAACCACGGCAACAGATCCCGGAAAGTATCACTCCACGGAGCACGGAGGGGAGGGGCATAGACAAGCAGGGGACGCGGCTGGAAGACGGGGGACGTCTCTAGCCAGCCCAACGCTATTCTATACCTACCCAACTACTCATGTACTCATCCCTAATAAATATATTGTTCATGTTTTCGCGGGTTCAATTCAATTAAAACTTATTAAACAATTTCTTTTAGATACGGTTCACACACAGAGTCACTTTACACGGTCAACAAGCTTCTCTTGGCTTCACACAGAGCTTTGGTCTTTATTTATCATAAGACCAAGGTTAATTCTCGAATCATTGAGAATTGGGACGTGCGAGACTTTAGTATAACATCCAGACAGTCGAGCAAACAATACAAACACTAGATCGAATGTCGGTAATATTTGTATGAAGACCTGTCAATCCAAGATGGCCGCAAGTGAACAGTAGCTTTAGTACGAGTTGCAAAACTTGAAAAAAGTAAAGTTTAAGGAAAATATTAAAGCGTGATTTCTCCCAAAATCTGCCGTTTTTGTTTTTTACACTTTGTGGTCTTAGCAAAAGAGTTACAGTGATGAAAAAAACCGAGTTCAAACAAACAAAAACGGCAGATTTTGGGGGAAATCCCACTTTAATAATTGCCGTAAATTTTACATTACTCAAGTTTTGCAACTCGTACTAAGGGTACAGATTGTGTAGAATGTTATTTTTAAGACAATTTCATTGCAAGGTCTTCTTTGAATCAATTTGTAGTGAGCCAAACAAGCACAAATAAATCATTCTAATAATATTATAATTATCAATTTATTGATTCTAGTCCAACTTTTTTGCAACAATTTTAGTTCTTTTGGTAATTTAACAATTATTATTTATGTCAATTAAGTCCACATTCTATTTGGCCGGATAGAATAGCAACATTAGTCTATTATTGTTTTGATAACCATATTCAAATCATGCCAATTCCAGCATTGTACGTGAGTATTGGAATACGTGTCCCTGGGAGCAGTATCTCGCTTAAAACGGCGCTCTACATAAAAATATACGGAAACTAATGCAGAGCTTATGGTGAGAGTTTCAGCTTTCATATACTTTTACGTGAAACGCTGTGTTTGAGTTAAGACGCTAAGTTTTATGTAAAGGATATGTATTCAACTCGTGTCACGGCAAATTGGTCATGGATAACTCGTTCACAGACAGCTCTTCCACGGACAATTCGGTCACACGAAAATTCGTCCACACAATTTTTTTTCGGTCAACGATATTTAAAACTTGGACCGGTCCGTAGTCCGTAGTGGCAACACTTCGGACTCGTAAATGGAAGGTTGTGGATTCGGATCCCGGCGGAGCACAAAAATATACCATTTTTATTTCGAATGTGCTCTTCGCTGGGTTGAAAAATTCATAAACCTTTACCAATGACCGGTCACCAAAGGTCCATCCAGCCTTACAGCAACTGGGTCTTGCTTGAGTATTGGCGCTTTGTAGCGACGACCAAGCTCGTACACCTCTGCGGCACTACAACAAGTGTCATAGACCCCTAGAGTCTTTAGAATCTAGGGAGTCTCCCGCACAGGATTTCTTAAAAAAAAAAAAAAATTACAGATAAATCGTCTAAAGACACATTGGTCATGGGCAATTTGTGCACACATACGACATTTCGATCACATACAAAATTGTCCCACAAACAGCTTTATCGCAGAAAACTTGCTGTCCTAGAAGCCCTTGTAGTTTTAGTTAATTGTAGTTGTTTTACGAGATGGAGCTGTTTGTGGAGTCCAGAGGCGATCATAGAAAATTAGATCTAGTTCGGCATCTTTTTTGGATGGTTTTGAAAGAGTAGACCTACTGTTTTGTGTGCAACAGGGCCCCATCATTTAAATGCGCCCTAAAATAAATGGACATTACCTAGACACAAAAAGAAAAACCCCCACTTGCAGCACATGTTGACAGATTTTTTTTATTACAAATTACCTCTGAAAAAAGTGAGATCAGAAATATTTGTACCCTTCTACGGGTAAAAGTGTCATTAACTACAGAATATGTGTATTTGAAATCACCACCTAGATTCCGCAGTACGATGGATAGACCGAAATCTAGTTGCCTAAATTCAAAATACATGGTTGTGCCTCTCATTGGATGATTTTCGAATTGCGTGCGCGCGGACGGCAGGCGCTGACTTAGACAAATGTATTTAATTGTTATTGCAAAAATTGCCTATATTTTAGGCGCCGACAAATAGTTTTCTTACAGAAATTAATGCGATAAATAAACTATTAGTTAGTTAGATTTTGTAGGGTTTGTGTATTCACACAGTAAAATTTTTTTTTTTTTAAATAAAATTATTTTTTCTTTAACGTAGTTTAATTTTCACAATAATATTTTATCACACACATTTACATCACTCTTGATAATGACCTGAATATTGACGGTCGAAAGTGCTCGAGATATAAAATATTATTGTGAAAATTAAACTACGTTAAAGAAAAAATAATTTTATTAGTTAGTTAGTTCAGCAAAGACTAAAGATCTTAACGAAATGCACGCCACTGCTGTGGACTTATATTGTATGTGAAAGAAATGTCATCGGCCGAAATGTCGTATCGATGAACGGTCGTATGACCAAATTGTCCATGTAAGAGTTATCTATGACGGAGTTGTCAGGTGTGACCGAAATGCCGATGTCGTGTAGACGGGTTGTCTGTGACCGATTTGTCGTGGAGCCGTATTCAACCTTACACGGGCGTCCCATCTAGGCTAGTCACGTGTCGGTTAATTTCACCTCAAAATAATCTAATTTACGGCAAGGCGTGACGTTCGCGCAAAGTCACATCCTGGTGAATGTCACCTCGTGACATAAATGGACCGAAATCTGACATGTTCGAGGGTGTAGTGAAAGAGAAGAAAGCATGACAAAAGGTAATAATAAATGTGAACGTGTGCGAAATATTCAAAAAAGCGTTTTCGAATCAGTATCCAGAATATAAAGCATTTACATAACTAACTCTCGATCACGTAAATATAAAAATGTATGGAAAACACATTAGCGCTCCTAGTGAGAAATTTAGTTGCCATACATTAATTTGATTTAAACTCGACTTTCTTGCTTCAATGAAACCACAAATGGTGTCATAAAAAGTGTTTCAATAACTGAAGTTAATCAAGTTCACTTGAATTCAGCGGTGTGTGCAATACGTGACCATCCATACGAATCTAATCTAATCTAGGTTACAAATCTAATCTAATCTAATCTAAGCTGCAAAGATATATATCATTTAAGATTTATACTAAATGCATTCCCACAAGCAGATATGTATAATTTCGCGCTAACACATGCCGCATGTGGACCTACAATATAAAAACCCAATCTCAAATGAACATAAGCCTTGCAACTCTTGCCGTCCTTCCCTGAAACAGGGGTGACATTGGCAAAGTGAACCAATTTTTATATTATGGGTGGTCAGCCGCATAACAACCTATAAGTCAAGGAACATACATGACAAATTACATTTTTTTTAAATCAAAGAATAAAAATAACAATATATACATGGACATAAAAAACTACATCATAAAACCAATTTCACTTTAACAAACCCTAGCCGCCAACATCACAGATCAACCGCCATTTCTTTCTATCCTTGCATACTTCTTTCATTTCCTCCAGAGTCATAACCTTCTTCATACAAGCTCTTCTTTTATTATGACTCTGGATATTCCATTCATTCGCAATTTCGGATATTTGGTCCATCCATACCTTTCTCGGTCTTCCTCTACCACGACATCCATCTATTCTACCAACATATACTTTCTTCGTCAGTCTTTCCTCATTCATTCTCTCCATATGCCCAAACTATCTTAACAAACTTCTTTTAATCTTCACTTTCACACTTTCTTTTGCACCACATTCTTTTCTTACAAAATCATTCCTCACCCTGTCACTCCGTTTTTTCCCAATCATACTTCTTAGAAAGTCCATTTACAACAGTATGGACTTTACTAATTTCACTTTCATTCACCGTCCAGGCCTCGCTTCCATACATCAAGGTGGGTAAAAGTATGCCACTGCGTACCGCCAATCGAGCATTTTTAGATATTTTTTGATTTTTGGCGATACAAGCTGTGGCACCCAGTACACACCTGCCCTTCATTACTCTTCTTTCAAGTTCACCTGTCATTCTTCCATCTTTCTCAAACTTACTTCCCAAGTATACAAACTCATTTACCACATCAACATTCATTCCGTTTATTCTAAATTCGTAGTTCGTATTTTCTTCATTTCTTTCAAAAATCAAAACTTTCGTCTTACTTGCATTCAATTTCAAATAATTACCTAGCAGAGCTTCGTTCAATCTAGAGAGCATCGTTTGCAATTCTACTGCTGAGTCCGATACAAGAACAGCATCATCCGCATACAGTAGAACACTCACTTTGCTCTCTCCTAATATACGTTAATACAAAGACATGTATTAACGTTTAAAGTTTATATTAAATGCATGCCCACAAACAGACGTTTGTAAGTTATCGCTTACAAATGCTGCATGTGCACTTACAATTCAAAAAACAAATCTCAAATGAACTGTACTCGACTTTCTTGCTTCAATGAAACCGCAAAGGATAAAATCATCTACTTACCAGCTTTAAAAGTTTTAAAATAGAAGCAAATCAAGCATACTTCAATTCAGCGATGTGTGCAATACGTGACCAGTAATATGAATAAATATTAATCAATATTAAAATAAATTATTTGGCGAGAGCTTGGCTTCGTTATGGAAAGCGCATATTCCCAAGCAAAACTTAGTTGCTGTAAGGCTGGACGAACCTTTGATAGCCTTTCTTTGGTAAAGGTATTTTTTTGTGCTGCACTGAGAATTGAACTCATCATCGTCCGTAGCGCTAACCACTAGACTACGTACCAATCTACTTTCCTAAGGACCTGCTTTTTGAATAGAGGAAAATCCAGCATTCAATGAAGTGATTGACGTAATGCTGGCCGCCTTATTTATTAAAAAAAATAGGTTTCATATTTTAAATGACGTGTTTGAAAATTTCATTATTATGTGCAACTTAGATTTTATGATTTTTTTCTGTTTTTTTAAATTAAAATATGAAAATCAAGAATATACTGTTTAATTAACAATCCAATGCAGTTTGAATAAAATTTGAAATTTCAAAAATAGAATAGAACATAAAAAAAACATGGCGGATATCTATGCCCGACTGAGCTCTGATTGGATTATCAGGAATTTATTAATTACGGATATTTTTCATTTCAAAAATAGTTTAAGTGATATTAATGCATCGTAGCAATATATACCTTATGATTTATTATATTACGTGCTATTTTAGAATGGCAAATCAATATCAGTTATCGAAGTATGAATTTTATCCGTCGAATTTTCCGAATCTAATCTAATCTAATCTAAGTTGCAAATATATGTGACATTGGAGATTCACATTACATGCATTTTCACAACCAGACACGTACAAGTTCGCGCTTGCACATGCCGCATGTGAACCTACAACATAAAAACCAAATCTCAAATGGACATACACCCTGCAACTCTTGCCGTCATTCTCTGAAACCGGGGTGATATTGGCAAAAGTGAGTCATTTTTACAGCATGGGTGGTCAGTCGCATACCAACCTATAAGTCAAGGAACCGATGTTGAATTTCACTTGATATTTTTACTTTCAATAATTCAATGAGGTCCGAATATTAAAAATATCCATAATAAGTGACGTCACCCATGATAAATTCCCGATAATTAGGGAATTTTTGCTAGCTTACAACATTTAGTCAGTCAAAGAACACACTTCTTATTCTTAATTTTTCACAAAATATTCCTAACAGTAGCTTCTTCTAACTTCTTAACGCGTTTTTCCCCGAAGGGGTCGCATATGGCGAGTTAAACTTATTTATTTTACATGTAAGAGGGCCTTACACCAATCACTCAGTAAAAGTGGGAGTGTCCCAGCTCTCAATTAGGATGGTACTCATTTCTCGTGAAGGCTGAGTAAAGCTAGCCGGATTTATACTTTGGATTTAAAATAAACACCCTAAACGGGAAATCATTTCTGACATACTCAGTGGAATTCGAACCTGAGCTCCCGGCATGGAATGCGAGCAGTCCACCAACTGAACTGTCGACCGGATTTTAGATATCATTATTATTTCCAGAGTATTCTCTTTTGTTTTATTATTGAGTGTAGGTTTTCCAATATTTTGAGTCATCTAAGCTGACAGTTGAACACAGAAACTGACAGCTTAGCGCGGTAAACTGACAGCTCTGCTAATAGGGAAATATTATATCCCTTTTAGTCCATGTATGGATAAGCCAAGACTTTTCTCAAAAATACAATACAACGTAAAAGGTCTCCTTTCTCTATAATCTTGAATATTAGTTGCCAAGATATATTGACATTTAAAATTCGTTATTAATACATGCCCACAAAGAAACACGTGTAAGTTTGCGCTTGCAAATGCTGCATGTGTACTTGCAAACTAAAATCCATACCTCAAACGAACATAAGCGATTGGTGGCTGATCTTTCTAGCGTATTTGGAATAGAATAAAGTTTTTTCGATCCCTGCTTGGGTCATGTGACCATAACTTTGATCCTGGTTCAACTGATGTCTTTGAGTAATTATTGATAAACAAGAAATTAAAATAAACAAAAATGAATTATCAATTGATAATAATAATACCTGTTTCAGGCCAGGCAGAATAGGTTGGTGAATTGCATTCCTCTTCACAAATCTATTTGAAAAAAAAAACAAAAATACTCTTTTATGAATATTTTTAATATTATTATTTCCTCTATACACATTCTTCTTTAGTCAAAAGTGAACCAAGTTTTTACAGCATGGGAAGGTCTAACTTAATCTAATCTAAGTTGCAAATATATGTTACATTGGAGATTCACATTACATGCATTTTCAAAAGCAGACACGAACGAGTTAGCGCTTGCACATGCTGCATGTGAACCTACAACATAAAAACCAATTCTCAAATGAACATACACCCTGCAAATCCTGCCGACCTTCCCTGAAACAGGGGTGACATCGGCCAAGTGATCAATTTTCTACAACATGGGGGGTCAGCCTCACCAACCAGGTATTAGTCAGGAAACTTAGAAGAACAAGGATTTTTAATCAATATAAAAATTGATAACTCGCTGCCTTAGTTCTTGTTTATCGTATACGCCATTGAGAAAATTTTACATGAGCAATGTTTGCATGTGTACTGGACCAATGTGTCTTGTGAAAACAAGAAATTTATTTAAAAAATATTTAAAAGAACTCTCACATTATCGAGTTTAACGGGTTTTCTTAGCTCAGATTGTGTAGAATTTAATTCATAAGACAACTACATGAAAAAGTCATATTTGACAAGATTGGCGTATACGGTAAACAAGAACTGGGGGAGCGAACTATTGCCGTTTTTTTAAAAAAAAAATTCAAACCAAACAGCTGAAGTGAAAATGTTCAGGGCCGGCGCAATTTGAAAATCATTTATTTAACAGTGCAACCTTCGTAATGTATTCATTACGTCCCTGGATTTTCCGAAACGAAGCCTCCTCCGCCAAAGGTAAACTCAAAAGCAAGATGGACGACGGCGGATTTAATTTCACGCATTAATTATTACAACTCTTACCCTTTTAACCCCATGTTGTCTGTCTGATGATATTCGCAATTAACTGTGTGAAGAAATAATTACTGAAAGGCTTCATCTTCTTTTAAATCCACTTTTATCAGAGAGTGCTTGTAATAATCTATATGTTATATCTATAATCTAAGTTACACAGATATTTTTTCATTTAAGATTCTCATTTAATGCATGCCCACAGGAAGATACATGCGAGCTTGCGCTGACAAGTGTATTTACCAATTTAAATCCAAATCTCAAATGAACGTCACCCTGCCACTTTTGCCGACCGTCCCTGAAACACGGGTGACATTGGCAAAGTGAACATTTTTTTACAGTATGTGTGGTCAGTCTCATACCAACCTTTAAGTCAAGGATTGTTATAAACCATCAATAGTCACAAATATTTTTAACTTATGTATTTACTTCACAAGCCTTTTACAATAATTGCTACAATGAGTTCTCAAATTAATTAACGTAGGCAAAATTGTGCAGTAACCTGGCCGGGTTGCTAGGGAAAAGGCAAGCAAAAATATATTTATTGTTTGCGTAACTATCAACGAATGATTTGAAATTATATTTACAAAAAAAAAACAGAACCCACTAACTTTAGACTTATAGTCTGAACCGTTGACCACTAGACTACGACCGTTTAAAATAAACAAGATGAAGAATTTATTGGTTAACTTAAGCTCAACTAAAAATTAATCTCAAAACTTGCGTCATTTTATAGCTCAGTTCTCATAACCTCAAATTACAAATGATATCCTACATTTAACGCATCAACTAAGTCAGAAAGCTTTTAACATAGTCTGTTAGTCAAGTAGTTAAACCTCAACCACATCGTTAACCAAAAACTATATGGAAGTTAAAAGTAGCGCCTCTAGTGAACGTTTTAGTTTTATAATTTTTTGATAAAGCGCTGCTGTTTAGAATAGTTTTATACTTAGCGTAGTGGTTAAGGAGGGGCACTTGAATCGTTTGGTTTTAGTTTTATACTTGCATGGCAAAAGTTGGGCACTTGTGAAAGCTCATAAACACATTCACATAAAACCATAAAGTAAGAAAACATAAAAAAATGTTTGGGCACGTTTTGAGAAATGAGAAATATCGTCTTCTTCATTTTATCATACAGGGTAAGATTGAAGGGAAAATAACTCAGGGAAGCCGAAAGACTTCGTGGCTGAAAAACCTGCGATAATGGTTCAACTAAAGGACCAAGTCGGTGTTATGGCCGAGGAGGCCAAGTGAGCAGGTCTTACTAGCGTATTTGGAATAGAACAACGTTGGTTCGATCCCTGCCTGGGCCATTTGACCATAGTTTTGACCCTGGTTCAACAGATGTAATTGGGTAATTATTAATTAATAATTCATTAAATTCATTTGACCGGTCCATAGCTCAGTGGTAACAATGCGGACTCTGAATGGGAAGGTTGTGGGTTCGAACCCCGGCGGAGCACAAAAAAGTATACCATTTACATTTTCAAATTGGCTCTTCGCTGGGTTGAAAAATTCATACAACCTTTACCAATGACCGGTCGCCAAAAGTCCATCCAGCCTTACAGCAACTGGGTCTTGCTTGAGTATTGGAGCTTTGTAGCGACGACCAAGCTCGTACACCTCTGCGGCACTACACAAGTGTCATAGACCCCTGGAGTCTCTAGAATCTAGAGAGTCTGCCGCACAGGATTTCTTAAAAAAAAAAAAACTTTTAAAGTTTTTCACGATCAAAAAATTTTTTGAAATCTAAGAAAGAATCTTTTTTTTAAATCCACAACACAGGTGCTCATAAAAACTTTTCTTCTGTTATATAAAATTCAGCAATAAATACTGCAGTCCTGTGCCTTTATAAACACTTTTCTTTCTACTTTGTATACATATCCCACCCTCCATATCCATATATTTCATATTTCAGTACCCCAAGTGTACCAGATTACGTTTTAACTTGCCGAAAATGCTTAGAAATGAAAACACTCACTAGAGGCGCTTTTTCAGATTTCATATATTTTTTGGTTTAACGTTATTTTTTAATTTGCACGTAGTTATATATACTTGGGGTCTACATGATCTTCGAGCTTCCTTGCGATTTCTCTGCAATATGAGATATTGTGTTTTTATGGTCTGTACTTTTTGGCACACCCTGTAGGAACTTTACCAATAAATGAGTCTATACTGTTAGTGTATGCGGTGGTGCAAAGAAATCAGCAAGATTTAAATAAAATATATTTTTTTAATGAAAGTTTCTGGGGATTCTGCTGAGGCTGGAACTTATTTCTTGAGAAGGCTGAGTATACCTTGCCGATGTTTTAATTTGGGATTTTAAAATAGACATCGAAACGGAAAGTCATTTCTAACGAGGGTTCGTTGGGATTCGAACCCAAGCTCTCCACATGGAATGCAGGCACTCTACCCACTGAGCTATCGACTAGACGACCCACCATTTACAAAAAAAAAATTGACAACGCGCTTGCAATTCTACAAAAAAAGGTATTACAAATTGAAAAAGTACAACAAGAAGAGTAAGTTAAAGAAAGTGGATTAACTCGAGAGCTACATGCCAAGAGAATCTCTAGATTTCATAGACTAGCGGGGCTATTCTTAGACATTTTAGTCGTCGGTTGAGCCCACACTTTGACAAACTAACGGTGCCTGAGCTGGAAGTTTCTTACCTACCGAATTTTGGTAATATTTGTATGAAGACTAATCAGCTGTTCCCTTGCCGCCATCTTGGATTGACAGGTCTTCATACAAATGCATCATTAGTTTGTCAAAGCGTGGGCTCAACGCACGACTAAAATGTCTAAGAATAGCACAGTAGGGGTTTATGCCACTTGTTTTAGTGCCGAAGAGGTGAAGAGGAAGAGGTTAGTGATGTGGCGGTTGCTGTCCTGATGATGATGATGGATGATTTCTTTCCTGTGGCGCCATTTAATGGTCCAGGACCATCTCAAGGGCGCCATGGCTTCTGGAGAAAAGCAGTGTCTTCAGTCCCTTTCTGAAGGTGGTGGTAGGCTGGTTCGCGCGAACACCGATGGGCAAATTGTTCCAGGCCACCGGCCCGGCCACCGCAAAGCTTCCGTCTGCAAAATTTGATGTGTTTGCTCTATTGGGCACTATAACCTTGTTGACAGCAGTAAGGGCAGAGCGTAGTGGTCTTTTTGAAGTCCCATCGACAGAGCATAGCTCAGCGAGACATGGGGGTGCAGTGCCGTTCAGGGCCCTATGTACAGTGAGACACAACTTAAATTCCACCCTCTCTCGGACCCTCAGCCAGTGCAGTTCTCTCTCATGATCCTTTGTAGTAGGGCTGTTAGCTGCGTAGTGTTGTGTTGGCTGTGTTTTGAGGCACAAAAAGTAAGTGGCGATTGAAAATTGGTTTGAGTAGAACAGGATTAAATCGGGTTGGGAACGCAGATACCGGTAACTCGTTCCATAAGTAGACAGAAATTTGAATTTCAATTTATTGAATATCATTTTCATTTAAACTGCCTTTTACCGTGCACTCCATATTACTCGAGCCGTGTTTCTGCATACACTAACACCCCCGGGGTGTGCCAACACCACCCTACCCTGCCTTCCCTTACTTCCCTGTGTGTAGCTCAAAAGCCCTGATGCCTGGCGAATATTGTAATTATCTAGTCTAGACACTGGTGCAAGGCTTCCTGGGGGTTGTGACTACCAGCGTCACGGCAAATCAGTCAAAGATAACTCGTCCACAAGATAGCTTGTCCATAGATAAATCCTTTTCACGAGAGTTTACCCCTGTCTCAGGCAAGGACGGCAAGAGTTACAGGGTATATGTCCATTTGATATTTTGTAGGTTCACATGCGGCATGTGCAAGCGCGATTTTGTACGTGTCTGCTTGTGAGAATGCATATAACGTGAATCTCCTCAGATAAGATTAGACCAGAAAGTCGAGTGGACGATCTGAAATGTGACAGATTTATCTACATATCGCACGCTTAATAATAAAGAGCATTAAATTAAAAAATCGGGAAAATCGAAATTTTGTAATAAAACGCAAGAAAAATGCGAGAAGAATAGGTAGAATGCGACAGCCGTTCAATTAGGACGAATATGACCGAGATAAAACATCGGTCGCCTTTTTCATCCCATACAAGTTGTACTGGTTGTCTGAACTTCAAACGTGATTTCCCAAGATTCTTATTTTTTGACTTATTGCTGTTTATGATTAAGCGTGTGATATATCCGAGCTGTCTGTAGACGGGATATCTTCGACCGATTTGCCGTGACACGTCCTGGGAGCTGTGACAACCTCCCCCCCCCTCCCCCACTCCTCCTTGCCCGCCATTTGAGGTTATGTCATCATCAAGAGACAGGAAATTATAGCGGGAGATTGAAGACTGATTATGAAACTGAGGTAAACTACACAAGAGCTATGACATCACATGTCCTGCAAACATGACACAAGTACCGCAAGTATGAAAACAGTCACGTAAGCTCCCTTCGATTGCGTAAATCGAAATAATGTATGAAAAATAAATCACTCCAGTAGGGTTCTGTTGTATCATTGATTAGATACTTTTCAATGAAGTTAATGTATATTGTATATCGATAACTTAAAGGTCTAAATCTAAATCTTAGTTGCAAAGAAATGTTTCATTTGAGATTCATATAAAATGCATTCCCACAAGCAGACACGCATAATTTCGCGCTCACACATGCCGCATGTGGACCTACAATATAAAAACCCAATCTCGAATGAACATAAGCCCTGCAACTCTTGCCGTCCTTCCCTGAAACAGGGGTGACATTGGCAAAGTGAACCATTTTTTTACAGTATGGGTGGTCAGCCGCATACCAACCTATAAGTCAAGGAACATACATGACCAATTACATTTTTTAAAAAAAACAAGATTTTTTTTTATATTTTTTCAAATGTACTCTTCGCTGGGATGAAAAAATCATATCCCTTTACCAAATACCGGTCACTGAATGTGCATCCAGCCTTGCAGCAACTGGGTCTTGCTTAAAAATTGGCACTTTTTATGAGCACTGCCTTGTGATTAGTTCACTTACTATGAGAAGTTACACCCAATAAAATATTTTATCCATGATTTCTCAAATCAGTGAATCAGCACTTATTCAGTTTAACCTTTAAGGTGGCGATATGTTAAACTTTTTACAGTTTGTCTATTTACACAGTAAAAATTGATTTCATTAAAAAGGATATAAATTAAAAAAAAAACTTTTATTTTCACAAGTTGAGAATTTATTTCACCTCAAGTACTTTCTCAAGTACTCTGTTGTCCTCTTGAAAATGACGTAAGCATGTTCCCCTGTTTCAGGGAAGGTCGGCAAGAGTTGCAGGGCTTATGTTCATTTGAGATTGGGTTTTTTATACTGTAGGTCCACATGCGGCATGTGTGAGCGCGAAATTATGCTTGTCTGCTTGTGGGAATGCAATGATACATATCTTTGCAGCTTAGATTTAGATTTAGATTTAGATGTTGAAAGTCTGTGTTTAAAATAAAGAACCTATCTCACAGTAATAATGAGTTTACATACATTTTAAGAATCCTTTGAAATTTAATTATTTGCGAACCATGAATAAATAAAACAACACATGATTACAATTGCTGGCAAATTATGTACTTGGTAAAATTATAAAGTGAATATACAAACTCTTACGACTTGTAGAAGTCATGACAGTTTCTAAATATTCTATCCCATTTTCATACAATTTCTAGAATACTCGATGACTTTGTTTTGTCGTACATGACTTTGCAGGTTAATACTCGGCGCTCAGGTTGGCTTGTATGTGATTAAAACAACATAAAGCGTGACGTCATAATGTAAAACATGATATAAAATTTAGATTAACACAGTTACACCCTGTTGGAGGGGTTGGGGTGTTGTATCACAAAGGGAATTCCCACACTATGAAATTAACAATTTAAACTTGTAGGAAAACGCTTGCAGCTTTCAAAAACATGATCCGCTCTCAGGGTAATTATTTTAACCAAAGCATGTTTAAAAATATGTATGTGATATTTCAGATTTAATTAAACTTTATTGTGAATTTCGTTTTATCTTTGTAAAAGTTGTTATTTTTTTCTTAACACGAATTTAAAAAAAATCAGCTTTATAATCTATTTATCTAAGTTGCAATCTTGTTATCTAGCTAAGTTCTCATCTATCTAAGTTGGAAAGATACATTATCATTTAAAATTTATATTAAATGCGTGCGTGTTCACGCTTACAAATGCTGCATTCGTACTTACAGATTAAAATCCAAACCTCAACGTAACATAAGCCCTGCAACTTTTGCCCACCTCCCCTGAAACAGGGGTGACATTGGCAAAAGTTAACCATGATTTTGTAGCATGGTGGTCAGCATCATACCACACCAAAAATTCAAGGTACATCTTAATGACATTTCTCGAAAAAAGATTTGACATACATTCTCAAAAACTGTTCACATGATTATAAATCAGCTTAAAATTATTCAAACAAAGGAAAAAATTATTTGGTATTATGAAGAAAAAACAACATTTTCAAGATGTAAGCGCATCAGATTGAGGAGATCGTGAAAGAATGGGATATACAAAGCGAGCATAAAAGAAGAAAATGCATGAAAAAGGTGATGGATATGAATGAATTGAAAGAGTTATGTAAAGATAGGAAGAAACGAAGGCAGCTCTGCAGAGGCACTTGCCACCCCCAGCGAAATGGCGACAGAGTTACAGTACAGTCACCAAAGAAAACATAAAATTAGAAAGATAAGAAAAAATATATTTAATAAAATATTATTATATTTTAATTAAATAACACACAGTTTTAATTCACTTTTATTTTATTTAAATTATGTCTAACGTTTTGGCCTAAAAAGGCATCCTCAGGACAATGGCAATCCAAATGGCAAATGGCAATATTATTATATTTAAGTAATTATTTATTTTAGTACTTAAGTTTAAAAAAAATAAACTTTTTTCTTTTTAGGAAAACACCTTGTTATCTTTTTCACAACCCTGCTTTAGCGCCGCTCAAAAACACGGTGTTCCCAAATGTGATAATATTCTATTAAACATTCACGCGGCGTTCCTCTACGGAGCCCGTGAAGCCTTCACCAGACAACCCTGTAGTTGGGCTCCATACAGTGGCGCAGGGTTGACACAACAACAACATCGCCTTTTCTTTCAAAAATAAATAAATAATAATAATCAAAATATTTCATATACTTTCCTTGACATGTAGGTTCGCGCTTACACCAAAGTCACATGAACATACACATTGAAACTCCCGCCGCCGCCTTTTCTGAAACTGGGGTGGCATTGGCAAAAATGAACCAAATTGTAAAACATAGGTGATCAGCCTCATACCAATTTATTGTTTATTTTATTTATTTATTTAAATCAATTAACGGCTTGGCCTTTACAATTACAAAAAAATACATTTAAAAAATCATTGCATATATAAAGATAACAATCTTGAAACTTAAAGTAAAAGTAAAAACTCTATATAATCTTAAAATTGGAGAAAACTATAAAAACTACTAAAAAAACCATAAAAAAAGCTAAACCATAAAAAAACATAAAAGCTGTTCAAGGAACTTCAATGAGGAACAAGGAGATTTAATCAATAAAAATCTGATAACTACGGCCGTTCTTCTTTTTTGTATTTTTATCACTTCCTTGACTAATAGGTTGGTAAAAGGCTGACGACTCATACAATACAAAAGTGTTCACTTAGCTAATATCACCTCTGTTTCAGGTAAGGTCGGCAAAAGGTGCAGGGCTTTTGTTTATTATAGGTTTTGATTTTAATTTGTAAGTTCTACGACATGGGTGGTCAGCTGCATACCAAATTATAAGTCAAGGAACATGTGAATCATTTTTTTTCAGTGGTTGTAAGCGGCTTCCCTCTTAAAAAATAATATCCCTCCGCCACTGCATCTCTCTGTCTCTCTTTTGTGAAAGGGGTGCAGCAGGCAAAAGTTTCAACAACCACTTTTTAAAACCAATTTGTTTGCGCGACGCTCTCCGAGGTAATTATCACACCAGTATAAAACCCCACGTCAGAACTCAATTTTTCAGTATAATCAAAAACCTACACAAACTGTAACAGCGCCTCTAATTGTCGTTAAAGTTGTAATACATTTTTAGTTTTTTGGGTTCGTACAGAGGTGCTCAAAGTTTTTATATGGTTACCTTGCTAGATGGGATTTTAAGGCTTTGGCGCGCTAGGGTGTTAGAGGCTTAGGAAATGAGGAAATAGTTTGTGACGGTCAAAGTTTGTGAAAGAATGTGAAAAGATGTTATAATTAGATGATTTTAAGTTGTCTGTAGTCTAGTGGTTAGTGCGACGGACTTGCAACTGTCGCAAGCTCGATTCGCACCAAAAGAGAAATATAAAATTTTCAAAATATGCCATTTCAAATGCCTTACTAATGAGGTACTTGCCTTCAAACAAAATTAATTTGAAAATATGTGTTTTAGTATACCGGTCCGTAGCACAGTGGTAACACTTTGGACTCGTTAATGGAAGGTTGCTGGTTCGAATCCTGGCGGAGCACAAAAAATATACCATTTATATACAATTTATATTTTTAAATATGCTTTTTGTTGGGTTGATAAATTCATGAACCTTTACCTTAACCGGTCACCAAAGGTCCATCCAGGCTTCAGCAACTGGTTTTGCTTGAGAATTGGCGCTTTGTAGCGACGACCAAGCTCGTAAAAAGTCCGGTTGATAGCTCCGTTGGTAGAATGCTTGCACTCTATACTGAGAGCAAGGGTTCGATCCCCACCGAGGGTATCAGAAATGATAACCCGTTCCGGCGTTAATTTCAAACCCGAATACCAGAAAGGTTTACTCAGCTTTCAAAAGAAATGAGATCCAGCACCCTCGGGAGCTGGGAAATCCCCACTTCAACTGAAGTGGTTGGTGTGAGGACGGCTCCCTTACCCGTAAACATAAATAGGTACCGAATCGCCACATGCGAGCTCTTAGAGGATAACGCAGGCAAGAAGTTACATGTATGTGTAGCTTAGTTGCGTTTTTTCTGATTATAGATGATGGATAACTAGTCCAAAACACTCTGAAATACTCTGTCTTCTGCGACGCAAAAGCTATCCTTTGATACCTCCGATATGGAATATTCTGAACATGAAGACATTGGTTGGTATGTTGGTTGGTATGAAGAGGTTGGTATGAGGCTGACCACCCATACTGTAAAAAAATGGTTCACTTTGCCAATGTCACCCCTGTTTCAGGGAAGGTCGGCAAGGGTTGCAAGGCTTATGTTCATTTGAGATTGGGTTTTTATATTGTAGGTCCACATGCAGCATGTGTTAGCGCGAAATTATACATGTCTGCCTGTGGGAATGCGTTTAATATGAATCTTAAATGATATATATCTTTGCAGCTTAGATTTAGAAGACATTGTCAGATTCAGTAGAAAGAGGGTTCTAGAAGGACCATATAGACCGCGTGGGTGAAAATAGGATAACCTGAATCGTGGCACAGGAGATACCAGACGGCCAGCGCCTACCAGGTCGCCCTCCCAAAAGATGGAAGAACAGCTGGTCTTCTGCATCACAGGAGGAAGTTCCACAATGAACAGATCTTAGATCTAATACCAGAAAAAGAGGAGCATATCTAATATAATCTAATCTAAGTTGCAAAGATATGCTACATTGGAGATTCACATTACATGCAATTTCACAAGCATACACGTACAAGTTCGCGCTTGCACATGCCGCATGTGAACCTACAACATGAAAAACCTAAATCTCAAATGGACATACACCCTGCAACTTTTTCTGTCCTTCCCTGAAACATGGGTGACATTGACAACGCAACTAAAAAAAAAAACGCAACTAAGCTACACATATAGTGTAACTTCTTGCCGCGTTATCCCCGAAGGGGTCGCATGTAGCGAGTTGAACCTATTTATTTTTACAGGTAAGGGGGCCGGCCTTACGCCAACCACTTCAGTTGAAGTGGAGGTTTCCCAGCTCCCGAGGGGGCTGGTACTCATTTCTTGTGAAGGCTGAGTAAACCTTGCCGGTATTTTTAGTATGGGGTTTGAAATAAACACCGAAATAGGAAATCATTTCTGACGCCCTCCTCGGTGGGATTCGAACCCGAGCTCACGGGGTAGAATGCAAGCACTCTACCAACTGAGCTATCGACCGGACAAAGTGAACCATTTTTACACCATGGGCGGTCAGCCGCATACCAACCTATAAGTCAAGAAACAATGGAGACAATAATTATTCACCAACACCTCGGCGGCACTACAACAGGTTTCGTAGACCCCTACTCATAGTAAGTGAACTAATTATGTATAAGGAAGTGCTCATGAAAAAATGATAAATTACAGGATTTTCACACTGTTGTAGGGTTTTTTCTCGTAGAAAATGTGCAGGTATTTGAGGAACCCATGCTAGCTTCCAATGTCACTAAGGGCCGGTTGCACCAACTTCCAATCAATATATATATATATTTTTTTAAGAAATTCTGTGCGGGAGACTCCCTAGATTCTAAAGACTCTAGGGGTATATGACACTTGTTGTAGTGCCGCAGAGGTGTACGAGCTTGGTCGTCGCTACAAAGCGCCAATACTCAAGCAAGACCCAGTTGCTGTAAGGCTGGATGGACCTTTGGTGACCGGTCATTGGTAAAGGTTTATGAATTTTTCAACCCAGCGAAGAGCACTTTCGAGATATAAATGGTATATTTTTGTGCTCCGCCGGGATCCGAATCCACAACCTTCCATTTACGAGTCCGAAGTGTTGCCACTAGACTACGGACCGGTCCAAGATGCCAACGACACGCGGTGTACCTGAGCGGTCACCCATCCAAGTACTGTCCGCGCCCAATGTTGCTTAACTTCGGTGATCTATGGGAACCGGTACTTTCAACATGGCTAACGTCGTTGACTGAAACTTGATTGAAATCATTTGATTGAAACATCAAATTTGATTGCTTAGTTCTGGTAAGGACCTCGGTTAAATATTTCTCGAAAGTTGGTAAAAATGTGATGGAATTTGAACAGGAAATATGATTCACATCAGCTGACCTACGTTTATGCATTTAATTGTTTGATTTGAAAGGGAGAAATCACACTTAATTTTGATTTTCGTCTGATTGGAGTTTGGTGCAACAGGCACTTATTCAGTTTTACCTTAAAGGTATCGACATACAAGCTCTAGAAGTTAATATAATTTCCACACCTGGAAACGGCATAATTATTTATTCTCGAAACCTCTAGATATTATAATCTCAGCCTCGTTCACAACTCTCCCTGCAGATATAGAACATAAATCTGTGTGAGTTATGCAGCTCTCAGAAGCACCCCCAAGTAATAAAGCATGCAATATTCATCCCCAGTGCGCCGGCCAAAGGAAACTGAGGCTTAATGACGTGTTTACCACCCTTAGCGACGTCATATTGCATCCCTAAAGCGCACGCTGTACCGCAATAAGGACTAGATTACTTTAAAGTGTGAAATTATGCTGTATAAACGAAATAATTAACATCACAGTAAAATTATAAGGTGATGGAGCTTGTATGAAGAAGGTTATGACTCTGGATGAAATGAAAGAAGTATGTAAGGACAGAAAGAAATGGCGGTTGATCTGTAATGCTGGCGGCTAGGGCTAGGGTTTATTATTTTTTTTGTAAATTTTAAGTTAGAATTTGGTAAGATGAAAAGAAAAACCACTTTGTTTTCGATTACTATGAGTATATTTTAATTCCACAACCGGTTTCGCAAACATCCGTTCGCATCATCAGGTGGTTAAATTTAAATTACTGTGGTTAAGTTTATTAAATTTCACCACCTGATGATTCGAACGGATGTTTGCGAAACCGGTTGTGGAATTTAATATATTCGTAGTAATCGAAAACAACGTTGTTTTTCTTTTTATCTTTTAAGATGAACGATTACAAAGTTAATGCCTCTACAATCAATAAAATAGAATTTGGTATTTTGTATTTGATTTTAGTGTTTATCCATTTGTTTATGTCTAAAATTCTATTTGTTGTACATATTCCTTGGCTTATAGGTTGGTATGCGGCTGAGCTCCCATGCTGTAGAAAATGGTTCACTTTGTCCAATGTCACCCCTGTTTTAGGGAAGGTCGGCAAGAGTTGCAGGGTGTATGTCCATTTGAGATAGGGTTTTTATATTGTAGGTTCACATGTGGCATGCGCAAGCGCGAACTTGTACGTGTCTGCTTGTGAGAATGCATGTAATGTGAATCCCCAAAGTTGCATATCTTTGCAACATAGATTAGATTAGGTTGATATCCTGATCATCTGTTGCAGGTTTGTTAGCTGCGTGTTGTTGTGTTGTGTGTTGCAGTGGTTTTGTTTTGAGACTCTAAAAATAAATGGCGATTGATATTGGTTTTTAATGGTTCAAAAGCAATGAAAAGGAAACCTTAGAGACGATCTTATATGCATCCGTTTGTTTAAATGTCAAATCTAATAAACCGAAGTTTGGTACAGATTTCGTTTTTCTGTATTATAACAATTCGTTCGTAAATTTTTGGTTTAATTTTACCGGCGGATCTAACCGACAACCGACCCCCGGTTTCCAGGTAGATACCGGTCGGTTTGTTAAGGTTTGAGGTTAGGTCAGCTGTCAAAGCATTCTTTTTTGCGGTGAGTTTTGCGTATCATTGGTCTTCTACGCTCTACCCTGTTGAAGATAATTTCTTTGGACAGTGATAGAGAATTCTTAAAATAGGGCTGTATCAGTCGTTTTCGTGTTTGTCATACGCAACTTTAGGTTATGTTTCTTCTCTGACTGATGACATATGTTCATTAATGCACGCAAAAAATCATCAAAAATACGAGTGCATTATTGGGAACTAACGGGCGGTTAAAAAAACTTTATAGGACGACCATCGATCGGTAAGATCAGTCCGTAAACGTCCATCCGTTAGTAAAATGAGGATTTTTATTTAGTCCAACGTTTATAAGATCGGCCCTTAGTTTTACAAATAAGAAAACTTATATCGATACATCAAGCATCTTCTATGTTCCAAGCTGCACATATGAAGGTTTTCGTATTTCTACGAAGATTAAAATATAAATCCCCGATATGCAAATATTTGCTCGCGAACAAAGTTGCTTTTGCAAAAACGTAGACACAAGCAAACAAAACAATCATAATATATATATAGAAGTTTTCAACCTTTCAAGTATACATACAGACAAAGAAAGAAAGTTAACTCTGAATGAGAAGTACCAAGGGAAAAAGTAATAAGAATCACAGAATATGGGGAAAACAAAGACATTTCTTCTCGAGAGCTTACGGCGAGGTTTTGAGAGTAAATTGTAATATTATGTATGGAAATATGAATATGTAGGATTCCCTATAAACATGGAAAAAATCCCGACCTAATGAAATTATCCCAGAAATCGATATGGCTTGATTTTGTTATGTTCTTCTGTTTTTGACTTGATTTCTGGTATCTTTAGTAAACCCAGCCGACAACTTAGTTGGTACAGCCAGTCGTGTAAAGAATATGTGAAATTTTCATTTTTTTTAAATTCCATACAAAATTTTCTCATCTACATAATATGTAGGTACAACCTTACAACGTAAAACATATGTACAAAGGATTTATTTTTTATATATTTTTAATCTTGGCGTTTTCTCTATTTTTTGTTAAAAATACGTTATCCTTATCTTATCTAATTGTATACATTTTTTTTTCAAAATTCTATTATTTTTAAACACGTTTTTTTCAAACTGAAAAAATGATTTTTAATGTAAAAGACCTCAGAATCACTGTGTTTTTTTTCTTCTAAGATTTGTGCATATACGGAGTAAGAAAACATTTTTAATTTTAATTGTTACACTAATTTATATTTTATTTTGTTAGTCAGTAATATTTTGTACCTGATGATGGAAACATTGTTTCCGAAACCGGTCGTACATTATTAAATTTTACTCGCCCCGTAGCCTTATACAATTTGTTTTTTATTTTTAATTTTAATTTTTTGAAAATAACTTATTTGTAATACGTTTTAATTTTACGAGTATTTACACATTTTTCTTATAAATTAGCCTCTGAAGATGTACGGATAGAGTCCGACAACACTGCAATATAATTAAAAATGTGAAAAGAAAACCATGACCATAAAAGAAAACCATGACCATAAAAAAATAGAAGAAAACCAAACCAAAACCATAAAAAAGCTATTTCAATGTTTTTGTTTCTTCGTTAACGAATTTCATTATTTTCTGTTTTGAACCACACGCGTCTACTCTTTTCTTGGCAAAGGAAACATCACCCCATAAAATCTACCCTTATATTTGTGATTTCTGAAGAAAACATTAATATTATCTTAAGCTACAAATACACATAATAACTTTTTGCGGTAATCTTTCCAGATTAAGGCAGCACTCGACGAGAGGCGCTGGCTTCCAGCATTCTGGGGAACATTCATCTTTGTCGCGTCTATTTCAGCAAGCTGAAAAAGCCTGCGTCCGGCGCTGGGAGGGGGCGCTTGGAGGTGGTATCAGGATGGGGCGTTAGGATGGAACGATACGATGAGGTGGCTGAGAAAGGGCGCTAGAAAGAAACGTTGAGAGGGGGCGTTAGAAAAAAATAATAACGACACTATAAAGGGGCGGTCGGCGTACAAAAGGTTTTTAGATACAGTGTGAGAATGTAGAATGTTTTACGGGGTAAATTTAATAAACACTTTTGTTAATTCATTTCATACAATTTATCCTTTAATTGAACACTAGCTGCAGAGCATCTCGGTCTCTATTTATAGGTGGGAACAAAAGTTATGTTCGAAACATTGGGGACTGTTACATGCGAGACCTTTGTCCCAACATTTTACTTTAGAATATTCGAGTGAGCACTTGCACACAATTCATATCAATTCATTTAAATTTAATTTAATGGATCCAAAAATTCTAATAAATCACAAAATCTAAATCTAAGCTGCAAAGATAAGTATCATTTAAAATTCATATTTAACGCATTCCCACAAACAGACATGTATAAGTTCGCGCTAACACATGCCGTATGTGGACCTACAATATAAAAACCCAATCTCAAATGAACATTAGCCCTGCAATTCTTGCCGATCTTCCCTGAAACAGGGGTGACATTGGCAAAGTTAACACTGCTTTGTAATAATATACAATATAATACATACGAACTTTTCCGATCTCTCGATCACCTTCAGTGCCTAAATCTAGAAACCTCACAGACCCACAACGCATACCAACTCACACAGACACACAATTATACATTCACAACAGGGTTACTAAGGAAGAGTAACTAAACATTCTCGGAACTAATTCTTCTTTGTAATTAAACTCTCTACCTTTTTCCCACACGAATGTCACAAATCTCCTATCATACCTACCCTCCCCTCTGAAAGAAGGACAATGAGTAAGACACGACAAAACTCCAACCAGTTAGCAACGACAGGCGACCAAGGGGACAGCAAAGACCACCACGCCGTTACAACTCGCCTTGAAAATGCCTTCTACTCATGAAAGCGAAACGTCGGCAGATAAAAAAGCAGCATATTTACCATGTTCGTATCTGAAAAACCACAAAAACAATTCATTATATTAACTAAACCGTTAGAATGAGGCGTCAGAAAAGGGGCGTTGGAAGGTAGTTAGGATGGGTGTTAGGAACGGGGTGTAAGGAAAGCATTAGATGGGGCGCTACGAGGGTGATGAAGCCTTAATCCCCGAGGAAGGCTCTAGCGCCAGTTCAAGCCGGATTAGCGAGGGATGGCAACAGTTGAGAAAAATCTCCACACTCGTCTAATGAAGTAGGAAGACATTTTCTAATGAAAAAGTTTTTTGTTGAATAGACTATATTTTATCTAAATAATAATTATTATTTCACCATTTAATACGAGCATTAAAGATTGCGTAGTCCCGCCTCGGACGCGTATAATCTAATTTAATTTAAGTTGCAAAGTTACTCAATATTGAGGGTTCACATTACATGCATTCTCACAAGCACACACGTACAAGATCGCGTTTGCGCATGGCGCATGTGAACCTACAACATAAAACCCAAACTACAAATAAACATGCACCCTGCAACTCTTGCTGACTTTCCCTGAAACAGGGGTGACATTGGCAAAGTGAACCATTTTCTACAGTATGGGTGGTCAGCCGCATATCAACCTAAAAGTAAAAAAAACGCGTAAATTGAAAAATATGTGGAAAAATTCTAAAATCTGTGCATTTACGGAGGGAATAATAATTTTTAAACATTAATTAAAAGTAACTTTTCATGAAACACATAGTTTTGTTTCTACATTTAACAAGTTCACAATTACACATTCTGTATGTGGACATACAAAATCTCACATTAACTCCTGCCGCTTTTCCCTAAAACCGGGATGCCATTGGTTAAATTGAACCAAGTTCTGCCTCATACCAGGGAGCAAGATTCAGGCCCGGTATTTTCATCATGCTTAAAAAAAGCTTTATTTATTGTAGAGGCATTAACTTTGTTAATAGTGTGATGTTTTTGGGTTCGAAAAGTCTCTAAATTACAACATACAGGTCTTCTTTCATGATCTTTATTTGCACTTAATTAATTTTACAAATTTACATTTATTTTTAACACTTTTGGTAACACAAATTTATTTTCACAGTTAAGTATCGCTTACACTTATATTATTTAGATTTTGGGCAGTAACTTTGTGAAAGCACATTTTAATTAATTAAAATACTTTTTTAACTTTGTTACAATTCACTTGAGTTTTATTTTTTAAAAAACACAACCAGTTTCGGGAGAAGCAGTACCTCCCATCTTCACTCTTCAAATCAAAGTACCTCCCATCGCTTACACTCTTCAAATCAAAGGCAACTATCTCACTGGCTTAACGCACTCAATTCTACGCCTTATATACTTCACAGACAGAACTCTCCAGTGACTAATTTTGCCAGCACATTCGCGAATATTCTACCAAGTTCAAGAGTACAAAAGAATCATTTAATTTCTAGATTTCTTAGGTCTATAATTATTGCCACCTACGGTGTACACCTATATTAATCTACTTTTGACATAACATTTTAATAACTATTACTACCTACGATGTACACCTACATTAATCTACTATTTAAATTACACTAGTATTAATTTAACCACCTGATGATGCGAACGGATGTTTGCGAAACCGGTTGTGGAATTAAAATATACTCAAAGTAATCGTAAACAAAATTGTTTTTATTTTTATCTTTTAAAAAAAGCTACCCACACGAGTAACATAAATGCATATGTATCGTTCAGTATAAAGTCGCTATGCTAAGGTTGAAAATATCGGGACTTGAAAAAGCAGAAAGAACTCGGAGTGTACTGTATGTGTTTTTTTCGCTTCTGAAAAAATACATTCACAGCAATTATTTAAGATTAGTCTTGGCCACCACTAAATTACTGCATTATATGAATTAAAAAATTACGTTTTTTCTACAAAAAAAATGAAATAAAAAATTAAAGCGAGATTCTGAGAAGAATAAATTGTAATTTACTGCGTGGAAAGATTACGAGACTTGATTTATAAATCATTAAATTAAACAAGTAAAATTATGAAAAGGATTTCGGAGAGAAAATTTTGACTTATGTACTTTATACTTCTGACCCCTTTATATTTAAATGTTTTTTTTTTAACACGAGTGTCTAGTGCGGTCGATAGCTCAGTTGGTAGAATGCTTTTACTTCACATCGAGAGCTCAGGTTCGAATCCTGCCGTGGGTGTCAGAAATTATCCCGTTTCGGCGATTATTTCAAACCCGAAATAAAATATCGACAAGGTTTACTGAGCCTGTGATGAATAGTTCATCCACAGTCGTCGTGCATAGAGGGTGTCTCCTAAAGACTTTAGCTACGTCGGTAACGAAACTTCGAGAATAATGTAAATTTGCTTTTGAAGGCTCGTCTAATACCCGAGTTTGTTTTTAACTGTGTAGTTAATATTATTGTAAATATGTCGAATGACCGTGATTCCATTTTAAACCTAACAATTACTGAGACAATCGCAAGTTCGAACCCCGCCTGCGTCATATCCTATCGACAATAGCTTTGACCCTGGTTCAACAGATGTCATTGGGTAGTTGTTAATTGATAATTCATTACAATATTCAAATAATTAACCATGAATTGATAATGTTGCTTGTTTCTGGCCTAGCTAAATAGGTTAATGAATTGCATTGCTCTTCACCAATCTATTTTATTAGGCTGTTTTTGAAACAACCGGTCGTAAGTAAAATCAATTTGAGCACAGTTCAAAACACTTTGAATTTATTCGGCAGGAAGCAATTTGCGAGTTGAACAAAATTCAACTTAAACGCAAAAGGGAAAGTCTTGTACCCCTAGTATATAACACGTTTACACTTAACTAAAGTATTTCACCGTAAAAATATGTAAACTTAATTAGCGCCTCTTTTAAGGGCTTTCAGTTTGCATACACTTTTGGTTAAACGCCTTGGTAGAGTTAAAAATTTAAAGTTTTCTATTTTGGCACTGTTGTCCCCTTTTATAAATTGACAATATAATAAGTCTAAGTTAATTTTCAAAGCGAGCAACAATGCTTTAATCAAATAAGGGATGATTTTTATCGAAAAGCAATTGCAAAGTTTTTAATGGGCAAACTTCCCCCCGGCCTTCGTAAAAAGTAATAAAGAAATTCAATTGTTTTTGCGTACTTAGCTACACTTTCAGCTACAAAGGAGTGCTTCAAATATTGGCCTCCGATATGAACTCATTTTGTTTCAGAGTTTATGAATGTTTTTCAGGAAACTTTGCGCCCCCCCTTTTGCAGCTGTACTGTAAATTTGGAAAATTATTTATAGATTTTGTGAAAATTCAATTTAGTCCGGTCGATAGCTCGGTTAGTAGAGTGCTTGCATTCCATGTCGTGAGCTCAGGTTCGAATCCCACTGATGGGTACAAAAATGATTTCCCTTTTTGGTGTTTATTTCTAATCCCAAAATAAAATACGGCGTAATGCATTACCTATAAAAACAAATGGGTTCCACCGAAACCCTTCGGGGATAACGCGGCAAGAAGTTACACTATCTGTGTAGGTTAATTGCGTTTTTTTTTACAATTTGTGAAGAAAAATTCAGTCCTTAAATTTATTTCTGACAAATGATTATGACTTAATTCATTAAAAAAAACATTAAGTAGATTTTACCTGATCTGAAATTATTTTGACCTTTAAACGCCAAGCATGTACAATATTTTGAATAAATACTGAATTGTAACCTATTTTTTGACAGATACGGGTTATGCAAACTATTTCAGTTAAAATGAGAGTCGTCCAGCTCCCGAGGGGGTAGATACTCATTTCTTGTGAAGGCTGAGTAAAATTTGCCGGCATTTTGATGTTGGATTTAAACTAAACACCGAAACGGGAAATCGTATCTGACACCGCCAGTGGGATTCTAACGCGAGTTCTCGGCATGGAATGCAAGCACTCTACCAACTGAGCTATCAACCGGATCAACTAAGCTACAAATATAGCTAAATTGTTTGCCACGTTGTCTCCAAAGGACTCGCGTGTAATTTGCGGAACGTATTTATTTTTACACGTAAGTTGGCCAGCCTTTTACATTGGAGATTATAGATTGAACATTGAAATTTTTATAAATATTCAAGTCTCTCAAGTCTTTTACTATTTTAGCATCTCGTCTGCATGCAAGTCCCAGAGGTACTAGAATATGAAATGTGTCTGATGGTTTTCAAGTCAGAGTGCCTGTTCATGTAAACTAGTAAGTCGTACACCTGTATGGAGAGTGAACTTCGGATGTGTACAATTCATCTGTGCAACTAAGATTAAAGATGTATCATAGAATGGGTATATCTTGATGAAATGCTTTGATTTATTTAATTGATGAAAATGAGAGAGCATTGATTGAAGAATGGTCTTAAAAACAGGGACGAGCACTGCATTTAAAGCATGGCCAGGCAACCGGATGTATTTTTTCCGGTTCTTGAAATAAAATTTATTTTTTGTTCTAAATAAATATGACACTTCTACCAGTTTACTGAATTTTAAATATACATTAAAAAAAAAAATATTCCAGGATTTTCATTTGTGTAATAAATAATACTGTAAGAAATGGTTCAATTTAACAATGTCACCCCTGTTACAGGGAAAGTTGACTAAAGATGCAGGGCTTTTATTTAATTTGAGGTTTGGATTTTAATTTTTAAGTACACATGCAGCATTTGTAAGCGCAAACTTACACGTTTCTGTTTGTAGGCATGCATTTAATATATAATTTGAAATGTCATAATATATCTTTGCAACTTAGATAATAGATTATAGTGAACTATCTGGTAGATATATTAAGACGTTACAGTTTGGTTTTTAACTGACAATTTTATTGTTACTTTTCCTATCAAAAAACCCTTTATTATTTTCACATTAAAACAATCTGGAATTGTCGTTAAACTAGAAGTATATAACAGCTTATAGTGGTCAGATAAAAAGTTCATTCCAACATAAAATTTTATGTCGTCTTAAAAAAAGTTTAGGCAAGAGATAAGACAACATAAAATATTTCTTATCCTGATTTTTTTATGACGAAACTTCATGTGATATAATCTATAATCTAAGTAGCAAATATATCGTCACCTTAAAGGTTAAACTGTATAAGTGCTGATTCACTGATTTGAGAACTTGTAAATAAAACATTTTATTTGGAGTAACTTAAAAACTCATAGTTAGTGAACTAAATACATATAAGGAAGTGCTCTCTCGTAGAAAATAGAAAAAGGTGCATTTATCCGAAAAACACAAGGTTACTTAGTCAGTTTTACCTTTCTAGATCTAAATCTAAGCTGCAAAGATATTTATCATTTAAGACTCATATTAAACGCGCTCCCTCAAGCAGAAATGTATAAGTTCGCGCTAACGCATGCCGCATGTGGACCTATATACAATATAAAAACCCAATCTCAAATGAGCATAAGCCCTGCAACTCTTGCCTGCCTTCCCTGAAACAGGGGTGACATTGGCAAAGTGAAGCATTTTTTACAGTATGGGTGGTCAGCCTCATACCAACCTATAAGTCAAGGAATACGAACAATCAATTACATTTAAATATGTAAAACAAACAAACACTAAAAATTAAAGACTTTCATATATATTTTTTATTATTTTGTTGTATGATACAAAAGTTGCAAAGGTAAGTTAACAAGATTCATATGGAACACACACCCCTAAAAAGACAAGCTTATGTTCACGACTACACATCGTCCCGTTAATGTTTGTTTGTCTTATGTCCATCAGAGGTAATTCCACATGAGCAATGTTTGTACATGTAAGTGTACTTGACCAGTGTGTCTTATGAACTTGAAATTGATTTTAAAAATATTTATAGAAACGCTCACTTTTTCGTGTTGTACGTTTTTTCTCTTAGCTCATATTGTGTAAAATGTGATTCTTAAGACAATTTCATCGACAGGTCATCTTTAAATCAAATGGTGGATAAGCCAAACAAGTACTGGGACGACGAAATGCTAACAAAATAAAGCAATATGTCCAATGAGCACAATGCCGAGAGCCAATACCTTATGCCGCCTTTTCATAAAACAGGCGTGACTCTGGCAAAGTTTACTATTTTTTACAATAGAGGTTATCAACAGGGAATACAGAGCTAGTATTTTTTTTTAGATTTCCGGGTCTTTTTCATAGTTAAATCGGCTTTGGATTCGAACCAGTTTCCGTGCGGACCACAAATTCGGTACACACATATTATAGATCCTTTATAAGTCAAATAATAATGCCATTTTTACGTCGCCATCAAAGTGACGGCCTTCCGTCCATCCAGGGCCCGGATTTCGGGGCCCAAATCAGGCCGGGGCCCATAAAGCCGGCCGGGATAATGCGTTTTTATGATTATGGCCGGCCTGGCGGAAAAAGGGGCCCACAATATGTGATCGGGGGTCCCAGAAAGGTTTTTATGTAGAGTGCCTACTACTGGAGGCTCGCAAAGAAAAGGTTTGATTTTTTCGTATTGTAAAGATTTTTATGCTGCATGAAATTATAGATTCACAAGATTTTTTTGTGTAGCTGTACCTGCAACTCTGCCACCATTCTACTAGGGGTGGACAGATCCTCTGCAGATACTTCTCCATTTTTCCGATGCTTGCATTCGTGCAAATATAAATGTTGCCCTGTTTGCACAGAAAATCTACGCTGATTTTTTTACAAAATTAAAAAAAATGCAGGGAAACACCGTAGTACTCGTAAGTAAGCTACACATATATTGTAACTTTTTGCCGCGTTCTCCGAAAAGAGGGGACAGATGGAACCAATTTATTTTTGGAAGTAAAGGGACCGGCCTTACGCCAACTACTACAGTTAAAGTGGAGGTTTCCCAGCTTCCTCGGGAGCTGGTACTATTGTGAAGGTTGAGTAAACCTTGGTGATATTGTATCTTGGGTTTGAAATAAATACCGAAACGGGATTTTTTTTCAATACCCTCGGTGGGATTCGAACACGAGCTCTCGGCATGCAATGCAAGCAGTTATCAATCGAACTCTTTTTTTTTCAAGGTTTTAAAAATATTAATAATTAAAAAAAAAAAAAAAAAACTTGACGAGTTGATTTATTTCATCGAGCGCTTTTGCTGCTATCACACTATTTTTTATCAAGAGAACATTTTTTATAGTGATTGCTTTCAGCGAGTACTTTTTGTAAACAGAGCATATTTCATATGTGGGTTTTCTGTTTCAGCTGAAAATCATCGAAGACCGCCGACGATTTTTTTGTGAATCAGAAAAAGCAAAAAATGAGGTCCTGCCATCCGTCAATGAAAAAAGTTTTTGAAATGAAATTCCCACACAGAAAATGGCTTTTGAATCGCGGCAGACAAATATTTTTCCGTTATTTAGTTTTTCAATTGTGAACTGAAAAATTAACTGGCAATCCATTTTTCATATTTTTTTTAGCAAGGATTATAATTTCAGAAATTTCCCGAAACATAAATGACCTTGGCAAAGAGAAATATTTTTTTACAGCAATGGGAGTCAGCCTCATTCCAACCTATAAGCCAAGGGATCACGATCGGGAAGTTTAATATGAAAATCTAAATTAATCTTTGACAAATGAAATGAATATAAGAATATAAGGATGATGTATTTGGTGAGCACTGTTTTTGTTTAAATCACACCTCAAAAGCCCTCTGCAAGCTTGGTTGTCGCTATAAAAAGCACCAATTCTCAAGCAAGCCCCAACCGCTGCAAGGCTGGATGGATCTTTGGTGACCGGTCTTTGGTAAAGGCATATGAATTTTTCAATCCATCTAAGAGCATATTTGAAAATCTAAATGGTATATATTTTTGTGATTCTGCGGGGTTTGAACCCAACACCTTCCATTTACGAGTATAAAGCGTCACAACTAGATTACGGACCGTTCAAAGATAGTTAATTAATTTTTATTGTACGTACAGACTACACCTTTTTACTGGCTAATGATGCGAAATCATTTTGACAGCCAGCAGGTCTGCTGGTTTATATTGAATATTGATTAATTAAAAAGTTTTCACTTCAAAAGCGCTACGACCGTCTACGAAACTTCTACGCCAAAAATCCAAGTGTTTATTTAAAACTTGCGCAGCTACGAATTTAACTGGTTCACAGCAAACTCGAATCGAAATCGTGATAATCAAATTAACGAGAGTTGCCGGACTAAATAACTATCTCGTATATTTGTATACTATACATACTTGTAATTGCATAGATGACTGATTGATTCACTGATAGACTGACAAACTGATGCATAGCACTCAGATATTCAAAAGTGAGCCATTTTCTACAGCATGGGTGGTCAGCCGCATACCAATCTATAAGCCAACGAACATACACAATAAATTACATTTTTAATATCAACAAATTATAACATGTATGGACATCAAAAACAGAAAACATATTCTAATTTTAAAAACCCTAGCCGCTAACATGACAGATCAACCACCACCTCTTTCTGTCCTTACACACTTCTTTCATTTCCTCCAAAGTCATAACCTTTTTCAAACAGGCTCTCCTTTTATTATAATCTATAATCTATAATCTAAGTTGCAAGGATATATTCATTCAAAGCTCTCAGATGTATGCCCACAAACAAACACGTGTAGTTCGCGCTTACAATTAATGCTGATTGTGTACTTACAAATAAAATCCAAACCTCAAATGAACATAAGCCCTGCAACTCTTGCCGAGATTCACTGAAACAGGGGTGACATTGGCAAAGTGAACCATTTTTTACAGTATGGGTGGTCAGCCTCATACCAACCTATAAGTCAAGGAAATTATGACTCTGGATATTCCATTCATTAGCAATTTCGGGAATTTGGTCTATCCATACCTTCCTCGGTCTTCCTCTACCACGACATTCATCTGTTCTTGCAACATATGAACTCACAATCTTCGGCATACGAGTCACAAGACCTAGTTTGTATGAAGATGATGGCCTGTGGCTTACTCTTATTTTGCACGCAAAACGTCTCAGAAGCTCCATCTATCTTTTGTGTTGATCCATGCCTAAAAATTATACTCTTACAGCATAACCATGATCAAATAAAAAAATATATTAGGATGATTTATTTTGTGAGCGTTGTTTTTGTGTGAATCACACCTCAACAGTCCTCTGCAAGCTTGGTCCAACAAACAAACAAGACCCACTTGTTGTAAGGCTAAATGAACGTTTTTTGGCCGGTCTTTTGGTTAAGGTATACTGAAAATGGGAGGTACTGCTTCTCCCGAAACTGGTCGTGTACAAAATAAAACTCATGTGAAGTAAAACAAAGCAATTTTTATTTTAATCTATTAAAATTAACTTTCACAAAATGACTGCTGATAAATAATCTAGATAATATAAGGTATATGAATTTTTCAAGCCAGCAAAGAGCATATGCGAAAATAAAAATGATATTTTTTTGTACCCACAATTTTCCATTTCCGAGTCCAAAGCGTTGATGCTTCTTTAATATATTTTTTTAAATATTCTTTTACACAAAAACCTTGTATAATTAAAATCATGTTATTTAAAAAAAAAAAAAAACTTTTCCGTGTTCAAAGTTTTGGCATAAAAACTGAAATAAAATATCAGCGGAAAGTTTGCACAGAGGTTTATCCGGCGCTGCCTGCGGCGGACCAGCGAGCACTCCGTCTAGCAATTAGCGGCCGTTATCCGTTGTCCGTTATCCGTTATCCGTTCTTCCGTTACCAGACTCACATCTCCGCTTGTCCTATTGGGATCCGTTAAAGCTTAAAATCTTTGTTTTTGAGGTTAATCTACCTCTCTTTTTAATCTGACAGTGAAAAATCAGTTATACTCTGATTCCTGATTTGGCTAACGGCTTTTCGATTTAAAGACCTTATTCAAATGAATGTAACGTTATGAATATGGGCTTTTAGTTGAGCTGTTTCATTTTGCTAGAATAATTTACGTGTCAGAGGGCTCTTATGGTGTGATTCACACAAAAACAGCGCTCACGAAAGAAATCATCCTAATATTACTATTATTACGAGTCTCATTCTAGCTCTGGAGTTGAGAACAGAGATCAGTGTTTAGGAAGTTGCTTTAAGACACATTAAGTATACAGCAACCTCATACCAAGCTACAAGTGATATTCTTTATTTCTTATGCCCTTCTCTGAAACAGGAGTGACACTGTTCAAGTGAACCATTTTTTTACAGAATTGGTGGTCAACCTCATACTTATCTATAAGTCAAGGAACAAACTATTAAAATATCAATATTTTATATCTCAGAAGTCAACGCCTCACGTTTGAAAATATAAAGGTTCTTACCACCAAATGTGAATCCTATGGGTTGAAGGGTTGCGTTATATACACAGCTTAGTTACGTTTTAAAGATATAAAACTATATTGTTGTGTTTTTAAGCAGATTCTATTTAATAAAAAGTACGGTTCATTTATTTAACACAATTTATTTTAACACTTTCGGTTGAGAGCTACATTTGGACAGTATAGTTCGACGCTCGATTGATTTCTCTAGCTGCAGGGAATGTTGGTCTTTAATTTATACAAAAAAATAAAGATAATTTTTCGAAACATGGAGAATCGTTACATACCAACTTGCTAGACTTCACCAGAACATTTGATTGAACACTTAATTAATTTCGAACAAATACAAATAATTATCAAATTCAAATTACATTCAAATCCTCACTGAACCTGTATTTTCTGAATACTTGCAAGGAGCGTATGAAAAAACTGGAGTCAAGAGATGGAAGAAGGTAGATGAAGTAGATAAAACATGTAGATGAGATGAATAAGGTAGAAGCGTGCGGTGTAAACTGTTCCTCTCGCGGCAGGTAGCGACATTAATATCACATATTCACGGCGTGTTTTCATTAAAACGTCATTAGGCGAGATATAAAATTAGTTATTCCATAAATCCGGTGAACTTTTTAGGCGCCCCTCTCGCGCGCGAGCATTTCCCAGCCTGATTAAAATCACAATACAACCAGTGATCCTCAAACTTTGACAAATTTTTTTGTCGAGAAACTATTGTTATGTTTTTGGTTCAAAAAGTCTTTAAATTAAAACATACAGGTCTTCTTTCAGGTTCTTTATTTGCACTTAATTGATTTTACAAATTTACATTTATTTTTCACACTTTTGGTTACACAAATTTATTTTCACAGTTCAGTATCGCTTACACTTCTTCAAATCAAAGGCAACTCACTGTCACTGTCCTAGCGCACTCAATTCTACGCCTTATATACTTCACAGACCGAACTCTCCAGTGACTAATTTTGCCAGCACATTCGCGAATATTCTACTAAGATCAAGAGTACGAAAGGATCATTTAATTTCTAGGTTTCTAAGGTCTATAATTATTGCTACCTACGGTGTACACCTATATTAATCTACTTTTGACATAATGCTATAATAACTATTACTACCTACGATGTACACCTCTATTAATCTACTATTTACATTTCACTATAAAACAAGGAGTTTCTGCTTACTTCTTTTCTGTTATTTTTTTAACAATAAAATTGAGGGATAATCTGGGTTGTAAAAATTAACGAATATTCTAGCTACTCAAAAAGTTATTTAAAATTACGAAAAGTGAACATTCCAACATCCAATACTTTTTTATTTTACTTTGTCTGGAAATTCAAAATAAACGTTAGTGTTTTTTTAAGAACAGATTTAAATGTAAATTTATCTTTGTAACTTATACAAAAGACAAACTATTAAAATTCAGATAATTTAGAATTAATAACAGAATTTCAAGTTCGATTACAGAAAACAATAAGGAAAGTTTTCGAATGGAGTTTTGAAATACTAAAAATAAAAAATAAACATTTTTACAAAGCTCGACAGTTTGCGAAGCCCTGCTTTACATTTCACACTACGGCATTTTCAGGGCTGCGCCAAAGCCACTCTGAGCTTGCTTAATGCTGATGAAGTGATGAATAATAATATATGGGCGCACAGATAAAAGTGCGCGCCCTGGGCCGACTAATTTTTAAATTAGAAACGGAAATTTATGTCCGGCACAGAGTTCCATATCTGCTTTTGAAATCTACGTCACGCTTTAATCAGTGTACAATTTTGCGTAACTCTCACCTCGATTGCGTAAATCGAACATGTATGGAATAAATGTTGTGGAATTTCCAGTTCGAAGGACCCAATTGTAACTTTCTCCGGGTTCGAAGGACCAAAACGTTGGGGATTCGTATGATCTATAATCCAAGTTGCAGAGATATTTTACATTTGAAATTCCTATTGAATGCATTTCTACAAGCAGACACGTATAAGTTTGCGCTTAAACATGTCGCACGCGGACTAACAATATAAAAAAAACATATTATTATTGGTTTACTCGTATTTCAAAAAAATTATTTGTTGTGTATGTTCCATGACTTATAGGTTGGTATGCGGCTGACCACCCATGCTGTAGAATGGTTCACTTTGCTAATGTCACCCCTGTTCCACGGAAGGCCGGCAAGAGTTGCAGGGTGTAGGTTAATTTGAGATTCGGGTTTTTATATTGTAAGTCCACATGCGGCATTTTTAAGTTCGGACTTATACGCGTCTGCTTGTGAAAATGCATATAATGTGAATCATTAATGTTATATATCTTTGCAACTTAGATTAGATATTCAAATATTGATCCAACGTAATTTATAACTCCCATACAATAAACGATGGAGCGACATCTTGAGAGGGATTGAGTTTTCATACATTTTTCGATATACACAATCGAGCTGAGATGACGCAACGTTTTATGCTACGGTCACAGGTTTTCACCGAGTTAATTATGTTAATATGAAAACGTGATTATCGAAAATTGTACGACAAACACGCGCCTATTTCATACGATATTGCAAAATTAAATCTGTGATTTACTTTAAATAAAAATAATAAAAATAAAAATAAGGACGAAATAAAGAAGTATGCAAGGATAGAAAGAAATGGCGGTTGATCTGTGATGTTGGCGGCTAGGGTTTGTTAAAGTGAAATTGGTTTTATGATTTAGTTTTTATGTCCATGTATATTGTTATTTTTATTCTTTGATTTAAAAAAATGTAATTTGTCATGTATGTTCCTTGACTTATAGATTGTTATGCGGCTGACCACCTATAATATAAAAATTGGTTCACTTTGCCAATGTCACCCCTGTTTCAGGGAAGGACGGCAAGAGTTGCAAGGCTTATGTTCATTTGAGATTGGGTTTTAATATTGTAGGTCCACATGCGGCATGTGTTAGCGTGAAATTATACATATCTGCTTGTGGGAATGCATTTAGTATAAATCTTAAATGATATATATCTTTGCAGCTTAGATTAGATTAGATTAGATTAGGACCGAAATCCCTGTAGAGCAGACTTAAATCAACCGTCGTACTGCTGCAAATGTAAAAACTCTGTCAGAGCCAAAAGTGAGGAGAGGAATTGTGTAATATGAAAGCAGTTTTGAATAGACAGAACCTGCTAAAAACATAACAATAGCAACTACCTTATTATAACCCTGTCCCCGTAAGGTCAGGTTGCAGAGCCACACTATTTAATATTCCTCTCCAGGGCCGTAATAACCGTCACACCTGACCCCACGAATTAACTGAACTGCCTTAAAATTCATCTCTGGTAATTAACTGCAAAAACTTCCATTCAAAAGGCTTAAAAAAAGATCACAAAAATACAACATGAAAGCACAACTAAGCTACACATATAGTGTATTTTTTTGCCACGTTATCTCCGAAGGGTTTCGCATGTGACGAGTGCAGCCAATTTATTTTTACATGTTTATATTTCCAAATATGCTCTTCGCTGGGTTGAAATATTCATAAAACCTTTACCAAAGACCGGTTACTTAAAGGTTCATCCAGCCTTACCAAGCTCGTACACCCCTGCGGCACTACAACAAGTGTCATAGACCCCTAGAGTCTCAAGAATCTAGGAAGTTTCCCGCACAGGATTTCTTAAAAAAAAAAAAGAGAGCTGGCCTTACACCAACCTCTTCAGTGAAGTGGGGGGTTTCCCAGCTTACAAGGGAGCTGGTGCTCAATTCTTTTGGAGGCTGAGTAAATCTTGCCGGTATTTAATCTTGGGATTGGAAATAAACACCGAAACGGGAAATCATTTCTGACTGACACCCTTGGTGGGATTCGAATCCGGACTCACGGCATGGAATGCAAGCACTCTACCAACTGAGCTATCGACCGGCAATATATTTTTTTGAATATAATAATCTATAATCTATAATCTAAGTTGCAAGGATATATTCATTTAAAGCTCTCAGATGTATGCCCACAAACCAACAAGTGTAGTTCGCGCTTACAAATGCTGAATGTGTACTTACAAATAAAATCCAAACCTCATCTGAATACATTTATTTTTTTAAGAGTAAAGTAAAGAATATGTAAATAGGAACTATTTATAAAACGTCCTCTTGGTGTTGATGTCCACCTAAGCAAATGCACAGTAGAAAAATAGAATATTCTTAGTTTTGTTTTTTTTATTTGACGATGTAAAGTTCATTCACGAAACCAGTCGACAGCCTTACACCAACCGCAATGAACAACAATTCGTCCCCTTACCGCTGGTTTGTCTTATGCCCATCAGAGGTAATTTCATATGAGCAATGTTTGTATGTGTACTGGACCAATGCGTCTTATGAAAACTGGAAATTTATTTTAAAAATATTTAAACAACTCTTAACAATATCGAACTCTGCAATACGTATTTATAGAATGTTTAAAGGCTACTCTAGCATATACCAGAACATACAAGATTTGTTTCAAACAGAAGCTTCGAGTAAATACGAGTCGGTACAACCATTAAACACTTATGTCTAGACACACATGATGATGATGATGATGATGGATGATTTCTTTCCTGTGGCGCCATTTAATGGTCCAGGACCATCTCAAGGGCGCCATGGCTTCTCGAGAAAAGTAGTGTCTTCAGTTCCTTTCTGAAGGTGGTGGTAGGCTGGTTCGCGCGATATACAAGTAAGTAAAACCACATAGACACCAGTGGCGAAGGGTGCCATACAAGCCGGTTCCCATCGGCTTCACTTTTAAAATGATGTAATAAAGTAGTTAAAAAATATAGGCGCAAAGTAAAAAAGTGCATTTAAAACCAAAGAAACAATACGTATTTTTTCCCCATTGAAACCATGCAGTCTACTTTATTATCATTCTTGCCTCATTTTAAACGGGAAACCGATGCTAATCGGCTTGTATGGCACCCTTCGCCACTGATAGACACACAATCATGAGTAAGTAAAAACACATAGACACACAATCATGAGTAAGTAAAAACACATAGACACACAATCATAGTTAAAAATGCACAGAAATAAACTCATACATCCATAACAATGCATTGAATTTTGAACTTTTACGAAAAACGTGGAATTTCATTTCACTCTGGCCAGTTCCATTGTCGCCAGCCATTTTGATTAAAATAATTATTTTAATTAATTCATCGCAGACAGAGATTAATAGAGTTAATAATTCCCAGGAATGTAATGCGAGGATGATTAACCGAGGGGGCGAGATTCCACGACGGACACTTCATTACATTATTTTTATTAAAATAACGCATTTAATTAAAATCATTTTAATTAAAATTTGATTTTGTACACGACCTTCGGAATATTATTATTTTTAAATATTTTTTTACTTCAGTCATCTCTATTTAATTTTATCAATATTAATATTTTGTTACAACAATACAGTCTTTACAATTATATTTTTGACTGTCGATTTAACAACTATATTATTTGGAAAAAAAAAAAATATTAATATTATTTATATTTTGGTAACAATGTTTTTTTTTTGAACCATTATTATCTTTTAACTGTTTTTTTTTAAATGCAAATTTAAACATTAATGAATGAATTTCAATTATAATTATAACAATAAGTAATGATGCTTGATACTTCATAGTTTTGCAGTATGAACTAGTACATAGTGCGTGCGTGTATCTATCGCGAAACTTCGAGCAAGTACTAGTGCGTATGCGAGACTAGACCTTACTGATATTGGTAAATAATGTAACTGTGCGTGTCCAAAATCTTTGAGCGGATTCTGGACATACTGGTATTTGTATAGAATGTATTAGTACGTTCGTGATAATGGTGTACAAAGTGAATTAAACGTCTTTTAAAAAGGGTGACATTTGCATGGAAAGAGTCATATAGTGATGGAGCGTACCTACTTACATAAAAGAAAGTAAGATTTGAAAGCAAGCTTTCTAGTTAACGAAAATCTGTGAAAATAATTATAAATTGGATTCAAATCACTGATGCCTTTTATTCAATGAAAGTAAAAAATAAAACGTGAAAATATATATGACTGAGATTTTAGTTTATATGTGCCCCACATTTTCAATTATGAAAACAGTTATAAATTAGAAATAACCTTTCACAAAATTTAACATTTTTTTTCTTACCACTCATACTGTAAAAAATGGTTCACTTTGCCAATGTCACCCCTGTTTCAGGGAAGATCGGCAAGAGTTGCATCATTTGAGATTGGGTTTTTATATTGTAGGTCCACATGCGACATGTGTGAGCGCGAAATTAAGCTTGTCTGCTTGTGGGAATGCATTTAATATGAATCTCAAATTTTACATATATTTGGAACTTAGATTTGTTGATAAACACTCGTGTAGGTACCTATAATATTACTATTAATTGTTGTATTCACCTGAATTTTCAATGCATAAAGAAAATTCACGATTCAATCTTCTTATTATTTCACCATTGAATGTTCTTTTTATTTAACCATTGAAATTTCTTATTAATTAACCATTGAATTTTCTTATTAATTCACCATTGAATTTTCTTTATGCATTTAAGTTAACAACGGAAATCTCGAATAGGTTTTGACCATCTTAACTAACTTTTGCTAGCGCTGTCTGTCCAACGTTTTTCTCCTCCAGTCTCAAGATGTAAATCTAAACACTCCAAAAACTACCGCCTTCCCTTTCGATTGTTTCTCCAGATTTTAAACTCACCCCATTTCATCTCATTTCATCTCATTTCATCTCGTTTCATCCCAAATCAAGCCCGCCCCCCGCTTTTCCATTCCGGTTCATTTAAACTCGCCAAACTTCTCCACAATAACAGCGCGCGCGCTACGAGAAAGTTCGCGCGCAAAAAACAAGGAGAATTTTCAGAAACTTGTGCCGGCCGGAAGTCGGGATAAAAAAGATTTTTTTTTTGCAAACTACCAACTGCAAATTGCATCGGAATAATAATGAAAAGTTTGCACATAAATCAGGCGGTTTGTTTCAATTGTGATTAAATTGAAAATTATTTGTGAAAACTGTATTTTTATTATTAGGTATTTTTTCTGCGTCTTTTCATGACTGTCGCCACGAAACTAAGCTACATATGAAGTGTAACTTCTTGCCTGTGTTATCCCCGAAGGAGTTGCATGTGGCGATTCGGGACCTATTTATTTTTACGGGTAAGGAAGCCGGCCTCACACCAACCACTTTCAGTTGAAGTGGGAGTTTCCCAGCTTCCGAAGGGGCTGGTTCTCATTTTTTGTGAAAGCCGAGAACACGTAGCCGGTATTTATTTTGGGTTTGAAATAGACACCGTAACGGGTAATCACTTCCGACACCCTCGGTGGGGATCAAACCTTTGCTTTTGGCATGGAATTAAAGCATTCTACCAAATGAGCGATCGACCGAACTTTTTACGAGCTTGGTCGTCGCTACAAAGCGCCAATTTTCAAGCAAGATCCAGTTTCTTTAAGGCTGGATGGACCTTTTGATGACTGGTCTTTGGTAAAGATTTATGAATTTTTCAAACCAGCGAAGAGCTTTGAAAATATTAACAATACATTTTTTGTGCTCCACCGGGATTCAAACTCACAACCTTCAATTTACGAGTCCGTAGTGTGACCCCTGGACTTCGTATCTGTCATCTCAAAGGCGCTGCTGATTGTATAAAAATATGTGTCTTTTGGTCCCTTCTGAAATCTGCCTCTTTGTCCGTCATCCGCAGTCCTGCTGGCAGAGAGTTCCAGGTCATGGGCGCAGCAACACGGAAAGCCCGATCACCAAACACGGTAGTCGGGCTTCTCCTCGAAAGCTCCAGGGGGCTGCCAATAGTTTGCGCTGACCTCAGTGTCCACCCTCTCTCGTCAAGTCATTTTTTTCTCATAAGCTCTTGCAGGTATTCGGGAGCTGCTCCATGCAGTACTTTGTGTGGCATTACGCACAGCCTGAACTTTACCCTCTCAGGTATACGTAGCCAGTGAAGCCTTTTCACCAGTGGAATGATGTGATAGAACTTGGACAAGCCATATATGAGTCATGCTGCCGCGTTTTGCATTGACTGAAACTATGTAGTTGGTAAACTGGTTGCCTTGCGTATACTGAGTTGCAGTAATCGATTATTGAGATTAAAAATGCGCGTACCATGCTCTTGATGGCGTCAACTGGCATATTGCAATGCGCACCACAAACGAGCTTCTGCCAACCATTAAGCAGGGAAAGCTGATGTACTTCGGTAACGTTTTGAGAAATGAGAGGTACCGTCTCTTTCATCTTATTATACAGGGTAATATTGAGAGGAGAAGATCTCAGGAACGCCCAAGGACATCGTGGCTGAAAAACCTGCTACAGTGGTTCGGCAGAAGCACCAAGTCCGTTTTTCGAGCCGCAGCATCTAAAATCAAAATAGCCATGATGATTGCCAATCTTGGATAGAAGTGGCACAAAAAGAAGAAGAAGAACTGGCATATTTATTATTATAGTTCTTTCTCGCATATAAGCTGCACTCACCCATCTCTTGTTTAAAAAGGAACAAGAGGTTGCCCAAGAACTTTCTAGATCTACTTTCAGGATTAAAAACGGCTCGTGGATGTATCCTCCTATTTTCAGCTCAAGACAGAGACAGCAGACAAATCATCACAGAGACAGACGGCTGACACAATAAAGTAAGGCCTTTAGAAGATAATATTAAAGATCAAATTTACTTACAAAAAACTATAGAAGGAGGGTAAAACCACAATAAAACCTATGCTATTAAGGCCTTTGAATATAAAAGCTGTTAATAAACATTGTATAAGAATGGGAAATGCACTTAAAATACAGAATACTGTATTTAAAATATTCAAGAGCATATCACAGCTGTTTTCCGTTCATATTAAGCCATAACACAACAAAATTGCCGCGCGAAATGTTGTGCATTTTGACAGAAATCAGCTGTGACGCGGCCGCCATCTTGAATCTCCAACGAAGCGCGGGAATCTTTGGTGTTTCGCGTATTATTATAAGAAGTAGAGTGCGCTGATGTCACATTTGCCAGGGATGCCAACAGCCAATGCAACGTTCCGAGTATTAAATTTTATGGCAGCACCGATACGTACCTACTTACATTTTTAATATTTGTAAATGTATGAACATCTGGTTTCGTTTTATGAGCAATAAATAAAATATAACTTGGAATGGAAAAACACAGATCGAGTTTTCATTTTATGTTGTTTTTACGAGAAAATAATTACTTTGTTTGAATAAATATGGTGTTTAAATATTACAGTTGGTTATACTGTATGAAATACTCAAAATTTAAATTATTTGACAATAACTTTGACCCTGGTTCAACACATGTACATAATTGGGTAAATATATTATAACTATCCTTGACTGATAGGTTGGTATGACTGTAAAAATCGGTTCACTTTTGCCAATGCCACCCCGGTTCAGGTAACGGCGGCAGGAGTTGCATGGTTTATGTTCATGTAAGGTTTTGCTTATTTGTATGCACACATGCAGAATGTGTAAGCGCGAACCTACATGTGCCTGTCTGTGGGCATGCATTTAATATGAGCCTTAAATGTTAACATATCTTTGCAACATAGGTACATTATAGATAGATAGATAAAATAATCATTTATTGAAATGTTTAATAATGGATTATTAATTAATGTTGTTAGTACCTGTTTCTGGCCAGGAAAAATATGTTACTAAATTGCATTCCTCGTCACAAATCCATGTTTAAAAAAATTAGGAAAATCACAGTCTACACAATCTGAGCTAAGAGCAAAGCGTTAAATAGGATAATAATATGAGAGTTGTTTTAAATAATTTTGGAATCAATTTTAAGTTTTGACAAGACACATGGTTCAGTTCACATGCAAACAAAGCTCATGTTAAATTACCTCTGATGGATATAAGACAAGCAAACACTAAGGGGACGATATGCCCATCGTGTGGGTAGTTTTATTTTATCAATTCAAAATGCATACTAAATACCGAAACGAAGGGTCAAGATTTGCAACCGGTCCGTAGCTCAGTGGTAGCACTGCGGACTCTGAATGGGAAGGTTGTGGGTTCGAATCCCGGCGGAGCACAAAAAATATACCATTTATATTTTCAAATTTTCTCTTCGATGGGTTGAACAATTCATAAACCTTTACCAATGACCGGTCACCAAAGGTCCATCCAGCCTTACAGCAACTGGGTCTTGCTTAAGTATTGGCACTTTGTAGCGACGACCAAGCTCGTACACCTCTGCGGCACTACAACAAGTATCATAGACCCATAGAGTCTCCCGCACAGGATTTCTTAAAAAAAAAAGATGTCAAAACGACTGACAAGGCTCGAACCAGAGTTTTTTTGTTTGTTTGTGACACTGAAACTTATTTTTTGTGCCGCAGCGAGAGGTCTTACTTATAGAGAAGTAAAAGGGGAGACGATGTTTATTGTTAGGAGGTATGTAGTGTTGCCATTTCTAATTGAAGAAAACCGCTACCAGCCTACGTCACAATGCATATTTTATAACAATGGTAACACCATGCATCCCCCGGCTTTAGTTAACGCTTGACGGTTCCATTGTTAGAACGACACAGTGGCAAAACCATAAATGATATAACGACACATAACATAATGACACATGATCTAAATAAACAATTAGATTCTAAAACATCATAATGACAGAACATCTTAATGACAGCACATCACATGACAAAACAACATAACGATATATAACAGAACAACACATGATATAACGACACATGCCAGAACATTACAATGACAGTAAATCACATCATTATGACAAAACAACACGGAAAATACATCACTTGGACCGGTCCGTAGTCCGTAGTGGCAACACTTCGGACTCGTAAATGGAAGGTTGTGGATTCGGATCCCGGCGGAGCACAAAAATATACCATTTATATTTCGAATGTGCTCTTCGCTGAGTTGAAAAAATCATAAACCTTTACCAAAGACCGGTCACTGAAAGGTCCATCCAACCTTACAACAACTGGGTCTTGCTTGAGAATTGGCGCTTTCTACAGCGACGACCAAGCTCGCAGAGGGCTCTTGAGGTGTGATACACACAAAAACAGCGCTCACCAAATAAATCATCCTAATATTATTATTATTATTATGACATGTCGCGAACGGTGTATGGAAGCAAAATAAATGTGATTTCATAGGCCGTTTATGGTATGTTCTGTTTTCGGTATGCTATGTTTTGTCATGTCATGCTTTGTCCTTGTGTTGCTTGGTCATAGTGATTTATTTTCTGTGTTGTTTTGTCAGAGTGATGTTTTATAATGTTCTGCCATCTGTTGTTCTGCCATGTGTCGTTCTGTCATGTGTCGTTTTGTCACTGTGCCGTTCTATCCTGTCACCACGCTCGACAGATCAAATGTTGCCATGCAAAGGCTGGAGGGAGTATTAATCTTGGAGATGTATCAAAATGGCGGCAGGATACCAAGATGGCGACCTGTTCGCGCGCTTTCTATGCCTGACGTGCAGCGCTCTATGGTTGATTTCCCTTAAGGAGAAAATACACAAGGGCGTAACGGAAGTACGTCGAAAAATATCAGAACAATTCTCAATGTGTTTTAATGTATGACTTTTCTTGAATCAGCTCGCAACAAATAAGATCTATAATCTAAGTCTAATCTATGTCTAATCTATGCATAATCTAAGTTGCAGAGATATTGTAATGTTTTGTAGCGGGTTCTATTTAATTTAATTTAAACTACTGTTTATTTATTTTACACAATTTATTTTATCAATCAATCATATAAGTACATAAGCAAATTTTGTTAACAATTAATTAAACATGCAAGATCAAATCTATAATGTTTAGCTTTATAAATGATTATTAGTATAATAAATTCAAATAACACTTTTTTTCTATTCATTTTTTTTAATTCTATTGGTTAATAAAAAACAACCTATGAATTTTATTAGTTTTTGTTTTCTGATATTAATACATCAAGATTATTAAAATATTATGGCAAAACTACTCCAGTTACGCACACCAGCAAGCTACGTGCCGAGGTACATATACACACAAATTAACAATTCGCAATAATATTGTTTCGAACGCAATAAGATTAAAATATTGCTATGTAAATAGTAGATTAAAATAGGTGTACATCGTAGGTACTAATAATTATAGGTCTAAGAAGTCTTGAAGTGGAATAATCCTTTTGTACTCATGAAGCTGGTAGAATGTGCTGGTAAATTGGCCCCTAGAGGCTTCTGTCTCTAGGGTATAAAGGGACAAAATTGGATGCACCAAGGCAGATAGATAGTCGCCTTTGACTAAAGAGTGTGTGAGGTGCTGAACTATAAAAATAAATTCGAGTGCTAAAAGTGTTAAAAAAAATGTAAATTGTAAAATAAATAAAGTGAATACATACATATATCCAGAAAGAAGACCAGTATGTTTTAATTTAGAGACTATCCGAACCCAAAAACACTAAAATATGTATTATGTCTATTCAAGTACTGTTATCATCCTTATAAAAAAAGCCTTTAACCTTGGCTTGGCGTACTTAAGAATGACACGTTTCAAGTGATAGTACACAATCTCAAGAAAAAACACGAAAATCGATATCACCATGCAAATCATATAAGAAGTAAACACTGCTTCCAAATCTCTTAGCTTCAACGGCGAAGGATAGAAAACCTTTGGTGGAGGCGTAATAACCAGATCGGAGTACCATTTGAAGATGATGCCACTCTCAAACAATTTGAAGAGTGTCTTCTGTACAGCATATCTATAAGGATGATACTGCCACATCAACATATTCGGTGAATAGGACTTTGCAAATTCATTGTCCAAACAGAAGACTTTGTCACTGTATTCCTCCAAATGACCGTATTTCCGATGATACTTGATGTAATTGTCAGAGATCAAAACGGCAAAGTCCCCGTGTTGAGCGACCCTTTTGAGGCAAGACCTGATAGGTTTACAGTTGCTGTAACCAGATATCAAAATTAAATTGTATTTGTCGCTCGGATCATCCATATAGCGGGCATGAAGCTCGTGTCCACCATAAGGAAGTCCAAAATAAACCAGGTGAGTCACATTTGTAAATTGATTTCCCGGGAGTGGGTCAACCAGAAAACTCAGAAATGAGCCGTTTATGGTGACGCTGATGATCAAACAAACGCACAACCAACTCATAAAGATAAACCGCAGTCCACTTTGTTTGACCTTAAGTTTACCAACGAAGCCCAAAAGCATCGATAATAATTTAAAGATTGTAGGCAAATGTATCAAACAGATCGAACCGTTTTCACGCTTTTGCAATAACTGTATGCAGATACTTGATACCACCGAAGCAAATAAAAACATAATCCATACGCTGACTTCAAACATCTTGGCAAAATTTAACCAGAATGGTAGAGGATTAGCAGCACGCACACACCAAGCTATGCGATCCTGGAGGAAATACCTTAACCGTTCAGACCTCCTCGACACTATATCAGGTGATATGTTTCCAATCAACATATCCACGGTTTCTTTATCAAAGAAATCCAGATTAAAATTCTCCATGTCTCCAGTTTCATAATCCATGATCGGCTTAGTTATTAATGTCGTGTTCACCGAGGCTGCAACGACTTTTAATATCTCCACCTCAATTCCAGAAGTTATCTCACTTCTTTTCAATATATCGTTAAAGACAGGATGCATCACGTAAGGTTCGAAGACGACTGCAGCCACTCTCAAAGGGCAACCTTGAAACGTGTTTGGGTTCTTTTTAATGAAAGGATTGAGTTCCACCATTTTTTGATTGATGCATTCGTCTAAAATGTACAACTCCTTACATTTAGCTCCACAAGAGTTGTTTCTGAAAGGAATCCAAGTGTAAGCAACCATTTTGTCGGTGTTTTCTCGTCCAAGAAGCACGTATGCATCGTAAATCCTGTAGTTGGTGCGCAGATCATTAAAAATCTGGATGATCTGCGATTGTTTGACATTGTCTTGAATCAGAATAATGAAAAACGTTGCTTTTGGGTTCCAGCTTGGATGACGAGACATATCTGCGAAGTGAGTGGAATGATCCAGAATTCCATCCAACATAACCATGTACACCTTCACCGCTTCTAGGCTCGTTTTATGTTCACTCATTATTCCATCTGTGTGAACAATGCGCGTGGATATCGAATTATAGCTTGTTATGTAGAACATCACCATTTCCATTTGTTCATTTGTCTTCGTTATTTTCAAGTAGTATATAATTTCATGCAGCAAATCTCGCCTTGTCTTTCCCACGTATTTTAAGATCATTTGAAAAACGCATGATGATTTTTTAAAATTTGATTCAGCTGTATTTTGTACCTCACTATATTCATATACATCTACAGCACCGATGAAACCGACACACAACAATGATAAAGAGAGTACTAAAAGTATAGAATTCATCATTAAAATCAGTTTTCGTTGCTTTGTAAGGAATTGTGTGGTGATCTTAATTTATTTTAAAAAAATGCAAGTTATTTAAAAAACCAAGGCTTTTTATAAGCAGAAATATCGATTATACAATAAAAAAGCTTGTTACACTTTTAATGTTTGTGTACCTATTCAATTTTATTACGTTTTATGATCCAACCCATACTATATGACAACTTAAACATTTGTGATCCCTTTTATTTAATCACATTTAATCCATAGATGAAACAGGGATCATCGTTTTATATGTGTAAAAATCGACGGACTGTGGTGGACGAACCATGGATTTGTCTGTAAATAGCTATATTAATCCATGCCATTTTTTTATATGCTCCTCGTTTTCTAACATAGATTTAACAACCTTTTAATCGGATATGGAATATTTTATGACCAATTATCATAGTTTATGTTTAAGAGTACATATTATTTTATTATAAACTCGTTATGTTTTGTGCAAATATTCGCTAAAAAGTCCAGTAACGCTATTCTGCTGAATTCCTTACAACCTTAAGGCGACGAGATAGCGATTCGTGTCCAAAAATAAGGTGTTCTGTGATTTATTTATCTACGGAGTTCTTTCGCAAGCGCTAGCAAGCTCCCCCTTGGATTGATATCCAGAGTGTAAGGAATTTAGGAAAATAGCTCTGCAGGACCTTAACTGGCAAATGCATGAGGTTTAGGTTCAATCCGTAAGATGGCTTAAATCTTGGAAAAAAGTTACTCTAATGCCAATTGTAGAGTTCACTGTTTTTGAAAATGTCGTTTTGGACTGGCGCAGATCTGGGGTAGAGGCAAAAGGACCTCAGAGGTGCGGAAGATATGCAAACCTTGCATTGAAGGAAACCATGAGTTAGATTTTTATTTTAATCAAGTCTGAGGAAGATGAAAAATAAAGTTTTAAAAGCGCCCTCATTAGGCTGTCATCTAAATTAATTAATATTCATGTTTAATGCATACACATTATTTCGCTGCTACGCCACTGCGTGCAGTAGTATTGGTGTCTTTCGCAGACTGAATAGCGAATACGCGAGCTGCCTCTGTGGCAGTACTTCATCTGTCAGTGCAGAGGATATAGAGGAAACCACTAGAGCCTTCTGCTCACCAACAGCGTGTAGCATCAGCATCATCATCATCATTAGATTCACATCATCCTTTAATCAACGTACAGAGAGGGTGCCTCCCAAAGACGTTGGCTACGTCGCTAACTAAACATTGAAAATAATGTCAGTTTTCCTATGACATGACGGTTCGTTTAAAATCCGGATAATGTACTTAATGTTATGATTTTACCGGGTTATATAAAGTTGCAAAAATTTATATTCATATTCAAAACTCATATCAAATGCATGCCCACAAATATACACGTGTAAGTTGGCGCCTACAAATGCTGAATGTGTACTTACAAATTAAAAGCAAACCTCAAATGAACCCTGTAACTTTTGCAGACCTTCCCTGAATCAGGAGTGACATTGGCAAAATGAAACATTTTTTTACAGTATGCGTTGTCAGCCTCATACCAACCTACAAGTCAAGGAACTGTGTGTGCCTTATTTGAAAAAAAAAAACACTTTGTCCTATTTTTTCTTCTAATAGATATTTTCAACCCTAACCGATCTAAAGCTCTGTGCATAAAGCTGAACACACATGCAGAGCTTTATTGAGTTACCGGTTGCATTTGGCTGGCTGGCTTATTTGTGTTTAGGGCCAAAGTTTAGCTGCAACGCTAAACCGCCCCCATATAGTCACCTTAGTGCTAGTTTGTTGTATCTCCAACAGAGATAATTTCACATTAGAAATGTTTATACGTGTACTTATACTGTGCCAATTTGCCTTACAAAAACTGGAAATTAATTTTTAAAATATTGAAAACAACTCTAACATTATCGTGTTTTTATAATTTTTCTTAGCTTAGATTGTGTAGAATGTGAATATTAAGGCAAAACCATTTTACGGTCATCGTTCAGTTAAATGGTAGATAAGCTTTACAAGCACTGGGGGGACGATATACATCGCAAGGTAAAGTTTAAAACTTGAGCCAGGTAGAACAAGAAACTGTTAAATATACGTGCAGCATTATTTTTTGTTTCTGTAAAAAATAGAAATCACGACTTTTTGCATTTATTGAAATAGATTGAGATAGTTCCTTGAGTGATAGAATGCTATGAGGCTGATCATACATACTGTAAAAAATAGTTCCCTTGGCCAATGTCACTCCTGTTTCAGGGAAGGTCAACAAGAGTTGCAGGGCTTATGTTAATTTTGAGAAATTCTGGTTTTTATGTTGTAAGTCGGGATTCGGTATGTGTAATCTCTAAGTTAAATGGATACTCACAAACATACACTTGTGAGTTCGATTTTACAAATGCCGCATGTGTCCTTAAAAAATAAAATCAAAACTTCAAATGAACATACACTCTGTAATTTTGGCTGACGTTCCCTGTAAGTCATACCAACCTATAAGTTAAGAAGCATCTTAAAACATTTTTGTTAAAGTGTATACACATTTGATGAGTAGAATTTAGTAATGTACAATCTGTTTAATGAATGAACTTCCCATAATCAGGAACAAATATATTTTTCATGAAAACGGTCGTATATCAATTAACTGTATTTATCCTGTAACCGTATATAAGCTCTTTCGTTATATTGATAGAAAAAAAAACCCTGGATAGGATAAAACCCTTTCATATTTCAATGTATGTTCAAAATCTATTGATGGCTATAAATTTAAAAGCCGAGTATTGAAAATTAACGCGGCCATAAGCTTTCCTTTGAGAAAGTCCAATTTAATTGCTATTTGTCCATAAAGCCCACAGTATTTGAATTCATGGATAATTGAACCTTTGGACCACATTTACTATTAGATTAGGCTTACGGGGGCTTATATGGCTCAAATAAAAATGGCTCACGTGAAAAAGGCTTAAATAAAAATGGCTTAAAGAAAAGCTCAAATGAAAATTGCTTTAAAAAGAGTCTACAAGAAAATGGCTCGAATAAAAAAGGCCTAAATTAAAAAGGCTTACATGAAAACAGTTCTCAAAAGAGTTCAAATGATTATGGCTTGCATGAAAATGGCTTACAAACAGAATTTATAAAATCAAATTTAACAAATCAAAACTAGGCTTACATTAAATCTGGTTTAAAAACAGTTTATATGATACTGATTTGTATAAAAATGTCTCAAAGAGAATTGAGTTCCTTGACATATAGGTTGGTATGCGGTTGACCACCCATGCTGTAAAAATGGTTCACTTTTCCAATGTCACCCCTGTCTCAGGGAAGGACGGCAAGAGCTGCAGGGTGTATGTCCATTTGAGATTTGGTTTTTATGTTGTAGGTTCACATGCGGCATGTGCAAGCGCGAACTTGTACGTGTCTGCTTGTGAGAATGCATGTAATGTGAATCTCCAATGTAACATATCTTTGCAACTTAGATCAGATTAGATTAGATCAAATAGAAAAGGCTTAAAGACGAGCTTATATGAAATCTACGTCAGAAAAGAGCTTAAACGAAAGTGACTCGCATGAAAATGGCTTAAATAAAAAAAGCTTACGTGAAAAATGCTTAAAAAAAACTTGAGAACGAAAATGTCTTTCATAAAAATAGCTTAAAAAGAAATGATCAAAAGAAAATGGCTTAAATAGACATGTCTCATAGAAAAATTACTCAAAATGTACAGGCTTCTTAGAGACTAAATAGGTTCTTACATGTCATAGAATTCCTTACAAAGACATGGTCCAAAACTTAATCATGGAAGCGCGAAAAGCAAAAAAAAGCAATACGTATTTTCCTTTTGAAGTCCGTAGATGAAAACATATTTTAGTTCCTATTTATGTGAGAAGATATAAGAGGTCCAACGGACGAAGGATGTACTTTAACAAAATTCTTTCGGACAGACCCACAATTTGTGAGAGAAGCTTATTTATTTTCATATTTCATTTCCTTGACTTGTAGGTTGGTATGAGGCTGACCACTCATCCTGTAAAAAATGGTTCACTGTGCCAATGTCACTCTTGTTTCAGCGAAGTCGGCAAAAGCTGCAGGGTTTATGTTCATTTGAGGTTTTTCGATTTTAATTTGTAAGTACACATGCAGTATTTGTAAGCGCGAACTAACACGTGTCTGTTTGTGGGCATGATTAAATATGAGATTTAAATGTAATATGTCTTTGCAACTTATATTATAGTTTACAGAAATTAGACGCATGTGCCTGCATGGGATGCACGCCCCTGGTTGAAGTCATAATAGTATTCAGCATTTGTAAGCGCGAACTTCACGTGTATGTTTGTAGGCATGCATTTTATATGAGCTTTGAATATTGAATCAAAAAAAATTGAGTCAAGATTTCTTTGCAACTTAGATTAGTCCTTCTCCCCTACTAACGAAAACTCCCACCCACTTTCTCTTTCCTACCTTGAATTTTGATCCTTTTGTAGTTGTCTTACCTCAATTAGCCTCTGAAGATGGACGGATAGAGTCCGAAAGCGCTTAGGCAATATAACCCATAAAAGAAAATGTGAAAATTAAAAAGTTATTTTTAAATAAAACAAAATATTCTATTTTACAAAAACCGAAATACTTGAAAATCCAAAGCCTAGGAATACACCCCCTTCCACTACATATTTATTGGTACATTCGTTCCACATTAGCGGACATTGGATTCGACCCTCGAAAGCCTTCGTGGCTCAGTGCCTCCGTATTGAATGGCCGGGTAGGCACCCCACGGTCCACCCTTCGAATCCTCGTTTTGCATTTCCCATTCCGACTAAAGCAGCGTAGGTACGGCCTTTTCGAATGGGCAAGGTTTTTCCCCTTGAAGAAATAGCGGTAGAGTTTTTTTTGCTATTTTTACGGTTACAACTATAAAATACAAAAAGGGGTTGAAAAATGAAACAAAAAAAATAACGCTAGAGATAAAATAAAAGTGTTAATAAATAAAAACTGATGTTGGTATAAAAATATTATTTTACAGAGTCATTTATATTTACACAACTCAACTAAGCTGCAGGTGTAGTGTAACTTCATGGCGTTTTGCGTGGCGAGTGGAACCTAGGAGGCCGGCCTTACCCTAACCGGCTCAATTGAAGTGGGGGATTACCAATTTTATCAGCTCACGAGGGGGCTGGTACTCATTTCACACAGAAACACTTGGAGGAGCCCTACGCCCAAGAGTGAACTGAAAATAATAATGATGATCTATTTATATTCCTTGATTTATGGGTTGGTATGAGGCTGAGTACCTACACTGTAAAAAAATGCTTCACTTTTCCAATGTAAACCCTGTTTAAGCGAAGGTCGGACAAAGTTGCAGGACTTATGTTCATTTGTGATTTGAATTTTAATTAATTGTAAGTACACATGCAGCATTTGTAGGCGTGAACTAACACGTGTCTGCTTATGAGCATGGATTAAATAATATGAATCTTAAATGTTACATATATATCTTTGCAACGTAGATTATAGATTATCATCAGATAATGGTGACATCAAGAAGTTTTTTATTCTTGGCATTACTCGTAGTGTGGCTAAGATGTAACAGCCAGTAGTTCATTTGTAACATAATCGTAGAAGGTGATTTATATTATATCGTAGAGGGTCTACGAGGTATCGTAGACCCTCTACGAGAGATCGTAGATCAGCGAAAGGATGTTACGATTTACCGGTAAAACTACGAATTGAAGCCTTACCTTGAGTAAAACATATTTTCCTAGCTTGAGTACAATATTTTTCAGGTTTTTCTTTAACTTAATATTATTTTATTAATTAAATAATATTATAAATAAGTGTTCGCTGGTCATCACTGTTAACTTTTTCCTTTTGCGAGATAAAATCCCTTCTTCATTTTTTTTAGAGTGTATTTACACAGTAAAAATTTATTTTAATGTGAAAATATTGTTTGTATTTATTTTTCAATACACAGAGTTTTATTTTCACAAATTTAATATTTATTTAACCTCAAATACTTTCGACTCACTTGCGTCTGTTACAATTTTTTGTGAAAGCCGAAAGTACTTGAGGTGAAATAAATTCTCAATTTGTGGAAATATATAAGGATCCGTTTGTTATAAAATATGTTTAATTTTTGTGCAAAATCTCTTCAATTTATTTTTATTAAGTTTTTCGGTATAAAGTTATCTTACTAAGTGAAATGCCAGTAGAATTGGTGGATATGGGAGTTGATATTTTTTTGTTATATTTTTTCATTACTTCAAATCTTTCTCGATCCATCGTAAGGCTTCGTTCTTATTTAGCGGTGAAGGCTTCGTTCTCGTAGAGCACCGGAAGTGAGCAGCCTACAGTGGAGAGCGCGCCGCTTCCTGCCCCGCCGGGTCACGTGAGCTCACATCCTGTTCCTTCCTGCTCACTCCCCTACACCTCCCCCCTGCTTACATGTGAGCCGGGGACAGTTAGAACGGCACAGTGACTAAACGACACATGACATAACGATACATGGCAAAACAACACATGACGCAAACGCAACGCAACGCAACCAAGCTACATGTATAGCGTTATCTCCGAAGGGGTCGCTTGTGGCGTTTCGGGACCTATTTACTTTAACGGGTAAGGGGCTGGCCTCACACCAACCACTTTAAGTTGAAGTGGGTGTTTCTCAGCTCCCGGGAGGGCTGGTTGTCATTTCTTATGAAGGCTGAGTACACCTTGCCGGTATTTATGTTGGGTTTGAAATACACACCGACACGGGAAATCATTTCTGACACCCTCGATGAGGATAGAACCATTGCTCTCGGCATGAAATGCAATCATTCTACCAACTGAGCTATCGACGGGGTTTTTACGAGCTTGGTTATCGCAAAAAAATGACAATTGTCATGCAAGACCCTGTTGCTGTAAGGCTGGATGGACCTTTTGATGACCGGTCTTTGGTAAAAGTTTATGAATTTCTCAACCCAGCGATGAGAAAATTTGTAATGTAAATGCTATATTTTTTGTGCTCCGCCGCGATTCGAATCCACAAACTTCCATTCACGAGTCCGAAGTGACCACTTAACCATGGACCGGTCATTTATTTATTTATTTAACAAGTATATACAAGACTGACAGTGAAACACCAAAACGTCACAATACATATAACATTGCAGACATAATAGAACAATACACAGATACATTAATCTACGCATCCATACGTCGTTCTAATATACATACAGACTCTGATAGTAAGCGATCCACACCAGTTGTAAATATATCCAGGTGTGAAGCTGAGGAGGCCAGAGTATTAAGTACCATCACGACACATGACATAACGACACATGACAGAACAACATATTATGACAGAACATCATAATGGCAGTTAATCACATGACAAAACATCACTATGACAAAACAACACAGAAAATACATCACTACGACATGTCGCAAATAACGTACTTTGTTTTCTGTTCGTTTGTGTTCTGTTGTAGGTATGTGATATTTTGTCATATGTCGTTTTGTCACTGTGTCGTTCTAACATGGAACTATGTAAGCCACCCCCACGAGATGATACAGACTTCACAGCTTACAGATTACACCGAGATTAGAGGAGAATTACTTAAGATTAAAGAAAAACTGTCGATTTTATAGACGTGGATGCTTCAAGGAAAGAAAACATTTCTGCGAGTTTTTTTCTGACGTCAATAATCTTTAATCTAAGTTGCAAAGAGGTATTGATATTTAAGAGCGCTCTATACTGTTGTTTTAAAAAAATACGTTCCTTAACCTTTAATGTCTTAGTAAAAGAGTGACAGCACTGATAAATAAACATACGTTTAATTGATTATTCATCTAAATTATAAAGGTCAAAAACAATATAAAACTTTAAAGATGTCACGATAAAAAATATTTTTAAATAACACTTTTTTTTTTATTTCTTATATGCTTTATTGTGGAACAATATTTTCACATACATAGGTAAGAAAGCTCACATGAAGCCGATTTTTGATAATGTGAACAGTTTTTGAGAAAATACGAAAAAACTTTCAATAAATTTAAACTTGCAAATCCTGCCGGTCTTTTTTGAAAGAAGAGTAGGATTGGCAAAAGTGAACCAAGTTTTAACAGCAAGCAAGGTCAGCCTCATACTAACCTATTCAAGTAACGTGAAGATCAGAATACTTCTCCTGGACATTTAAATTGAAAGTCAATAAACTGGAAGATTAACGCAACTAAGCTACACATATAGTGTAACTTCTTGCCTGCGTTATCTCCGAAGGGGTCGAATGTGACGATTCGGGACCTATTTATTTTTACGGGTAAGGGGGCCGGCCTCACACCAACCACTTTCAGTTGAAGTGGGGGTTTCCCAGCTCCCGAGGGGGCTGGTTCTCATTTCTTTTGAAGGCTGAGTAAGCCTTGAGATCGAACCCTTGCTCTCGGCATGGAATGCAAGCATTCTACCAATTGAGCTATCGACCTTTTTACGAGCTTGGTCGTCGTCGCTACAAAAGAGACGATTCTCAAGCAAGACCCAGTTGCTGTAAGGCTGGATGGACCATTGGTGACCGGTCATTGGTAAAGGTTCATGAATTTTTCAACCCAGCGAAGAGAAAATTTGAAAATATAAATGATATATTTTTGTGCTTCGCCGGGATCCGAATCCACAACTTTCCATTTACGAGTCCGAAGTGTTGCCAGTGGACTACGGATCGGTTCAAGATGCCAACGACACGCGATGTACCTGAACGGTCACACATCCAAGTAGCATCCGCGCCCAATGTTGCTTAACTTCGGTAATCTGATGAGAACCGGTGCTTTCAACATGGTACTGTCGTTGACAAAGGGTAAGATCTTCAACAGATGTAAAAATGTAGAGCTTTGTATGAACGTACATGTGCTGTGGGTCCTTCTGACACACACGCACGGGATTTTTTTATATTCTCGATTGTAACATTGATTGTTAATGCAGTTTTGATAATGCTCTAGCGGAATATTCTCGCTATGTAACTGCTGTGTACACAGCGTGGAATTTAATCACTCGCGAAATGTAGTTAGTGCCTGGGATAGTAATTAGAGCAGCGCTTCCCAAAGCCGCGCGGAGGGGGGGCGGCGCTTCGTTAGGCGCGATTGTTCTCAAACTGTACACGACAAGTGAACACTCTCGGGAGATGAGCGTGCACGAGCGTAACAAAAAAAAAATTGGCAAACTTTTCCCCCCATTTAAAGTCTTTTATTTTTTCATGGTAATACTGCTTTCAATAAAAGTTTCTCCGATCGGCTTCTAAAGGCCCTGATCGACGGGCGAGTAAAACCGCGGTGTTGCGGCTCGTCGGTAATGCTCGCCGGTGTATCATTGCAATACCGCGGTATTATATACCGACGAGCCGGGCTCGTGGCTCGTCATGTATGTTTGATTTTTTACTCGGCTCGCCATGAAACCGCGTGTCGATCACGGCCGTCAGTGTAGCAGTCAAACGTTCATGAGGAGATATAGCTTCTCGCATTATTGTGTTTTGTTTTTGTATTATGGGTGCCACTAACGTCAACAATTCGTCATACAAATCCGCAGACATTCTGAGGTAATTTCTGTAATCAAGTGGTTCTGCTGACAATTCACGTATCAAATGGGTATGCGACAAGTGCTGCCTCTTTTCGATCCAACTTTTAACCCAAACTCTAGGGCGTCTACGCTTATTTTTTCTAATTTCGTTGCATGCTATAGCGAGGTAACACAAAACTTCATATTTTGAGCACGACATCTTGAACCGACCGCGATCGCACGACTGTTTTGCTCGCTAGTCGATCAGCGCTGACGAGCCGCGAGTAAAACCGTCGCTCTAAAACCGCGGTATAATAGCTCGTACGTCGATCACCCGCTTAACGAGACTAAAAAATATATAATTCTGTTTTTGAGTCGTATAGCTGCAAACGCCGTCATCTCCAAATTTTGTGATTTTTATGATAATTATTGAATTTGATTCTGCGCAGTGTAAGAAATCATTTGCTGTGTGCAATGTGATGAAAACCTCACTTAATCCTTCGTAATTTTAATTGAAAAAGTATGATTTCGTGCAAACGCCATCATCTCCAACTGGTTCCAAATTGCGTTCAAAGCACAAATTTATTTTTCTCAAAATCATCGCGTAAGGAGTTGACGACGTTTGCATTTATTCGACTCTTTTTTAAAAACTTTTTTTTCCAAAATAAAGCACATACAAAAAAATAATAATAAAATGTTTTTTTTTAAATATTTTTTGGGGTGACAATTTTTATGTTACATATTTTGAACTTTTCAATTTAGACCAACAGTATTATTTTATTGTATTTTTATAACTGTCACACTTTTACTAAGACCATTAACTTAAAGAAATAAAAACGACGGGCTTAGGGTAAATAACACTCATAATTCCTTGTGTAAAGAAGGACATGCATTGAAAGGGTGAAGGATATAAATGAATCGAAAGAGGTATGCATGAATAGGAAGAATGGAGGCAAATTATAGAGGTTTTGGCCACTCCAAGCAGAATGGCGATGGCGTTACAGTTACAAGTTGTGCTTGCGTAGCGTATTCATAAAGTTAAATAAACGGTCTTTATTTCAATGTCGTCTCTTAATCTAAGTTTCAAAGGGCCCACTAGCTAAAGTAAATTTGTGCTAAAAATACTACACGTGTGCCTACAAAACTATACGTAAGCCTCAAATGAACATTATTTTTGCAACTTTTACCGCCTTTCCTTGAAACAGGGTTGACATTGGCAGAGGCAGACACATAAACATGGACAGAAAATTAAAATTAAAATTACAATTTTTATAAACTTCAATTCTAACGTTATTATTCATACACCGCAAATCCATGGCTTTACCGCCACCTAACGTGAATTTTCCGTACAATAAAACGATAATTCACGGATCAGATATGGATCAAATGTGTTGTGTAGGGTGTCGAAGGGTGTGGCGAAGAGTGCCATGCAACTCGATTCCCATCGGTTTCCCGTTTAAAATGAGGCAAAAATGATAATAAAGTAGACTGCATGGTTTCAATGGGGAAAAAATACGTATTGTTTCTTTGGTTTTGAATGTATTTTTTTACTTTGTGCCTATATTTTTTAACTACTTTGTTGCCTCATTTTAAAAGGGAAGCCGATGGGAATCGAGTTGTATGGCACCCTTCGCCACTGACTGTATAAACCTGTTTGAATCATACGTTCTCAAACTTTTTATGATATTTTTTTTTAACTATTTTGCTGATGTTACGCCATTGTAAATCAGTGACTCTCAAACTGCGTTCATAACACTCCCCCTTCCCTCCCACTCCTTTTCATCCCCCTACACACTCCGCTGGGACAATAAGCCCAATTATCGATGCCTGAATCCGTGCCGCACGTACCAAATAGATACGCCCTTTGTGACGCGAGCGAGAAAACTTTTTTCTACGCTGATTTGAGAAACGCTGATCTTTCATGAAGCGAGCTTAAAATTGAGTATTGAGTACCGCTTTAGTCTCGAAATTGTATTAAGCCCTAGAAACATCGTGAGGAATGCGATTCACTAACTCATTCCGTCCTGAACAGGTCTAATCTAAAGAATGAAAAAAACGGATTTTACTGACCGTGCAAAAGAGAAGAACGATTTTCTCTACGTTTCGTCGGAGTCATATCCGACGTCCTCAGGAGACGTGTGTCCTCTACAAAGAGGAACCACGAACTGTTGAATTATTGTTGTTTGATCTAGGCCGAAGGTTGTAGTTAAGGTCTAATCTAATCTAATCTAAGTTGCAAAATATATGTTTAATTAAAGATTCATATTACACGCATTTTCACAAACAGACATGCATAAGTTCGCGCTTAAACATGCCATATGTGGTCCTTCAATATAAAAACCCGAATCTCACATGGACATACACCCTGCAACTCCTGCCGTCCTTCTCTGAGACAGGGGTGACATTGGCAAAGTGAAGCATTTTTACAGCATGGGTGGTCAGCAGCATACCAACCTATAAGTCAAGTAACAAACACAACAAATTAATATGTATGGGCATCAAAAATTAACAGAAGACAAAATTTAATTTGAAAAACCCTAGCCGCCAACATCACAGATTAACCGCCATTTCTTTCTGTCCTTACACACTTCTTTCATTTCCTCCAGAGTCATAGCCTTCTTCATCTTCTCCTTCTTTTTCTTTGCCTTAACCCATCATTTGGGGTCGGCCCTCCTTGTTCGAAGACGCCAAACTTTTCTATCCTGGCCCAACTCCTCTGTCAGGTTTCCCTTTTGCATTTCTTTTTCAATATTGGCCCGCCATGTTGCCATTGGGCGGCCTCTGCCTCTTGGTCCTGTGGGAGTGCTGAGGGCTTTTTGGACCATATGCTCATTGTCTCTTCGCATCACATGGCCGAACCACCGGAATTGGGATTCTCTAATCCTGTCTGTTATTGGGGCAACCTTAAAGCTACCCCTCACATATTCGTTCCTTATGTGGTCTAGCCTAGTGACGCCTCCAGCCCACCTCAGCATTCTCATCTCGGCAGCATGGACTTGCCGTTCATGGACGTTTTTGCAAGTCCAGCATTCTGCTCCATATAGCATGGCGGGCCTTATTGCCGTCTTGTAGACCTTTCCCTTAGTCTTGATAGGGATCCTTTGGTCACAGAAGACACCTGACAGAGATCTCCACTTGAGCCAGGCAGTGTTTATCCTGTGTTTCACATCTGTGTCTACGCCTGTATAGCCTTCTTCATACAGGTACACATAAGTATCTTATAAATTAATAAGAAAGTTTTCATTTTAATGATTTATTGGTAATTATTATAACACACAATGGAATGCTTCCTTGATTTATTTATGAGAGAATTCTAGAATTCTCTATTTTAATTTACTCGAACTGGAGTATTTTGAATAACAGTTGAATAACAGTTTTGAATAACAGTCCGGTCAATAGCTCAGTTGGTAGAGTGCTTGCATTCCATGCCGTGAGCTCGGGTTCGAATCCCGCCGAGGCGAGGGTGCCAGAAATGATTTCCCTTTTCGGTGTTAATTTCTAACCCCAAAATAAAAATACCGGCAAGGCTTACTCAGCCTTCACAAGAAATGAGTACCAGCCCTCTCGGGAGCTGAGAAACCCCCACTTCATCTGAAGTGGTTAGCGTAAGGCCGGCCCCCTTACCTGTAAAAATAAATAGGTTCAACTCGCCACATGCGACCCCCTCGGGGATAACGCGGCAAGAAGTTACACTATATGTGTAGCTTAGTTGCGTTTGCGTTTGCGTTGACTAAACTTGAAAATACCGGGCCTTTTAGAATTTTTTATTGTAAAAAAAATATAATATTGATACAAATATTAAAATAACTCTAAAATAATAAAATAATGTATATGGGGGAATTTAAATGTATGTAGGGAAATTTAAATATTAGTAGGTATAAAAAATAAAATAATTTTGGAATTTGAGTTAGTCAACCTCAGCTTTGAAAGAGTCTGACATGTCAATATCTAACTGATTGACCCTTGATTTGTCGAAACCAAGCTGTTTTCTTATAAGGGCCTGTTGCACCAACCTCCAATCAATATTTGATTGAAACATCAAATTTGATTGCTTAGTTCTGGTAAGGACCTCGGTTAAATATTTCTGGAAAGTTGCTAAAAATTTGATGGAATTTGAACAGGAAATATGATTCACATCAGCTGACTTACGTATATGCAATCAATTGTTTGATTTGAAAGGGATAAATCACACTTAATTTTGATTTTCGTCTGATTAGAGTTTGGTGCAACAGGCCCTTATAATTTTGTGTAGGTTAAAATTATGTGCTTTATAAGGAAAAGTTCTCCTAATAACATGTTCCCTGTTCGTGTCATATTCTGACTAGTGAAGTCATCAGTCTACTTGCTAAATTCCTCTTAAGTAGAGTGAATAAAAATGTCTAATTTTTCTGTAATAAAGTGATACATATCAAGCGACAAGCATATGTATCTTTCATTGAAGCCCAATCCAAGAGCAGCGACAGCCCGAATCCAGAACAGGGCCTAAATGATTATTTACTACTGCAGCCTTTCTTTAAAACACGGAAAGCACCAAATTTCAAAGATGTCTGGATTGTCCTGATTCGTGAAAAAATATTTAAATAATTATTCAATTAAAAAAAAAATGGAAAAAGCTGTAACGAGATTTTTGATTCAATTTCAGAGAAACTCGTTATCAATTTAACGGGGGACTGCCAATTCAATTTTCATTTTTTTCCGTGAAAATTCTGTTTTCACTTTTTCCGCTTAACTTTTTCTGTAATCAAATTGTTATAAAATATGTAACTAGGTTCGTGTAATTAAAAATCGACGTGAAACTAAATTTGAGTTTTTATTAAATTTTTGGTGTTTTTTTTAAATCTCCATACGTCTATAATCTATAATCTAAGTTGCAAGGATATATTCATTTAAAGCTCTCAAATGCATGCCCACACACCTAACACGTGTATTTCGCGCTGAATGTGTACTTACAAATAAAATCCAAACCTCAAATGAACATAAGTCCTACAACTTTTGCCGACCTTCCCTGACACAGGGGGGACATTGGCAAAGTGAATTTTTTTTTACAGTACCTACTAGTAGTCAGCCTCATACCAACTTGTAAGTCAAGGAATAATATATCCGTAATTTGTAAAATTATATTGCTGTGTGGGTGTATAGATAAAAACAACGTCACTTTTGCAAATATCACCCCTGTTTCAAGTCCGGTCGATAGCTCAGGTGGTAGAGTGCTTGCATTCCATGCCGAAAGCTCGGGTTCGAATCCCACCGAGGGTGTCAGAAATGATTTCCCGTTTCGGTGTTTATTTCAAACCCCAAAATAAAATACCGGCAAGGTTTACTCAGCCTTCACAAAAAATGAGTACCAGCACTCTCGGGAACTGGGAAACCTCCACTTCAACTGAAGTGGTTGGCGTAAGGCCGGCCCCCTTACCTGTAAAAATAAATAGGCTCAACTCGCCACATGCGACCCCTTCGGGGATAACGCGGCAAGAAGTTACACTATATGTGTAGCTTAGTTGCGTTGCGTTTGCGTTTTTTCAGGGAAGGTCGGCAAGAGTATCAGGATTTGTCGAAATTCGAAAGCCTTATTTTTTTTACTTTTAAAGTCAACATGTGACATGCCTAAGTGCGAATTTATCCGTATCTGCTTGTGGAATGGCATGTAATATGAATCTTGAATTTAATATATTGTTATATTTTTAAGCAGGCTGTTTATTTATTTTCACTATTTCAGTTACGATACAGTGTTTTCATTTGAACAGTACGACGGTTGATCTCTATACGCTCTACAGGGGATTTTGGTACTTAACTTATACAGATTATTAAAATCATTCTCGAAACATGGAGAATCGTTACATGCCACCTTGTTGGATTTCACCAGAATATTTTATTCAACACTTAATTAATCTCAAACAAATACAAATCATTTTTAAGGTGCCTACCTAAGCATCTACGTATTTCTTGAGAATTCATAGACTTATTATTTAACTAACACAGACAGACCAAACTAAACTTCTTATATCTTGAATATATATTTTTTAAATATATTTTTGAGAAGGAATAAAAATCCACCAACCTATTCTGCCTGGACGGAAACAAATATTAATATAATCAATTAATAAGTTATTATTGTATATTTATAATGAATCATTAATTAATAATTACCGAATGACATATTATGTTGAACCAGGTCAAAGTTGTGGTCAAATGGCAGGGATCAAACCAGCGTTATTCTATCCCAAATATAATACACTAGAAAGATCAGCCACTTAACTCCCTCGGACATCATAACACCGACAATATTATATTGATAACAATATATTTTCAACTTGGATAATAGATAGATTAAAGGTAGAACCTAAAAGTAGAAAGTGGGGCAAAGTTAGAAATTTAAATAATAAACTTTCTGAACAGAAAAAAAGGAAGATGGGAACGACTTTAAATTGCTCAATGACAGAGCGAAAAAGAAAGAGGAAAACTTGAGGTCAGAATAAATCAGAGTTATAAGGATCAGCGAGATAGTATGAGGAGTCCTCAGAACTTTAGTAATGGCACCTAAGGGGGTGGAATAATGTACCCAAGGATTGATCGAGTCCTGGGAGGAGTGGGCGGTGGTACTCTTCTTTAATTCACCCCCAACTCCCCTTGAAGCAAATTGAGGGGAAAACCCGGTGGTGCCTTTTGAATTTTATCTGGTTTAACGTGGTTTTTGAATAAGGGATCGAATGGATTTAAAGGTTTGTGAAATTCACCTGATTTTAGAATGTAAAAGAATTCAAATGATTTTCATTTGTGATACTGTCGATAGTTCAATAATCGATGGAATCCATAGTCTTTAATTGAGTAAGTTGGAAAGATATATTAAAATTAAAAACTCATATCAAATGCATGCCCACAAACAGACACGTGTAAATTAGCGGTAACAAATGCTGAATGTGTACTTACAAATTAAAACCAAATCTCAAATGAACATAAATTCTGCCACTTTTGCCGACCTTCCCTGAAACAGGGAATGCTTGCGTTTAACGCCAGAGGCTTAGAGTTTGATCTCGATTTCCCGCTTCGGTGTTGATTTCTTCTTCGTCTTGTGCCACTTCTATTGAGATCGTCTATCATATTGGCTATTTTGATTTTGAATGCTGCGGCTCGAAACAGGAACTTTGCTAGACATATAATCCTTCAAGACATTTCCCACATTTTTCACCTACCTGAAACAAAATTTAAATTTAAAATGGTAGAATATTTTTAACATCCCTTCAGCAATCTTTCTTCTGCCATCATTATCGTCATCTTCCTCTCTTTTCGGAGCGTGCCAGTTTCCAACTCCTCTAAATTACCGCCCCGCAATCTGCAAGGGAAGGGAGGTGGCACCACCCCGCCCGCGGCCGAAAGGCGGCAAAAGATGCACAGACAAATCTGACGCTATTATTCCAGAAAGTTCCACAGAATTTTCGGAGATATGGCAATGTGTCAGACGTGCAGTAGCTTAAGATGTATGTCTTTGTTATTTCACTGAAGGAATATTGATTTTAAAGTTAGAATTTATTGTTCTAGCCGAAATGTTTTTGAGATAAAAGTCATCCAACATTAATAATCTATAATCAAAGTTGCATTCAAAACTCATTTCAAATGTATGCCCATAAACACACACGTGTAAGTTAAAATCCAAACCTCAATGAACATAAGCCCTGCAACGTTTGCCGACCTTACCTGAAACAGGGGTGACATTGACGAAGTGAACCATTTTTTACAGTATGGGTGATCAGCTCATGCCAACCTATAAGTCAAGGAATACAAACAATAATTAACATTCAGGTATATAAAAACAACAAAACCCTAAAAAGAAATCTATACAAAAAAGTCAATACGTTTTTAGGGTTCCAAAAGTCTTTCAATTAAAAACACTGGTCTTCTTTTACAGTTGTTTATTTCACACTTTTAATAATTTATTTTCAAAAAGATAGTTTTGATTATTCCATTACACTTGGTTTCTGTTCACTGGTCAAGTTGGTTCAATGTAATTGTTAAGCTGGCAGGAGAATGTAGTGGTGCGAGCTTGAATAATAACTGACTCTGCAAGCGACTTGCATCCTTTTTATACTCTTCAAAACAGTACTATCTAGAACTATATTCGCTAGACAGTTCCAGATTCAAGTAGGTACGTAGTAATCATTATTTCTAGATGCTTCAAGTATTTTATTCAATTATTCCTACCCACACATATTTATAAGGATTCTTATTGCATAGTTATAGCTAATACCTATTCTAATATTTACATAAAAATATCTACATAGACAAAAATATCTACCTAGAATCTACATTTTATCTAAGTTCCACAGTGAAATAAACATTTAACCCTTTACAGCTTGGTGTTGCAATAATGCAACACTCAACTAAATATTGAATAAAAATTTAATGCAGGGACATCCATGGGTTTTTTATAAGAAAAAATGATACTTCATGTGTGTACATTACTAATTGCTATCAAAACTTGCCAAAAAATGGAAAAATCTTGACATTTTGTATTTTAGAAGGAAAAATTCTGACAGTTAAAAAATTTGTGATTTTGACATTTTTAGAATCATTTTTTTTTATCATTAATTCTGGTATATTAGGAGAGAAAAAAATATTTTCTTAAAGTTTAGCTCTTCTTTTATCATATAAAATGCTGAAAAGTGATAAAAACTTAAAATATATAGCATTTACATGTGAATATTTGTATGTTGCATTTCTGCTACACTGCGCTAAGGTGTGCCCTATAATGGATAACCGACGAATGCTAATGGCTGATGAACTGCAGACTATGGTGGATGAATAGCTTTGAGAAAGTGAAGATGAGAGGGATTTTTCAAAAGATGATGATTTTAAAATTCAGATTTTCATTTGGAAACCATTGACAATGAAGAACCATTGCATGATCTCAGCGAAAATGAGTCTATTTGGGAGACTTCATCACTGCCAACAACATCTGGTCTCCCCTCATCTTCTTCCAAACTAAATCATCAGTAGGAAGAAAGGAAATTGATTTGAAAAGCTGATAATATGACGACCAATTAAAGTATTTAGGTTTGCCTTCAGATTTTAAAAACAAGAGAATGACATGCAAATATCCAGAATACAAGGGATTTATTTTCACAATGTGTGAAAAGTGCAATATAGCATAGTCCAGTGGTAACACTTTGGACTCTGAATGGAGGGTTGTGGTTTCGAATCCCGGCGGAGTATAAAAAATATACCATTTATATTTTCAAATTTGCTCTCCGCTGGGTTGAAAAATTCATAAACCTTTACCAATGACCAGTCACCAAAGGTCCATCCAGCCTTACAGCAACTGGGTCTTGCTTGAGAATTGGCACTTTGGCAACGACTGGGCTCATAAAAAGTCCGGCCGATAGCTCAGTTGGTAGAATGCTTGCATTCTGAGAGCAAAGGGTCGATCCCCACCGAGGGTGTCAGAAATGATTACCCATTTTGGTGTTTATTTCAAGCCCAAAATACCGGCCAGGTCAACTCAGCCTTCACAAGAATTGAGAACCAGCCCCCTCGGGAGATGGGAAACCCCAGAATTGGCGCTTTGTAGCGATGACTGAGCTCGGAAAAAGTTCGGCCGATAGCTCATTTGGTAGAATGCTTGCATTCTATACTGAGAGCAAGGGTTCGATCCCCAACGAGGGTATCAGAAATGATATCACGTTTTGGTGTTTATTACAAGCCCAAAATATCAGCCAGGTTAACTCGCTGGAAAACCCCCACCCCCTAAAAAATAGAGCTGGAAAACCCCCACTTCAACTGTAGAATTTGGTGTAAGGCCGGCCCCCTTACCCGTAAAAAGAAATAGGTCCCGAATCACCTCATGTGACCCATTCGTATATAACTCAAGCAAGGAGTTACACTATATGTGTTGCTAAGTTGCGTTTTTTTGTTTTGCAACAAAAAAGCAAATAATTGCTTCAAAGACTTTCATGTGAGTTGGAATGTACATTATTACCTCTTGACATAATGTTGCAGATCTGCAACACAACATTTTTTTCAAATAAATCTACAATTACCAAAAAAAATTTTTTTTAAATATTTTTCCCAGAGTCAATATCATTTGTCCTATACATTGAATTTTTTTTTTTTGGTTTTTGAAAAATTGAGCTGTAAAGGGTTTTAAGATTAATTGATTTCTACTAAATTTTATAGTGCCAAAATTTTTAATGAAATGCTCTTTTATTTTGACTTGCTTATTAATTTTATTTTAATTAATTTATACGATCGTTTTCAATCTCTCCATCATCTTCAGTGTTTTATTAGAACTTTTGGTTCCATAAAATTTAGTTAAAATCAATTAATTAATAAAAATGGAAGGTTGTGGATTCGGATCCCGGCGGAGCACAAAAATATACCATTTATATTTCGAATGTGCTCTTCGCTGGGTTGAAAAATTCAAAAACCTTTACCAATGACCGGTCCCCAAAGGTCCATCCAGCCTCACAGCAACTGGGTCTTGCTTGAGTATTGGCGCTTTGTAGCGACGACCAAGCTCGTACACCTCTGCGGCACTACAACAAGTGTCATAGACCCCTAGAGTCTTTAGAATCTAGGGAGTCTCCCGCACAGGATTCCTTAAAAAAAAAAAAATTACAGTGTCATTACACACACCAAACAAATTATATTTAAGATTCACATTGAATGCATGCCCACAAGCAGACGCATGTAAGTGCCGCATGTGTACCTACAAATTAAAAACGTAGGTCATTCTAACACATACATACAGGAAGGGTATAAAGAGGTTCATAGCATGTCTGTGTGGCTGTTTATGAGCATGCATTAAATATGAATCCTAATTTATCTTTCCAATTCAGATTGTCGATTGTATTTTAGCTTAACAATAAACAACGGATTGGAAAAGAATTACCTTAACAGGTTTCCATACAAATTTACTAGCATCGTATATTATTTTAATAAGACTCAGTGAAAACGTATTCTGAAATATCGTCCCTGATTTCCGCTGCGAAATTGAATTTGCAGAACGGGCGTCCGGTGGAGTCTTGGTTGATTTAACACTTCGTTTCTTCGCTTTGTACTAAGTTGTAGTTCCTTGACTTATAGGTTGTTATGCGGCTGACCACCCATAATGTAAAAATTGGTTCACTTTGCCAATGTCACCTCTGTTTCAGGGAAGGACGGCAAGAGCTGCAAGGCTTATGTTCATTTGAGATTGGGTTTTTATATTGTAGGTCCACATGCGGCATGTGTTAGCGCGAAATTATACATATCTGCTTGTGGGAATGCATTTAATATAAAACTTAAATGATATATATCTTTGCAGCTTAGATTAGATTAGATTAGATTAGTACTCCTCTCAAAACCTGCAGAGGTACGACTCAAATGTTCTCCTTCGAATACGAAGACAAGTTCTTCATTATACCGATTCTTTATGATAAAACTGATCATATTATGTATTGTTGCAATTTGCTTGGGTTAAATTTTATAAAACTTTGATTAAATTTATTGCACACAGTTTATTTTAAGATTGAGTTCCTTGGATTATAGGTTGGTATGCGGCTGCCCATACATACTGTAAAAAATGGTTCACTTTGCCGATGTCACCCCTGTTTCAAGTAAAGGACGGCTAGAGTTGCAGGGTGTATGTCCATTTGAGATTTGGTTTTTATGTTGTAGGTTCACATGCGGCATGTGTAAGCGCGAACTTGTACGTGTCTGCTTGTGAGAATGCATATAATGTGAATCCTCAATGTGTCAAAACTTTGCAACTTAGATTAAATTTGATAAGTTTAGATTAGTCAAATTTGGTTCACAGTCAATCTTATGTACTATCTCGCTCAACGGCTTGGGTACTAATTCTTCAAAGCACTGCGATCTGTATTTATAGGTGGCTAAAAACTATTCTGGTATATACCAGACCATACCAGAATTGTCTTGAGCAGTTCCTTGACTTATAGGTTGTTATGCGGCTGACCACCCATAATATAAAAATTGGTTCACTTTGCCAATGTCACCCCTGTTTCAGGGAAGGACGGCAAGAGTTGCAAGGCTTATGTTCATTTGAGATTGGGTTTTTATATTGTAGGTCCACATGCGGCATGTGTTAGCGCGAAATTATACATATCTGCTTGTGGGAATGCATTTAGTATAAATCTTAAATGATATATATCTTTGCAGCTTAGATTAGATTAGATTAGATTAGATAGAAGTTTCGAGCTAACACTAGTATGTACAGCCATCCAAATACTTATATCTTCGGACACACACACACAAGTAAGTAAAAACAGACAGTCATTAGTAAAACATAAGTAAGTGACCGTTCCGTAGTCTAGTGGTAACACTTCTGACTCGAAAATGGAAGGTTGTGGGTTCGAATCCCGGCGGAGCACAAAAAATATACCATTTATATTTACAAATTTGCTCTTCGCTGGGTTGAAAAATTCATTAACCTTTACCAATGACCGATCATCAAAAGGACCATGCAGCCTTACAGCAACTGGGTCTTGCTTGAGAATTGGCGCTTTCTACAGCGACGACCAAGCTCGCAGAGGGCTCTTGAGGTGTGATACACACAAAAACACCAAATAAATCAGCCTTATTAAAATATACTCGTATAATTATGATCGAAGTGAATTTTAACAAAAATATTTTTTAAATTTTATATTAAAAATAAACTCTGTAGATGAAGATGGGAGGCAATGCTTCTCCCGAGACTGGCTGTGTTCAAAATAAACTCAAAGAGTGAGCTATAACAAAATCTACTTTTATTTAAATTTATAAATATTTCATTTGTGCATATTCAAATACATTCAATTTATTTTCCATGTTCATGAATAACAATAACAAATAATGGAGCAATGTATAATAATAAAGGCTGGGTCATAATCTAAAATATAAATTGGGAATCGATAATTCAATATTCCGCTTAAAATTGCTTTATGCAAATTATTTACGCGTGAACAATCAAAGCATTTTAATGAAATTGTAACTGTAGCTTTAGATTCCGTTTATGTCTAAATAAACATCTACAATCTAAGTTGCAAAAATATATAAACATTTAAAATTCAATATTTTTCAGGGTTCGGTGGTTAACACAGTGAAAGTCCATTGTATATTAATTAAGTAACACACAGTTTTAATTCACTTTTATTTTATTTAAATTATGTCTAACGTTTTCGCCTAAAAAGGCATCCTCAGGACAATGACAAATCCTATATTATATATACAAATCCTATATATATACAATACCTCATTGTCCTGAGGATGCCTTTTTAGGCGAAAACGCTAAACATAATTTAAATAAAATAAAAGTGAATTAAAACTGTGTGTTATTTAATTAATAATTTAAAATTCATATTAAATACATAATAATATAAGGATGATTTATTAGGATGAGCGCCGTTTTTGTGTGTATCACACCTCAAGAGCCCTCTGCGAGCTTGGTCGTCGCTGTAGAAAGCGCCAATTCTCAAGCAACACCCAGTTGTTTGTAAGGTTGGATGGACCTTTCAGTGACCGGTCTTTGGTAAAGGTTTATGAATTTTCACATCACATTTGGAAATATAAATGGTATATTTTTGTGCTCCGCCGGGATTCAAATCCCCAACCATTCATTTACGAGTCTGAAGTGTTGCCACTGGACTACGGACCGGTCCAAAAAGATGCCTACAAACAGACGCGTGTAAGTTTGCACTAACAAATGCTGCATGTGTACTTACAAATTAAAAATCAAACCTCAAATGAATATAAACCCGGCAATTTTTGCAGACCTCTGAAACAGGGTGGACATTGGCAAAGCATGGTAATTCAGCCTCATACCAACCTTTAAGCCAAGATCGTAATAAATAAATGCAAACCCTGAAGATAGTTTGTTGGATTCTCAATACAGCAAAAAAAACATTACCAAATATGTTATGTGAAATTACTTATGTGGGAGATAAGACAAACAAGCGCTAAGGGGGTGAATTGTTGTTTATTGACTTATAGCAGGGGCGTGCATCCCATACAGGCACATGCGCCTAATAGGCAGGCAATATATGGTAAAAAAAACATTCAAGCTTGATTTTCAGATTTAAAATTCAAAATTGAAGTTCCATTGGAACCATTATAGCCACTTCAGTCAATTTTAAAAGTAAGAGATTTAGGCTTACACGGCCGGCTGATGATGCTGGAGTGAAGTTTTCCGGGATCTGTTGCCGAGGTCTGTGGGAGCTGGAGCTTCCGGACGTTTCGCCCATTTCTACGATGGGCTTCTTCAGCGTGAAGTATGATGATGATGATGATCTTGATGAGAACTGTGATGACACACAGTTCGCTTCCGGACGTTTCGCCCATTTCTACGATGGGCGAAACGTCCGGAAGCTCCAGCTCCCACAGACCACGGCAACAGATCCCGGAAAACATCACTCCAGCAATTTTAAAAGTGTTATTTTAAAGGAATGGGAGAAAATATGTAACTGGAATGTATTTGCCTAAACCCTTTTCACGCTCCTGACTTATAAGTTGGTGTAAGGCAGTCGACCGGTTACAGAGAAGTATTTTCGTGAATGAACTTCACATCGTCAGATACAAAAATAAACTAAAAATATTTTGTCTTTCCTCTGCACTATTTACTTATCTACGAGTATAGTAACCACACAGGGATGGCTTGGTTGGTGTAAGTTGTTTTTTTTTCATTTTTCAAATTATTTATAATTGAATAAGCAAGGCGTTTATTCTTTGTAAGTAACCTGAGAGCAGTGGTTCATCACCATTTTTCAACTAAGGACTATTTTGAGGACTGTTTTGTTTTGACTAGAGGCTATTTTATTTGCTTTGTTTCGACCTTGTACCACGTCGATTGTTTTGTTTTGACGTGGGTCCACATTTTGGGCTTGCTACTATTTGGACATGTAAAAAGAAATATATGTTGAAAGACTTACAAAGGTCGCGGGTTCGAATCTCGGCAGAGCACAAAACAAATACCATTTATACATTCAAACATGCTCTTCCCTGGGTTGAAAAATTCATATACCTTTACCAATGACCGGTCAACAAAGGCCCATCTGGCTTCACATCAACTGGGTATTTTTTGAGAATTGTCGCTTTCTATAGCGACGGTCAAGCTCGCAGAGGGCTCTTGTGGTGTGGTTCACACAAAAATAAATCTCAAAAATGAAGCACTCCTGGACGTAGGCCTCCTCCAATCCTCTTCATGTTTGTCTATCGGCTGCTGTGTTCAACCATCCTCTGCCTGCAGTTCTCTTAATGTCATCCAGCCATCTCAATCGGGGTTTCCCCACTTCTGTCATGGTCCTGCCTTGCGACGTGACCAGCCCAGTGCCACTTTAAGCAGGCCACTCGCTGTATGACATCAGTGACACCAGTGCGTCTACGGATCTCCTGGTTTGAAACCCTGTCTCTGAGACTAATTCCCAATGCCCTCCTTTCAATGGCTCTTTGGCATGTCCTCAGTCAGTTGGCGCTATACTGAATGAGCCCTTTTGTTTCCAAGAACTTGCGTTTCAGTTTAACAGTAATAATAATAAGAGTTTTAGGCTTACACGGCCGGCTGATGATGCTGGAGTGATGTTTTCCGGGATCTGTTGCCGTGATCTGTGATAGCTGGAGCTTCCGAACGTTTGGCTCATTTCTCTCATCACAGTTCTCATCAAGATCATCTTCATCATCATACTTCGCGCCGAAGAAGCCCATCGTAGAAATGGGCGAAACGTCCGGAAGCTCCAGCTCCCACAGGCCACGGCAACAGATCCCGGAAAACATCACTCCAGCAGTAATAATAATACAAGAATGATTAATTTAGTTAACGTTACTAAAAAAACTCTACTCAGCTACACATTGAGTGTAACTTTCACGTTTTAGGTTAACAGGCATTTTCTTGTCATTGTTATTATGTATGACTTTCTTGCAGATCATTTTTGAAGATCTCGTGAATGGTTGACGGGTAGTATTCTACGGTCCACCGGTTGAGAAGCACTGTCTTAAAGGGTGCACGGTTTATTAAATGCATAAATACATAGGATATATTGTGTGTAGGTAGCAGGGGAAAATATGAACGGAAAATATATACGAGAGGTTAAAAATATGGTAAGAATAAAGGGAGAAAAATATAGACTTGATTCTCACAAACTAGGAAATATTACTTTCTCATAATTTATACTAAATAAGTAATAACACTATGTGAAAACTGGGTAATGCTACTAAATACTACTAAGCTACACAAATAGGCAACCTTCTTGCCCATTGAGTGATAAAAAAAACATTATGAATAAATGTAAAATAGTCATCTTGTGTCTACGTTGTTCATAAAATTTATAAAGTTAATAAAACATTTTTTTTTTGTTTTTAGGGTGGATTTATTAACACAGTGAAAGTCCATTTTTAATTATTTAAAAAAATTAAATGGAAACAAAGTTTTAAAAGAAATAAATAAGTGAATTAAAACTTTGTTTCCATTTAAATTTTTTAAATAATTAATAAAACATCATCAAATAGGTTGGTATGAGCCCTTGTCCCCTCTGTTTCAGGGAAGGTCGGCAAAAGTTGAAAAGCTTATGTTCATTTGAGGTTTGGTTTTTGAATTGTAAGTACGCATGCAGCATTTGTAAGCGCGAACTTACACGTGTCTGTTTGTGGGCATGAATTTAATATGAATTTCTAATGTTAATATATCTTGCGACTTACATTATAGAGATTATTATAGTCCCTTTAATTTTGTCTAGGAAACGTTTGCTTTTAATTACTGTTGAATTAATAAATTTCCAATACATTATTATAATTCTGGTCGATAGCTCAGTTGGTAGAGTGCTTGCATTCTATGCCAGGAGCTCAGGTTTGAACCCCACAGAGGGTGACAGAAATGATTTCCCGTTTCAGTATTTATTTTCCAACCCAAAATCAAATACCGGCAAAGTTTAATCAGCCTTTACAATCAATGAGAACCAGCCCCCTCGAGAGCTGGTTTCACATGCCACATGCGACCCCTTCGGCTAAAACCCGGCAAGAAATTACACTATACATGCAGTTTAGTAGCGCTAGTAGCTGTGGAGTGTTTTAAATAAAACTGTACATGTGTACTTTTTAATATTCGAGACATAAAATACCGCACGGTATTATTTTTCCGCTCCTCATTAGAAACTGTAGAAGTCTCGCGAGGCGTAGAGGATTTTCTATATTATTTTTATCAGTAACCCAAGTATTAAAAAATACGTTTAAAATAAACTACAAAAATGTACGAAAACTTAAAAAGCACATCTAGTCAGTGTTTTAGTCTCTGGATACTTTTATGCTTAACACTGTGATTGAGTTTACACGTAGATATGTTTTTTGTACTTGCGTCTCTGCTCACGTAGCGGTCTACGACGGGTATATTATAAGCTCTACGCCTCTACAATAACACTCTTATTAGTATCTACGAGAATTCTACGCCACGTTTTTACTTGGAGAAAATGTAATGATGTATATACCGGAAAATAACAGGTCTTTTTACGCTTACTAGTTGCTATGAGGTTCTGTTATATACATGTCTAAGGGTTGCATATAAAAATCTCAAATTAAACCATGAAAAAAAGGAATGCTAATTTCTAGTTTTTTTTTTTAAAGTATAAATGCACGTTTGAATAGAAATAAGCCATTTGAATAGGTTATGTTTTTTAGTGTTAATCCATTCACACAATGAAAGTCCATTGTAATATTTAACAATTCAATAGGGTAAAACAGAGTTGTAATTAACTTTTTATTTAAGTTTTTTGCTCAAACGTTTTCGCCTAATAAGGCATCATCAGGAGCATAATTGTTACATTTGAATAGGAGTTGTAGCCTTACACGGCTGATGATGCTGAAGAGTTGCTTTCCGGGATCTGTTGCCGTGGTCTGTGGGAGCTGGAGCTTCCGAACGTTTCGCCCATGTCTACGATGAGGTTCTTCAACGTGAAAGTGCAATGATGAAGATGATCTTGATGAAACTAAGCGAAACGTCCGGAAGTTTCAGCTCACACAGACCACGGCAAAAGATCCCGGAAAGCAACTCTCCAGCACAATAAACCACCAAATATGTACCTCCATTACAAAAAAAACGAAATGTGTGCATATGCCAAAGTTGTTTAAAAATAAAAATAAACAACAGTATTTTGAGCGACAAAGTGTGGCAACAAAAATTGCTTTTATAAAATTACTCGAAAAAGAAATATTTTCAACATTTTCATTACTGTTAAGAATTTAACGTATGTTAATACGTTACGATTTTAGGGTTCCAAAAGTCTTTCAATTAAAAACACTGGTCTTCTTTTAAAGCTGTTTATTTTACACTTATATTAATTTATTTTCACAAAGATAGTCTCGATTATTCCATTACACTTGGTTTCTGTTCACTAGTCAAGTTGGTTCAATGTATTTGTAAAGCTGGCAGGAGACTGTAGTGATGAGAGCTTGAATAATAACTAACTCGTTCAAGCAACTTGCACCCTTTTTATACTTAGAGAATCGAATACTCTGGAAGATATTTTTGCTTGATGCTTCTCGAAATACCTACTTAGCCTAGAGACTTCTCCATGTACACACAACCATCAATCCTACCCACCAATACAATACAGAATTCCTATAACTATAACTAATACCTATACTTATTTTAATATTTATATTTCATATTTACATAACAATACCTACCAATGATACAGTTGTATTTTTGTCTACGGTGTTTTTGCTACCAACTTGATGTCAATGTTTGACAGCTATATTCTTTTTCCGTCGTCTCTCTCAAACTCTTACAATAGCAACATGTCCGCTTGCTTTCATCCATTATAATTTTTGTAATCTGGTGTGAACTAATTCATTAAATAAACATTCTAAACAATCTTTCACAAACAGTGCATTTAATATTTGGCTGAATTCCACCAAAAACCAGTGCCTAACCAAACCAATGACTAAATCCGGCCATTTTGACCCATTCGCACCGGATCAAGTGTGACCAAAATTTGTTTAGAAAATAAAGACATATCAACAAAACTTTTAATTAAATATCGTCGACTTAATTTGGATCATTTAGAGTTCGTTGATTCATCATCAAACAGATTTTGTCCATTTTTTTTGTATAAAAATACAACATCTAAACAAAACAATATAATATTTTTTAGTGTTGATCTGTTAACACAGTGAAAGTCCATTTTTATAAATATTTAAAAATATAAATGGTTAAACATTGTTTTAATTTCACCAATATTGCAATAATTTTGTTTTTTATTTGTTATTATTATTATTATTTTTATTTAACTAACATATTTTATTTTTATTGTATTAAATTTTTTAATTTCATTATACCTAACACTAATGCATTTTTGAATCTTAAAATTTTTGTCTATGAATTTTGCTTTTGTTTTGAAAAAAAGTTGTTTTGAAAATTGTTTTGAAAATTATTTTATAAAAATATATTTGTAACCATTCTGCTCTTGAAGATGCCTCATTAGGCGAAAATATTCGAGCATAAACAAATAAAATAAAGTGAATTAAAACAATGTTTAACCATTTATATTTTTAAATATTTATAAAACAATACAAATATTTTTAAGCCTACTTTAATACCGGGATCATCCCAGCCTTATGCTATCTAGCGAACGAATATTTTATACTGCAAGCAACTCTGTATGGACTCAGTTAATCATAATTCAGAGGCTGAGTTCATTAGGGGGATTATAAAGGCGCTTTTCCCTGTTCCCAGAGAGAAAGAAGGCACAATACGAAATGCCTACGGGAGATACGAGGGGTTAATTAGAGCTCCCTGCTTAATTAATAGAGACACCGGCATATTCTTTGTGCTTTCATGCAATTCCACTGTCTATCTTTTCTAGGAATCATTCTGAACAATATTGTGACGCTCACTGAACGGTTGCATGGTAGAACGGCAAAGTGACACAACGACAGATGATATAACGACACATGACATAACGGCACATGAAAAAACGACACATAACCGATCTGTTGTCCAGTGGTAAAACTTCGGACTCGTAAATGAAAGGTTGTGGGATCGAATCCCGGCGGAGCATAAAAAATAAAACATTTTTATTTTCAAATTTGCTCTTCGCTGGGTTGAAAAATTTAAAAACCTTTACCAAATACCGGTCATCAAAAGGTCCATCCAGACTTACAGCAACTGGGTCTTGCTTGAGAATTGGCGCTATCTACAGCGACGACCAAGCTTGCAGAGGGCTCTTGAGGTGTGATACAAACCAAATAAATCAATCTTAATTATTATTTTTGTTTTTTAATAACATAACGACATGACAGAACGACACATGACAGAAAAACACATGACGACATATGACAAAACGACACGTGACAAAACATCACTTTGACAAAACATTATTACCTAAAAGAAATATTTTGTCATGTGCCGTTTATGGTATGTTTTGTTTGAGACATGCGTTGTTTTGTCACGTGTTGTTTTGTTATGTTTTTTTCCTTATGTTGCTTTGCGACAGTGATGTATTTTCTGTATTGTGTCGTTCTCTCATGTGTTGTTCTGTCATGCGTCGTTATATCATATGTCGTTTTGTTACTGTGTTCCTCTAAATGCCTCGCATCGCTGAACATAGTGTGTGGGCTTTGGAATATCTAGAATAACATAAATTCAAATAAATTACGTATAGGGTTCAGAATTTGACGAATCTGGAATTGTTTTTTACCTGGAAGAAGTCGTAACAAAATATGAACCAATAAATGTTTAATAATAATTTTCTCGAATTCATTTAAATATTTTATGTTTTTTCCACAGAAAAAGCAGAGTTAAAAAAGCTGTTTTTTTTGGCTTTTTACAGACACCGAAGGTGCCAAAACTGATATTCCGTTTTGGTGTTTATTTCAAAATCAATATAAGTTACCGGTAGGGTTTATTCAGCTTTCACATGAAAAAAATCCCAGCCCTCTCGGGAGCTGGGAGCTCCCTACTTCAACTGAAGTGTTCCAGCGTAGCGTCCAGCGTAGCGTCCAGCGTAGCGTCCAGCGTAGCACTTAGCGTAGCGTCCAGCGTAACGTTCAGCGTAGCGTCCAGCGTAGCACTTAGCGTAGCGTCCAGCGTAACGTTCAGCGTAGCGTCCAGCGTAGCGTTCGGCGTAGCGTCCAGCGTAGCGTCCAGCGTAGCGTCCAGCGTAGCGTCCAGCGTAGCGTCCAGCGTAGCGTCCAGCGTAGCGTCCAGCGTAGCGTCCAGCGTAGCGTCCAGCGTAGCGTCCAGCGTAGCGTCCAGCGTAGCGTCCAGCGTATCGTCCAGCGTAGCGTCCAGCGTAGCGTCCAGCGTAGCGTCCAGCGTAGCGTCCAGCGTAGCGTCCAGCGTAGCGTCCAGCGTAGCGTCCAGCGTAGCGTCCAGCGTAGCGTCCAGCGTAGCGTCCAGCGTAGCGTCCAGCGTAGCGTCCAGCGTAGCGTCCAGCGTAGCGTCCAGCGTAGCGTCCAGCGTAGCGTCCAGCGTAGCGTCCAGCGTAGCGTCCAGCGTAGCGTCCAGCGTAGCGTCCAGCGTAGCGTCCAGCGTAGCGTTCAGCGTAATTATTTATCTCTAGACTCTCTATACAATCATCATTTGAAAGATACCCTAGAATTACTTTTTAAGCTTCAATTTTTAAAGAAAACGCGCAAATAAATTATTAATACACTACATATAGGATATAACACATATTACGTGGAGCCTTGTAGATGTACCATTCATTGTTACAACATTTTTGTAAATAAAAAAAAATGTTGATCAATTCTAAAAGAACAAAATCGGAAAATCAATGTTATTATTGATTTGAATCGAAGACTTTTTCCTGATTTGACTTACGTCTGGAATAATTGTTAGAATGAGGCTTTTATAAGTCCAACAAATAAGTCCTAATACTCCCACAAATCTAATTGTATTAAACGGCTTGTTTTTTCTGTTGTTGCAGGTTTTATATTGTGTCAGAGATCAAGGTCCCCCCCAGAGGTCTTGGTGAGATACAAGATGTCCAGCAACGTGACCTTCATCTGCAGGGGAACCTGGTACGATGATGAAGGAGACGTACTCCTCAATGTCTCTGACAGAAGGTAAGATTGATGTATTTTAATCTATTTATGTAAGAAAAAATGAAACAAACAAGTGGGAGGTTGATTCCTATAATACACAAAATACCATATAGCTGAAAAAATCTAAATGTGTTTCAGAAGGAGTATAAAAATTAGAGATTTCCGTACAAGAATCAACGCAACTAAGCTACACATATAGTTTTCCTTCTTGCCGCGTTATTTTCTAAGGGTATTTAACAGTTTATCAACAATTTACTTGTTTATGCAGCTCACACAGAGTTCTAATTCAGTCGTACATTTTGTTACAACAACCTATCATTTACCTTGCAAGGTAAAATTTTGTAGAAATTTTGAAATAAAAAAAAATGGATTTGGCTTATTTTAAACACCTTTTCTAATAGGTTGATTTGAAGCTGATCAATGGTACTGTAAAAAAACAGTTTGCAAATTTCATCCACGCGTCTCGAAACGGAGAGAAAAATTGCAAGATGTTCATTTGAGATATGTATTTTTATATTGTAGGTCCACATGCGCCATGTGTGAGCGCGAAATTATGCGTGTCTACTTGTGGGAATGCATTTAATATGAACCTCAAATGATACATATCTTTGCAACTTAAATTTAGATTTAGATAAGTACACATGCAGCATTTGCAAGCGCGAATTTAAACGTGTTTAGGCGTGTGTGCATATTTTTAATGACTCCTAAAGGTTAAACTATCTTTGCGAATTCGATTCATACTTGACGAATGCAAAGAAGACGAGTTGAACTATTTTATTGACCGGACAAAAAGAGGCTGACAAACTACGTAGCATTTATATTTTTTATGGTATGTGTATTAACACTGTGAAAATTCATGTTGATTGATTTTTGATTAAAACATTGTTTTATTTTCACACACGATTTTGATTTTATTTTAATTTTTCGACCTATATGGTCATCTTCAGGTTTAGTATTTAGCTCATTCATTTTGGTAGAATAGTTACATTTTAACTGTAAAGTATCCTTTACCTTCAGTGGTCTACGACCCCTTTAATTGTGGTATTTTCAATTAAAAATACAGAGGCCGCCCTTCCCTGCAAGGGTTGCGGGAATAATGAATGGCTGTTTAGGGGATGTTTATGTAGACAGCATGTGTAACCAATACGGACCGGGGGTTTCTCACCCATTTTCCATCTACATATAAGAGCTTTATGGGCTAAAAAAGCAATCCTTTGAAAATTAAGTATGCGCTAACCCACTTCTTCTTCTTCGTGTCAGCTTCACACCGTATTGGCCCAGTAACGAGCAATGTCTACAGCTCTTTGGTTTCCCGCAAAGAGATCATCCATGGAGCAGCTTGTCGGACAGGAGGGACAACACCGCAGGTGCTCCATAGTTTGCTGAGCTCCACACTCACATAGTGTAGAGTCCTCCCGTCCCAGAAATTCCCAGGTCAGCATGTTGGCCCGGGCTCTTCCAACATTGGTCCTCAATCTGTTCATGGATCTCCATACGGGCCACTCGAGGTTCTTTTCTGGAGGTAGGCTCTCTGAAGGCTGCACAAAGCTCTCCGGGCATTCCTCCTTCCACATTTGTAATCTCTCCGCCACTGGATCCAAAGACAAGGGCTGCACGGAACTAAGGAAGATGTGTCTCGACTTCAGGCGCTGCTGTGATGCTAACCCACTCATCATACAAAAATCCAAATTCATTCTATCGGTAACCTTCCAAGTGTAAACAGGTGTGTTACCTATAATCTGTGTTGTAAATCTATATTCTAAGTTGCAAAGATATATAAGCATTCAAAACTCATATCAAATGCATGCCTACAAACAGACACGTCTATGTTCGCGCTTACAAATGCTGAATGTGTACTTACAAATTGAAACCAAACCTCAAATGGACATCAGCTCTGCAAGTTTTGCCGATCTTCCCTGAAACAGGAGTGACATTGGCAAAGTAAAACATTTTTTACAGTATGGGTTGTCAGCCTGATACCAAGCTATAAGTCAAGGAATACCTAATTGGAAAAAATCCATATAAAATATATAACTTAAAAAAACTATTTTAAATGATTGCGTTCCTAAAATCTATTTTTGATTTGTCGAAATATTTTCCTCGCAAAAGTGACAGCCATTTCTAGAACTAGTGATGTTCAAATATGTAGGGTACTTGCTTATTCAAGTATGCAAATTCCATGCTCGCGGTAATAGATAATTGTGAAAATCATCCCGTACACAATGAGGTCAGAACATTTTTGAATTCGGAATTCATCAGATATTTTCATACTTTCAACAACACTAGTAACAAATACCGTTGCCATGGTGATTTCAAAGTTTCTATGGTGATATGTACATAGATTGAAGATGGAGTAGAGACAAGTTGCTTACATAAAAAATGACGAAAACATTTCGTATGTCGTAAGCGAGACAGCACTATTAACAATGTATGGTGTCAAAGACACGGTGAATCATTTCGATTGGAATTAAATCACATTCATAGCCACTCCAATGAAGTACAACCTCCATGCCATTTTCTTTACTGTTGTAAAATTGCGTACATCTCGCGTCGATTGCGTAGATCCAAAATTAATGAAATACACGACAGCACTCCCAGAGAGTGACTTCGTTTCCATGCATATTATCGATTTACGCAAATCGAGGTGAGTTTGCGCAATCTACGCAATGTTTTATACTGCTGATACTGATTGTAATGTTGTTTTAGATTCAAATGTAGCCGAGAGTGAAAAACGACTCCTGTGAGATTTTTTTAAATGTGATTTGAAATAAATTTATGGTTTATTTTCTGGCAATAAAACTCTATAATCAAAATGGTTTGGTATTATACTCATCCCTTAGGCCCGGTATTTTCAACTTTAGTATAGCGACTTTATACTGAGTGAAAAGGACGCACTCATGTCAATTGTGCGGGTAGTTTTTTTTATCAGTTTGTCACATTTATGCTTCTTAGCATGGAATTCAACTCAAATCACACGCAAATCCTCAATATAAGAACATTACTTTTGTCTCGTATATAAATAAAAAATATAAAATGGGTTCAACTTTCACTAATCTGGAATGATTGTAAATCCGGTCCAGCCGATAGTTCAGTTGGTAGAGGGCTTACATTGCATGCCGAGAGCTCAGGTTCGAATCCTATCGAGGGTGACAGAAATTACTTCCCATTTCGGTGTTTATTTCAAACCCAAAATAAAAATACCGGAAAAATCAGCCTTCACAAGAAATGAGTAGGAGCCTCTACAGAAGCTGGGAAACCCCCACATCAACTGATAGGTTGGTGTAAGGCCCTTTTAAGTTCTGATAGTATCTAGCAAGTAGCAATTCTCCATGTTTCGAGAATGATCTTTATTCTTACTATAAAATAAGGATTAAAATTTTCTGTAGCTTCAGAAGTCAACCGGCCGTTGTATTGTGTGCAAGTATAAATTGACTCTGCATCCGAACCGAATCTGTAATAAATTGTGTAAAAAAATCACTACAGTTTCACTTAAATAGAACTTGCTTACATACTTAAAAATATTGTTACGAAATTAGGGTTCAAAAGTCTTTCAAATTAAAATACACAGGTCTTCTTATCCAGTTGTTTATTTTACACTTTTACATAATTTATTTTCACAAAGCTTTCTCGACTATTCCACTTGGTTTCTGCTCACTGATCAAGTTAGTTCTATGTGTTTGTAAATCTCGTATGATACTGCTGGCCCTGCAGGCCACTTGCACCCTTTATACTCTTTAAAGCAGTACAATCTAGACCCTATAGTTGCTAGACAGTTCCAGAAAGGCATAGTAATTATTATTTCTCGATGCTTCACGTAATACCTAGAGACTTCTCCATGTATATATATATATATTATTTTATTTAGCTATTGCTAATTACAACTTAAGCTATGTTAATAAAAAACAACAAAAGATAAACAAACAAAAATAAAAAACCAAACAAAAATGAACAAATCAAAACTTATTAATAATTATGCTAAGGCCGGTTTGCACGTATATATTTTTTTAATTTTACTTTAAATTCATTAATATCCCTACTTTCTTTTATTTCTACAGGTAAATCATTATACAAATCCAATCCTCTGTGCAAAACGCCCTTATCATACTTTACACGTTTGAATTTTGGCTTCCTTAAATTATCCTTTTTCCTGGTATTATATTCATGAATGTCTCTGTTCTTAATTAAAAATTTGCTCAAATACTGAGGTAACATGTTTTTTTCTACTTTGTGTATAAAAATAATAGCACTCATTCTTAAATTTTCTTCAATATATAACCAATCTAACGTATCTATCATATAACTTATTTTACAGTCTAGTTTTTTATTCAATATAGTTCTCATACCCCTGTTTTGTAATTTTTGTAATGTATTTATATACTGTTTATTTGCCATAAATAATATTGTTGGGCAGTATGTGTACACACAACCATCAATCCTACCCACCAATACAATACAGAATTCCTATAATTATAACAAATACCTACTTAGCCTAGAGAATTCTACACTTATACACAATTATCGATCCTACCCACCAATACTTATGAGGATTCTTATAACTATAACTACCCATACTTATTTCAATATTTATATTTCATATTTACATAACAATATAATATTTTCACATTCACTAATTGTATTCAATTTACACTTCCCAACATTTTCCTCAGTTTCTACATCATTATCTCTTATCTTTAGGAGGTCCCCTTTGTATCTAAATAAGTACGCAAAAAATATACGCACTCAACTTTCATGAAACCACTCACCGATATTGGCCATAAAACCAAAAAAAACATTCCTGTAAGGCAGAGGTTCCAAAACGATGGTCCGCGGTGAACTAGTGGTCTGTTTGGATCCCCAAAAGTGGTACGCAAAATATCTAATCTAATCTAATCTAAGCTGCAAAGATATATGTCATTTAAAATTTATATTAAATGCATTCCCACAAGCAGATATGTATAATATCGCGCTAACACATGCCGCATGTGGACCTACAATATAAAAACACAATCTCAAATGAACATAAGCCTTGCAACTCTTGCCGTCCTTCCCTGAAACAGGGGTGACATTGGCAAAGTGAACTATTTTTTTACAGTATGGGTGGTCAGCCGCATAACAACCTATAAGTCAAGGAACATACATGACAAATTACATTTTTTTTTTTTTTTAATCAATAAATAACAATATATACATGGACATAAAAAACTAAATCATAAAACCAATTTCACTTTAACAAACCCTAGCCGCCAACATCACAGATCAACCGCCATTTCTTTCTATCCTTGCATACTTCTTTCATTTCCTCCAGTCATAACCTTCTTCATACAAGCTCTTCTTTTATTATGACTCTGGACATTCCATTCATTCGCAATTTCGGATATTTGGTCCATCCATACCTTTCTCGGTCTTCCTCTATCACGACATCCATCTATTCTCCCAACATATACTTTCTTCGTCAGTCTTTCCTCATTACGCAAAATATTATTGTAGCAAACATTAAAATATTAACTTGGAATCGCAACGAAGAACAAAATTAAATAGGTGATAGAACGAGATGATTTTAATTTAATTTTATTTACTTGAAATATGTTCGTAATACATTTTTTTCTCTTTAATCTATTACATTGTTGAACTATATTTTTGTAACGCTATACCTTACAAAAAAGGTATTAAGCTCTTGCATGTAGTGAAGGAAATATTGTCATGTTTGTAAGCGGATTCCATCTGGCCGAATTTAGCCAATCTGTTAGTTAGGCGCTGGGTTTTGGAGGAATCATCCAAATAATGTCTGCAACACCGTTTTACTATTGTTAATAATATTTATTCAACACATTAAGCTGAGACTGGAGCCAAATCAAGGATTGAAGAACCTATAAGAAGAGTTAACACAATATTTGGAGAGCGTGCATTTGCAGTTGCTGGCCCTCTGGCCTGGAACCACCTGCCACATCATGTGAGAGAGCTAGAGGATCATGAAAAGTTCCGGAATGCACTGAAGACAAGCAAATTTCTGGCATCGTTTGCACCAGCGCCCTTGGAGTGACTACATAACGAAACGGCGCTATAAAGAAATCATCAACTCATCATTATCAAGCCACAATTAGCACACAATTTCAGTAAATTATATTGGATGAACGCAAGCGGACATGTTGCTAGCGCAAAGGTTCTAGAGAGAGAGCGGAATAAGATGCAGCTGTCAAAAACACTGATGTGAAGTAGGCAGCAAAAACCACCATAGGCAATAATACAAATGCATCTTGGTAGGTATGTTAACATTATTTCATGATAAATTCTTTACTCTTTTATTGAATAAAAAGTGAGGTTTATTTTTCACAATTTATTTTATCACTTTCGGTACACAGCTGCATGTGTACTTACCTACAAATTCAATTCCAAACCTCAAATGAACATTTAGAGGCTCTGGCCACCCCTAGCGGAATGGTGACATAATTACAGTAAATTAACATTAGCCCTGCAACTTTTGCCAACCTTCCCTGAAACAGGGGTGACATTCGTTAATTGAACTTTTTTTTTACAGTATGGGTTATCAGCCTCAAACCAACCTTTAAGTCAAGGAATGATGATACTGTATCAATAACAGAGTTTTTTGATCAAACCAAAACAGACATAATGTCCCTGCTCAAAAAACAAAAAAAAACAAAATTGAGCTTGATCGAAGAACTTGATTGAGAACCGCTGCCCTGAGGGTAGAGGGCTGGGGGGAGGGGGTGCCATGGCCCTTTATGATAGAGATTTTTCGCGCGTCAAAACCCATTTTCGCGCACTTTTTTATTTCAGACTTTAGCCGGGTATACATCACCCCAAAATAGCGGCGAAAATTTTGCGCGATTTTTTTTTAAAGCTGTAAAAAAATTACGAAGTATTTTGTTTTTCGAAAATTTTATGCAACATAAACTTCAAGTTGATGCTTGTGAGATAATGTGAATATTGTTATTATATATATGTTCCTTGACTTAAAGGTTGGTATGCGGCCGACCACCCATGCTGTAGAAAATGGTTCACTTTGCCAATGTCACCCCTGTTACAGAGAAGGACGGCAAGAGTTGCAGGGTGTATGTCCATTTGAGATTCGGGTTTTTATTTTGTAGGACTACATGCGGCATGTTTAAGCGCGAACTTAAACATGTCTGTTTTGTGAGAATGCGTATAATGTGAATCTCTAATGTCACTTATATTTTGCAACTTATATTAGATTAGATTAGATTAGATAGGACACATTGGTCCAGTATACATACAAACATTACTCTGATTTGATTACTGAAATTACCTCTGATGGGCATAAGACAAACAAGCACTAAAGGGACGTTAAATTAAATATACCTAGGTAGATGGAAGGAAGCTATCTATGTATACGATAATGAATACATTATATATAAGGTTTTGAGTGTGTCTTGTGACTTCTTCCTAATTTGGAAATTCTTTGATCTACATAAAAACTGAGTTGCAAAGATACTATATATTACATGCATTTCCGCAAGCAGAAACATGTAAGTTGACAATTACACATGCCGCATGTGGATTTATAACATAAAAACCAAATCTCAAATGAGCATAAGCTCTGCAACAGTTCGCCCCTCTCCCCCCCATTGCTTGTTTGGCTTATTCACCATTTGATTCAAAGATGACCTTTTAATTATTTTATCTTAAAAATTGCATTCTACACAACCTGATCTAAGAAAAAAACAAAAAAAAATGTAGTGAGAGAGTTGTTTAAAAAAATTTAAATCAATTTCCAGTTTTCATAAGAGACGTTGGTTCAGTACACAAAGTAACACTGCTCGTATGTAATTATCGCTGATAGAAATAATACAAACAAGCACTATGCGGACGAATTGCTAACCTTCCCTTAAACAGGGGTGACGTTGGCAAAGTGACCCATTTTTTAAAGTTTGCGTTTTCAGCCTCATACAAACCTATTAGTCAAGGAACTTTATTTTTCTTCTGTTCGGTAACAATAAACGTAAGAAACTTAAGTAGTAATAAAAATGCAAATTGAAAGACAACATTACTGAGAAAAAGGTAATATAAAATATCTTGGAGTACGCATTGGCTTTGTATAGATTTTTATTGGCATAATTTTCCTTGTGTGGTTATATATCTGCTCTTGGTTGGCTCATACAGAGGCACAAGCAGACTCTTTCTGTACGTTTTTCAAACGACATATCCAATAAAATGAGTTTTCAAATGGAAACCATACGCTGTTTAAGAAATTACTTTTCCACTGATAAAAAGCTTTTAGTGTTGAAAAATAAATATTGTGTTGTTTGGGTGAATACATTGCAGTTTATTTTACTTATATACTGCACTTAATTATTATTTCTCTACAATGTTTATTTAAAGAAAATAGTTTCCATGGATCGCAACTTCGCCACACAACTAAGCTACAAATATAGTGTGACTTTTTGACGCATGGGGTTTCGAATGTGGCGAGTGGAACCTGTTTATTTTTAAAGTAAGAGGGCCGGCTTAACACCAACCATTCCAGTAGAAGTGGTGTTCCAGCTCCCAATTTCTTTTGAGGGCTGAGTAAACCTTACTGGTATTTTATATCGGCTTTGAAATAAGCACCGAAACGCAAAATCATTCCTGTTACCCTCGGTGAGATTCGAACCTGAGCTTTCGGCATGGAATTTAAGCAATCTACTAACTGAAAGCACTCTAAGAACTGAGCTATCGACCGTACCTAGCTAATAATTAACTGTTCTGTTCATGTGATATACTGTCCTTGTGATATAATGTCATGTGTTGTTTTGTCACTGTGCTCTTATAAGCCGATATGATGCAGGAGCGAATGTTTCTCATTTCTTCATGATATCGATTCACATGAAATTCGTCTATTCTTTTATTTTGCAAGTACAGAAACATTTTAACTTTTTGCAACAAAAGTTCCCGCAACTTCCCAGTCCCCCTGTAATATGCCAACATTTGCTAACCAAAGCGTATAATTCAGAGAAAAAGAATTTAACGGCATATGTAAATTGTATACTCCGTATTGGCAGAAGCTCACTCAATCCCAGTTTGGCTACAGATACCGGAAATACCAATATAAAATAAAATAATCCCGGCTTTATCTGATAATAAAAATTCCATGAGTTCATGTTTTTAATTTTATGATTCTAAGCTTTTTTGAAGAGATGAGGCTCTGGCCACCCATAGCGGAATAGCGACAGAGTTACAGTTACTGTTGTGTAATGGAATGTATTTAAAAAAAAAAAAAAACTTTTTTGTAGGCATGGTTTTTAATATTAAATAGAAAAATAGCCGACAGCGCTCTTACCTCTGTCAGCACTCAATGCAGATAAAAAGGACAGTGTTCGGAGACCGCGCTTTCGACGTTGCGGGACCGTCCACTTGGAACCAGCTGCCTCCTGAAGTGCGCGCCAAGGAAGGGATCGAGAGCTTCAAGAAGGGAATGAAGACCCATTTCTTCACCGCCGCGTCAAGCCTGAAAGCGCCCTTGCAGTGACAGTAGTCACGAAACGGCGCTATACAAATCATCATCAAAAGAACTGGTGACAAAAATGATCGCCTATCTTTGTTTTACTTTGCAATACCGGCTTACGCCGGTATCAAAAATCCTAATGTCATTCGTTCTGGAAAGTCGTAAGTACTTGGATATTCTCGATTCATGTATGGAGATCTAAAGGAGTATAAAATGAATTCTTCAAACATACAAACATATTGTAGATTCAACGGTTAGAAGATGAATCAGACAAAATGGCATTTTTATTACAATTCAATACAAATAAGCTTCACTTATAAGGTAACTTTATGCTGCGTTTCCCCCGAAAGGGTCACATATGACAAGTGTAATATTTTTATTTTTACAGCTAAAGCGGTTGGTATTATGTTAAGAGCTTCAGTTGAAGTTGGGGTTTTCTCATTTCACTCATTTTTGTGGAGGCTGAGAAATCATTGCCGGTATTTTGTTTTAGGTTTGATATAACACTGAAACGGGAAATCATTTCTGACACCCTCGGTGGGATTCGAACAAGAAGTTTCGGCATGAAAAGCAAGGATTCTACCAACTGAGTATCGGTAAACAAATGCCAAATGCAGCATTTGTGGACTTATAACATAAAACCCAATATCAAATGAACATAAGCCCTGCAACTCTTCCAGACCTTCCCTGAAACAGGGGTGACATTGGCAAAGTTATCCATTTTTTACAGTAAAGGTTGTCAGCTTCATACCAAACTAAAGGTCAATAAACATAAACGTTTAAACAAGAGATTTCACAATTGAAATGAGTCGCTCTTCATCTGTAATGTAATGTAATGTTAAGAGGTGCTTTGGTATACATTTTTGTAAAATTATTTGTTGTATATTTTTAATGAATAAATTATTATTATTATTATTAAATTAAAAAAAAAAAAAAAAACAGCAATTTCTTACCACGTTATCCACGAAGGGAACCTTACGCCAAACACTTGAACATTGAAAGCTCTCGAGGAAATAAATTAACTCGTGAAGAAAAGCTTTGCGTTTTATTTTAACTGTAAAATTTTTGATTTCATTTGAAAATAGCACTTGCTCGATTCTCTTCTACGCCGTTGGTATTATGTTGTCAACCAAACATATTTCATTTGGTATTTACTTTTCAATGAGCACATCACATAATAATCTTACATGCGAACCGAGAGTCATATTATTCATTACATGTTAGGAGATATTCGTAAATACGAGTAGGCCTTAAGAAACGTTCTGAGAAATATCAAGTAGTACCTAGCACGCCGGGGCTGCCAAAATCTTTAAAAACCTATAATCTAATCAAAAATCTAAGTTGCAAAGACATGTTAGCATTTAAAATTCATATTAAATGCATTCCCACAAATAGACGCGCATACGAATGTTGCATTTGCACTAACAAATTAAAATCCATACTGTCATGTACCATTTTGTCATGTACAAAACAAAAAGAAATAAATCATCCTCAAATATATATATATATCAAGTAAATGGAATCCATCAGTTTGTGTCGCATTAAAGTCGTATCGAATTTTCTTAAAATCAATTCAGCGCTCCACTGGTTGTATGTTGTATGTGAAATTCCAGGAAAATTAATTCATCCCCTATAAAGCTGCTCGCGGAGCTTTGCTAAAGACCTTTGATATGCGATAAGACTCCATCTGCATATCTGATAATATCATCATCATCTCAATAAAGCCTTTCATATTATGACTTAACGCTGAAGACGCTTTCAAAGCAAAATATACAAAATAAAATAATAAAACACACTTAATAGATCAAAGGGTTACAAACAACAGTGTTGACAGACTGTTTATTGTACAAGCATGTTAAATAATTTTCAAACATTTCGTAACGACCGGTCCGTAGTCCAGTGGTAACACTTCGGACTCGCAAATGGAAGGTTGCGGGCTCGAATCCCGGAGACAACAAAAACCCCCACGTCGCTTTGATAACTCGCCTTGAGAATGCTTTATGCTCGTAAAAGCGAAACTTCAGCAGATAAAAAATCTGCAAATAGAACATGTCTTACGTGGAAAAATAAAACAATAATTATTCCTGGGCTATGTGACGTCACCCAGAGTAAATTTTAGATTTTAGATTTTTTCCAGAGCATTTACTCGACACTCGCGGGTCAAAGATGACACAAACAGTTATTATCTTTCATAAACTATCATTAAAAAATAGACACAAATATACATATTGCTTGATACTGAATTTAATAAGTACAACATGCAGCAACAGTTTAAAATTTTAACCTTCAAAAGAATTGACAGTGACAGCTTTGCATAAATAAAAGGCTAGCGCCTCTGGAGGCCAGATTTGGAAGTAATCCGGAGGATTACCTTGCACCATTTTTAGTAATTCAACCTCATTGCTGTTTCTATCAGTTGCAAATTGCAATACATGTAAAATTCAAAGTAAAAAGAAGAGAAGAAGGACATACTTTTAATATAGACAATTTAGAGTTAATACATAGCTGCCAAAAAGGACAAAAAAAATGGATATACTAGAAATATTAGAGATTAACAAACACAAAAATAAAAGTTATTTGCTTAATATTCAACTTCCCACCATTACATCTCCTCTCCTAACAATATTAGCTCCGCCCCAAAAATCACCATCTCCCTCCCACACATCTACCTTTCTACCCCCTCCCTTACCACTACCACCAATAGATCCCACTCCACTGTCTTAATTTTTAAGTTTAAATTTAGTAATTGTTAGTTACCCGGAGATGGAAGTAATTCCGAAAATATTTGTTACATACTCAAAACAATAAAAGTGGAATAAAACAAAGTTTTTTAATTTCTTTTATTTTTATTTTTTTTTATTGAAAAATACAGTTAGTTAAAATTCACTTATCGGTTTATTTAATGTAAAACCAGTTTTGATAGAAGCAGTACCTCCCATCTTCAGGTATAAAATAAAACTAATTTCCTGCTTCTCCCGAAACTATGCACAAAATATATCCATATGCGAATTTCAATAAATTGAATTTTTATTATATTTCTAAAACTGAACTTTCACAAAGTAACTCCTGAAAATCTAGAAAATGTAAAATTAAGTAAAAAAACGGATTTATTTTTGTAAATCCTGATTTAATCTTAATCTTATATTGATTGCCTGCTTTCTAATTAGACGGGTAACTGAAAATTCCCTTGGAGAATAAAGTCGATTACAACAATGCCCTGAAGTCTCTTGCTGAAAATTCAGGCTTCACATCGAGGCCTTGAAAGCTTTAGCTTTAACTCGGATTATTCTGAATGTTTCAGCTTCATACTATACCTACTCAGTGATCTATGTATAATAATAATATTAATATCTGCGAGCTTGGTCGTCGCTGTAGAAAGCTCCGATTCTCAAGCAAGACCCAGTTGTTGTAAGGTTGAATGTACCTTTCAGTGACCGGTCTTTGGTAAAGGTTTATAAATTTTTCAACCCAGCGAAGAGCACATTTTGGAAATATAAAGGGTATATTTTTGTGCTCCGCCTGTGATTCGAATCCACAACCTTCCATTTACGAGTCCGAAGTGTTGCCACTGGACTATGGACCGGTCCAAGAATATATATATATATATATATATATATATATATATATATAAGTAACTAGTCTTAAAAAATACTACAAAATTAGCGAATCTGTAATCTAAGATGGAAAGGTATATTAATATTAAAGATTCGTATTCAATATGCGCTCCCAAGCATCATATCGATACTTTAAAGGTAAAACTGAATAAGTGACATATTGAGCTTACATGGTATTCTCAGATAAATGATATTTTTTCCTATTTTCTACGAGAGAAATTTCTGAAAAAGTATGAAAATCCTGTAGTTTAGAAGGTTTTCATGAGCACTTCTGTATCATTAGTTCACATTATTTAATCAGCACTTATTCAGTTTTACCTTAAAAGTGGTAATATACTAGATATGTGCATACAAAATAAAAACTCAAACCTTAGAAGTTACATAAATCCTGCAACTCTAGCAGATTTTCCCTGAAACAAAGTGGCATTGGCAGAATTGAATCAAGTTTTTACAGCAGCGGGTCAGGCTGAAGCAAACCTATCCCAAGCATCATTCAAGAAAAAATTAAAGACACACATGTTCAGTCAGTCATTTAGGGACTAAAAAAATATGTGTGAGTGGGTGAACTAAAAGTTTTGTGTGAGTGAGGAATAAAGACAAACCAAACAATAAAAGGGCCCTTGAGGTGTGCTACACACGGAAACGGCGCTTTTTAAACAAAGAAATCATCCAAATATATATATTAATCAAGGAACTTAATTAGGTAAGGTTACATTCATATTTCCGATTCATATTCCACCGAGTTGGTGTAAGGTTGGATGGACCTATGGTGACCGTTCTTTACTGAAGGCAGATTATTTTTTGCATCCCAAATTTAATTAAAAACACTGTTAAGAATTTAACATACCTACCAATGATGCAGTTGTATATTTGTCTATGGTGTTTTTTGCTACCAACTTCATGTCAATGTTTGACAGCTGTATCCTACTTCAAACGTCTCTCTCGAACTCTCACTACAGCAACATGTCCGCTTGCTCTCATCCATTATATTTTTTGTAATCTGGCGTAAATTTGTGAAATTATTAATTAAATAAACAATCTTCCACAAACAGTGCGGTGATTATTTGGGGGAATTCCACGAAAAACCAGTGCCTAACAAAACCGATGGCTAAATCCGGCCAAAAACAATTAAATATTTTTTGTGCTATCCCGGGATTCAAACCCACTACCTTCTCATCACCAATCCGAAGTGTTAATCACTAGACTACGGACCGTGCTTGTAGTATGATTGTTTTTCCCGTGTACCAACCCGAGGTCCATTTTTCAGGAAACTGCCGCGTTTTCATTCATTTCTGGATGAAATGGCCTGAACGTAATGCAAATAGAGTCTCTACTGTGCGCCCCTAAGCATAAAAACCCTACCCTTAACCAAAGCGTTTCACTGAAAAATACATCTCGAATGAAATAACTCCCCTAGTGCGAGTTTTAGTTACCGTACATTTAAGGTAGAATATAATGATTGAGTTGAGACGTAGAGTCATGATTTTCTCGGGTTCTTCAGCTCCGTTACACGCAAACTAGTAAAGCATCACGCAAAATGTGTTCCGCAAACATTTGTTTTGTTTATTTAATTTTTACAAATGAGGGATGGATCGTTACCTGCTGTCAAAACCACTAAAGTACGTGACGTCATTTAAAAAGTAAAGAGTTTTTACCTCCAGTATATATACCACTGTTTTGACTCCCCTCGATCATATTGTTATGTAAATAGTAGATTAATATATGTAGGTGTACATTGTAGGTAGTAATAATTATTATAGTTTATTGTCAAAAGTAGATTAATATAGGTGTACATCGTAGGTAGCAATAATTATAGGCCTAAGAAATCTACAAATGAAATAATCCCTTTGTACTCTTGGAGCTGGTAGAACGTTCGAGAGTTTGCTGGCAAATTAGTCACTAGAGACTTCTGTCTCTGAAGTGTATAAGGAGCAAAATTGAGTGCACCAGGGCAGATAGATAGTCGCCTTTGATTGAAGAGTGTGTGAGGTGCTGAACTGTGAAAATAAATTTGTGTTGCTAAAAGTGTTAAAAATAAATGTAAATTGTAAAATAAATTAAGTGAAAAGAAATATACAGAAAGAAGACCAGTATGTTTTAATTTAGAGACTATCCGAACCCAAGCACACTACAATATCGACAGTTAAAAGGCAATAGGGCATTTAAGTGACAAAAACTGGATTATTCAGGAGAGCAGTTTAAAGTTCGAGATTGCAGAAAAATGACATAACTTTTTTTATTTTTTATTATATCGCTAAAATCAAAACAGCTCTAAAATTAAAAAAAATAAAGGCATTTATTGGCATTCCTATTAATGTGGTTTTACGATTTTTTTTATGCCACAAGCGCCTTTTGGACAAAAAAGACCAAAATCTTGTCAATGACACCAAAAACATACTTCGAAAACGCAGTTTTTTGCTTGGGTATACACAAGAAAAAAATCATCGTAGAGCTATGGGAGTTAACGCATTAAAAAGAGCGAACATTTTTAAGTAGGATAGCATTCATAACTCTTTTTGACCAAAACGTCGCTTATGCCGTACTTCCTTTTAGCCGTCGCGTCGATATGCATGTAAAAAATGTGTGTGAACTAAATCATTCTCTGTGGAATGTGCTGTTGTGAAAACGCAACTGTGCAACCAAACTACACGTATAGTGTAACTTCTTGCAGCGTTTTTCCCAAAGGAATCGAATGTGTAAGGGAGCCGGCCTTACGCCAACCATTTCAGTTGAAGTTGATTTCCCAGCTGCCTATGTGGCCGGTACTCTCTTCTTTAAGGCTGAGTACACCTTGGCGGTATTTTTATTTTGGGTTTGAAATAAACACCAAAACGGGATACCATTTCTGGCACCCTCGGTGGGATTCGAAACCAAGCTCTCGGCATGGAATCCAAGCACTCTACTATCTGAGCTACTATTGGATTTCTACAATTACTTGACTTATGAATTGGTATGAGGTTGACCACCAATACTGTAAAAAAATCTCTTTTCCAACTTCACCCTGGTTTCAGGGAAGGTCGGCAAGAGTTGCAGGGATTATGTTCATTTGATATTGGGATTTTTATGTTGTAAATCTACATGTGGCATGTGTGAGCGCAAACTTATACATGTCTGCTTATGGGAACGCATGTGACATGTCTGTTATATAACTTTGCAATTTAGATTTTAGATAATTTTGATTCATTGGATATCTGCAAATGCAAAATCAGTTTTTCGCAGCACCCAACACATTCGGATAGAATATGGATGTATATGGCAGATTTATGTTTCAGATAGGCGCACGATGGTAAATGGATAACGCTTCCATGGTATAACGACACAGTGACAAAACGACACATGACAGAACGACACATGACAGAACATCATAATGACATACCATAAACGGCACATGAAAAAACATCACATGACAAAATATAAAACACCATATGGCAAAAAGTGAGACATGCATATATTCTATGGTAAAGCCTTAAAAAAATGAACGTTCACAATTATCATTATTAGATAAACAAAAAAAAACCTTATAGAAAAGCTCCTTTTAGAAAACATCTTACTGAAAGTCCTTCAAATATCGTCTCGTCTCAAACAAACATTCCACATTCTTATCTGCAGTACCAACTATGCAAATAATTCCTTTTTCAGACGCGCAACTACACATTATAACACTAATCTTTCAGATGTCGACATTTTCTCAAATTCCCTACATTCGTTTCGAAATATGGTGAGAGAAATATGCTTTTAAAGAATAATCCGATAACGGTTTTTAATAACTTGTTGTTTATCCCCTTTCTTTTATGATTTTATTTTAGTATTATTTTATTTTCATTTCAATTTTATTTTTATTGTCTGTATCTTGTAGTTCTAATGATTGTAATATTCCAATGGATCTCAAGGCTACATTCTTTAATGTGCCGTTCTATCATTTGTCGTTCTGTCATGCGTCGTTCTGTCATTTGTCGTTCTGACATGTGTCGTTCTGTGACATATTGTTCTGTCACGTGTCGTTCTGTCATGTGTCGTTCTGTCACTGTGCCGTTCTAACCTGTCACCATGATAGCATCGGTATCAGAAATAATGTCCCGTGATAAACTAGAACATGCAGTCTATAGACAAGTAGGTATACTATAAACTATTGCAGTCTATGCAATCTACTTGTATCTGGCGCGCGCGGCAATTCTGATTTATATTTTGGCGGTAATGGTAATTTTCATTGCATAGTGCCGCGTCGGATTTAAAACAACACCTCATTATTCGAATGCCTTGCTGTACGAATGGAAATCTAAATCAAATGAAATGTGTATGCATCTAAACAGTCTCGAACATTAAAGGAAACAAAATGGTTGCCAACAAAAAAAAAAACACTTTTTTTGGTTAAATTCTAATATTTTCTTGTTTTTTAACATGACGTGTTTGGGCGAACTGTTAGGTAGATTTGTTTATAGGTAGCTGACCATAAAATCCTGCGTCCTTTAGCCTATAAACTGACCACTCCTACTTTACCCAATCACCTGTCTCCAGCCAGTACTTGTTCATACGCGGCCTTGGATAGACGTGTCCATCGCAGTGTTCATCGCGCGCGACAGAAAAGAAGAGAATCACACACAAAAAAAACGCGACCAGTGTCCGCGAAGAGACAACCCATTGGAGATAAGGTGAGTCCAGACTTTGACTCCGTGATTCCTTTCCCTTGCTCCTTTGGTTGCCTGGACAGATTTGTTGGGCAGTTCGCCCAAACGCGATTTTAGAGAACCAGTGCGGTCAAAATCCTCCCCCGCGCATCCCTATGATAAAGCCAAGCTTGGCGTTGTCATGACGTGTTTTATATTATTTGTATTTATTAACGTTTACAAGTTGCAATGAAATATTCCACATATCCTTTCAAAATAATTGTTTCCCTCTTTCCCCTTTTTTAAATGAAATTCAGCAAAAATTGCACGCTGATTGTCATTCTAGATTTGTGTCATATTTTGTTTACACATAAAACATGTACCTATAAGTAAGAACTTACATGTCCTTGCTTCCATATACGCATTGAACATTGAATATGAAGCTTCGATAGTAATAACATTTCGCCACTTAGATCGCAGATTATGTTGTAGCTTCGGTATTTATATTTTTATGTATTTTCGTACTTCCTTGACTTATAGGTTGGTATGAGGCTGACCACCCATACTGTAAAAAATGGTTCACTTTGCCAATGTCACCCCTGTTTCAGGGAAGGTCGGCAAAAGTTTTGGGGCTTATGTTCATTTGAGGTTTGGATTTTATTTGTAAGTACACATTCAGCATTTGTAAGCGCGAACTACACTTGTTGGTTTGTGGGCATACATCTGAGAGCTTTAAATGAATATATCTTTGCAACTTAGATTATAGATTATTATTATAGATATAGTATCTTTATTCAATAAGTGCATGAAAAGCATCTAAAATTTGATTCATTTACCGCAAAACACTCAATTTTAATCCATTAATCCGTGAAAAACACTCAAATTCTGATGAATTTATGCATGAAATGTAAACCTAATGTTCAAACCATTCTAACTCTCTTGATTTCCTTCAAAATCGGTATCCAAGTGTCACTTTATTTATCATTATTTCACTAAATAGTGTACTTTTTCACATTAAAACTACCTGGATACCGGATTAGAGCAAGCCCGAAATGTCTTCGCTAAAATGAGTAAAGTACTGTTGTACCAAAATTTGAACCTTGAACTCTGGAAGCGCATAGTGAGGTGCTTTGTCTTCCCAATCGCTCTATATGGTATGGAGGGATGGACTCTCGCAGGCACTGGAGAGACGAATTGAAGCGTTCGAGATGTGTCTATACCGAAAAATGCTTCGGATCTCTTGGCGTGATCGAGTCACCAACAAAGAAGTCCTCCAACAAATGCGCACTACAAAGGAGCTTCTGCCAACCATTAAGCAGAGAAAACTTAAATGTACTTCGGTCACATTTTGAGAAATGAGAAGTACCGCCTCCTTCATCTTATCATACAGGGTAAGATTGAGAGGAGAAGATCTCAGGGACGCCGAAGGACATCGTGGCTGAAAAACCTGCGACGGTGGTCCCTGTTACGAGCCGCAGCATCTTAAGTCAAAATAGCCATGATGATCGCTGATCTTCATGGTTATTTTGAGAAGAAGGATACCGTTTTGCATTTCGTCTGCTTTGATGTACGAATGAATGATTATTGAGGCGTCACTATAGCGGTGATTGGTCAGCGAAATCTGAAACTGTCGAATGTGAAATGCGAGCGCCATCCAGACGTGATAGATGGCGCTCCATTCAATTACTCTGATTACGTTTTAAAAAGGGATCTATCATTTAATTTCATGACGTTATGAAAAAAATATTTAAAAATAAAATTGGTTTGTACAAAATTGACAGTTAAATGAAAAACAAATAGAAAATGTTCTTGTTCTACATATAATCATGATTATAATAATAATATTAGGATGATTTATTTGGTGAGCGCTGATTTTGTGTGTATCACACCTCAAGAGCCCTCTGATAATAGTAGGATGATTTATTTGGTGAGCACAGTTTTTGTGTGAATTCCTAAGTAAGGGAATCAATTGAAGTAAGCGATCAGATTGAGGAGATTGTGAAAGAATGGGATAATATACAAAGTGAGCGTAAAAGAAGAAAATGCATGAAAAAGGTGATGGATATAAATGAATTGAAAGAGGTATGTAGGGATGGGAAGAAATGGAGGCAGCTCTGCAGAGGCTCTGGCCACCTCTAACGGAATGGCAACAGAGTCACAGTTACAGTTACAGAATGTATTTTAAATGTTAATATATCTTTGCAACGCGTTACTTTAAAATTCATGTGAATTTAAAAATGTACAAAAGCCCGGTTTGTGTTGGTTGGCTTAAAATGCAAACATTCAAACACGCGAGTATAAAGCAATGCGTTAAAACTCAACCATCGTTTAATTTAAATGAAAACTGAAACGCTCACCAGTGGCGCTGTTCTGTTTTCAATACATTTTTTATTTGTTTACGCGATAGGTGAGTTTTTACGCGATACTCGTTATCCCAGTGGGGATTCAAAATGTTTGTTAATTACAAAATCATAACGTCAAATATTTCGCAAGTAAAAACCTAGCGTGTTATTTGTATTGGGCGGCAGTTAATATTAAATAATGATTTGTTTTCCGCAAAATATGACGCAGGTTTAATTATCGGTGAAATGCATAGGTTAGCATTCAGTGTTTCCCAACCGTTTTTCGCCCATCGCCTCTTTAATAATATATAGATAAACCCATCGCCCCACTAATAATAAATAGATAATCTTATCGCCCTTTTAATATTTAATAGATACCTATAACTATCGCCGCTTTAATAATAAATAGATAATCCCATCGCGCTTTTAATAATAATGTGATACTACTATCGCCGCTTTAATAATAAATATATATTCCAATCGCCGCTTGAATTATAAATAGATAATCTCATCGACCCGTTCCTTGACTTATAGGTTGTTATGCGGCTGACCACCCATAATGTAAAAATTGGTTCACTTTGCCAATGTCACCTCTGTTTCAGGGAAGGACGGCAAGAGTTGCAAGGCTTATGTTCATTTGAGATTGGGTTTTTATATTGTAGGTCCACATGCGGCATGTGCTAGCGCGAAATTATACATATCTGCTTGTGGGAATGCATTTAATATAAAACTTAAATGATATATATATTTGCAGCTTAGATTAGATTAGATTAGATTAGACCCTTTAATAATAAATAAACAATCTCATCGCCTCTTTTTTTTTTAAGGAATCCTGTGCGGGAGGCTCCCCAATTCTTGAGAGTCTTGGGGGTCTATGTCACCCTGGAAGGGTGCCGCAGAGGTGTTGCTTGAGTTCTTGGTTCTGTCGTGAGGCGCTGCAAGGAAGTGGTGATTGATGTTGGTTTTGAATATAACCGGATTAAATTGGGAAGGGAACACAGATACTGGTAGACCATTCCATAAACGGGCAGTTTGGCAAAGGAATGAGTCATGAAAACGCCAAGTTCTCATAGTTTTGAGATCGACTGCAAAGGGATGAATGAGAGTCGTACTACGAGTTTCCCTTTCTGAAATGCGAGGGGGAGGGATTAATGAATGGAGCTCATTAGAACAAGCTCCGTGGTAATATCGGTAAAAAAGACTGAGCATTCCAACTTTTTTTCTGTGCTGGAGCGGCTGCAGATCGGATGTCAGAGAAGGATCATTGATCAACCTCACTGCCCTCCTTTGCACAGAATCAAGTTGGTCACTCAACTTTAATAATATATAGATAATCTCATCGCCCTTTTAATAATTAATACATATTTCCATCACCCCTTTGATAATAAATGGATAATCCCATCGCCCCTTTAATCATAAATAGATAACCTTGTTTATGCCTAAATGAAACTCGTTTATTTATACAATCGCATTTTCATCAGGGACCATTTTGTCCCAAAAACGTCATCTGTGAGGGGGGCAGGGAGGGTAGGCTCGTAACTCCTAAAATCTATCAACACCTAACTTCGTATTGAAAACACCGTCGACAGGGGGGAAGTTCGTTCATTTTTTGGGGGAATATCGCCCGCAGGTTGGGAGCCACCGGGTAAAGCCAATCAGAAATAGGTTTAATGCATCCATGTTTCTGATTATCAAAT